>OZ020611.1:7758061-8358061 GCA_963971575.1 Liopterus haemorrhoidalis
CACAACATTTTACTAGACAAACTTCCATTTTATGGTTTTGATGTCAATAGCTGTGCCTTGCTTAAATCCTTTTTATCAAATCGACAGCAGTTTACCCAAATTAGCAGTAACAAATCTAAACCCCTTCCTCTTCTTCTCGGCGTTGCCCAAGGCTCTGTACTTGGGCCACTACTATTTCTAATATATATTAATGACTTCTCCTCCTTCATGGATTTTAAATCAATAATTTATGCAGATGATACAACCATATTGATTACAAACTCTAATTTAAACAGACTTCAATTTGAAAATCTCTCACTAATTGACAAAGCTAATTCCTGGTTCACCAGCAATAAACTATCCTTGAACACTAAGTCCCAAAGATTACTCATAACCACAAAGACACATGACTATGACAATCCCCCGTATGTAAGTTTCCTTGGTACATATGTAGATCCCCATCTAAGATGGGACCAACATACAGAGTTTCTGAGCCGTAAACTAAGGTCTACCATATATTTAATTAGAAAACTAAAACTAGAAGTGACTATAGATGTGGTTCTAAAAGCATACTTTTCCCTTTTCCACTCCCAATTAAGCTATGGTTTATTAATCTGGGGACATTCACTAGCTGTCAAAAGAATTTTTGCCCTACAGCGTAAGGTTGTAAGAATTATTGCTTTTGCTACTTTTCAAGCCGATTGTCGTGATCTTTTTGTAAAACTCAATATATTGTCCATACCTTCCCTTTTCATCTTTTACTACGTACTCCATATTAACCAAAATCTAAAAAATTTCCCAACATGCAGTAAAACCCACTACCATAATACTCGGTAAAAAAACAATATTCGTGGTAACTTCTTACGCCTTAACAAATCGAGGAACTCCATAAATTATTTTTCAATTAAATATTTCATGGCTCACTATTCTTTTTGCAACTAGGTGTATAAAAAGTGCCCGCCATTTTACTTTTTAATAATGTAATATATGGATTATTTTACATTATTGTAAAGCAAATTTGATGTACTTTTCAAATTTGTAAAAAAATGTAGTATGTTCCGTTTGAAATTTCAAAGTTGATATTAATTACTAATAAACCGGTATAATGAATGTGCATCCGTCATCAAGTAGCTTACATGTTGCTGTATAAATCATGTTATATGAAATAAATTACTAACTTAATAAATAAGCGAGATATTTGTTGGGTCCACTAAAATAAAACACCCTGTATATTGTTAATTGGTCGCGTTGAATCATTATTTACCTACGACATCCTAAAACGTTGGAAAATTTACCATTCACATCAATTTTATTATGTAAAGCTTCTTATACACATAGTATAATCCCTGTACCATACATTAGACTTTCAGTTTGTTGAATGAATTATAAAATACATTTTTAACGAGTACCACCCAGCAATATTATCGACTAAAAATTGATTTTACTTATAAACATATATGCACCAATTCTAAGAAATACTGAATTCCGTCTTAACTTAGTAATTCCATACAACGTTCTGTTCTGAAGCTTTCGCAACTCTTTGTGACTAGGACAGTGGATGTAAGGGTGCGGAGACAAGAAGAGGGGAGAAAAGGCACTAAACAACAGTCTCAAAGTTGAATTAGTTACGTTCGAATAGAGAATTCCGAACGATAACCCGACAAAAGAAGTTAGAGAGAAGATAGACAAACATTCGTAGGCAGGAAACACATCACGAATACAAATGAAATCTGGTTATCCTGCCACCTGAGATGACTTGAAAAGATTCTCGGATACTTAATGGGGGATTAAATTATGTTCCAATGTAGTCTTAAGCTTTTACATATATTATCTAGTAACCAAGTAAGTTATTGTGGCTTTTCACATTTCAAATAAAAAGAATTTGTTATACAAAAACAATAACAAATCAATACGTTGATATTAATTAGACCTATTGTGAATTTTCGATATCTATAATAGTATGGGTTCGTTTATTCTGTATAGTTTACACATTTTAATCAGTGTGCATAATAGAATTAAGCTATTCCTTTCCGAGCACTATCAGACCAATTCTGTAACTCTGTTACTATGATAATTGTAACTAAATTCGTCACTATGAGCAAGGTCAGTTACTATCATGAATGAAAGGCATTATACTTTTTATAATATTTTATTTTGTAGTAACGTTATTACAAAGTAACTTTTTACAGAATTGATCTGTATGTCACGCATTTGTCCGTTCGGCAATTACCGTATTGTGTACACAACTTGCTAGGTTGGCGCAGGTTGAGCACGACGGTACATTTGCTGTTATGACGCGTAGTTGAAATTTGTGCGTAAAACAAACAAACTTGTATGAGACGGAAGACATACGTCAATTTATAATTTTTAATGGTTATTTGATAAGAAATTCAACAAAAGAAACGAAAATATACTTCTGCAGTAGTAAATGATGTACGGCAACCAATGTTCAGAACGTAACTAGGTTACTAATTATTTTATTATTTCAATAAATACAAATAAACTTATCAATAGATGAATTAATTTTATTATTCATTTGTGGAGTTTTGTACTCTTGAATTATTAGAAAATTCATTTAGTTCGTCTATCTGTATTGATTAAAATAATAACATAATTAGTAGCCTAGTTACGTTTTGGCGCCCAACGTGGGGCACTTTTGTGCAAAATTTGAAAAAAAAAAAAAAACATGTAGGTATCGTACATTTTAACTTGTCAACCTACTTACTACTTCTCAATATTACCAAGTCGTTTGATATTATTAACCATGAACTTCTTCTACACAAATTAACATTGGTCTTGATACCAACACAACAACAAAATTTAATCTAATCCGACAATAGATTCCTTTCCAAGGGAGTACCACAAGGCTCGAGTTTGGGACCAATTCTATATTCTATTTATATCTCTGATATGGAAAATGTAATAAAACATTGTAAAATTAGTCTTTTTGCCGATGATACCCAATTACAATTATCTTTCAAGTCAGAGACAAGAACTGAAGCAGTTAAAAATGTAAATAATGATTTAGTTTTTCTTCTACATTATTTTAATAACCTCTGCTTAGCGGTTAATGAATGCAAATCAGCAGTTATACTCTTTAGGAATAAATCTACCCTTAATAATAGTTAGGTTATGGCGAAGTGAAAATTGCACTTAACAATCATACTCTACCAGTGCTGCGCAAGCATAAAAATCTAGAGACTGTTTTAGATACTTAGGTGAGATTTATACAATAGTTCACTTTTAAAAAGTCTCACATTTTAAATCAATTGTTGATAGTTAAGTTGTACCCATTTTAATTAAGTTGATATTATATAGCTCTTCTATATCACTTGTGTTGATAAACTCAAAATTCGACAAATTAAAAACTAAAACTTATCACTTCGTAGTAGAAAACGTACGTCAAAGCCTCGAGTTTTTTAAATTGTCTAACTATGGAACAACTTCAAAATTTACGATATTCAACGGTTACTCATAAGTTAGTGATTAACCAAACGCTTGACTATTTAAGCTGCAGTATAGTTCAGAGAACTTCTTTGCATTGCCTTACACTTAGGGACTTTTAAAGTCTAAAAGTTCTAGCCCACAAAAGCTCATTATATAAATGGTCTTTCTCCTACTGCGCCATATCAATGTGTAATATTTTACCAAAGAGCCTGAAATATCTATGTGCTCAATCTTTCAAAGCAAAATATGAAATATCAGTGGTCTCCTTTAGCTAATCTATTTTGTTTTCTATAAAAATTTGCTAAATTTTATATTATGTAAAATTGTTTTTATTGTAAGAATGTAATTTATATTTAATGTATTTTTGTTCTACCATGTTAACATAAAGTTGGAAGACCAGTACAGGCTGAAACATTGCCTAGAATAAAGTATATTTTTATTATTATTGTATGCATCATATTTATGTTTGACGTAACAATCTATATTTTTATTTCCCATTAACATCCTACCTTATTACTTGAAGAGGACTCTAGAAACTTACCTAGAAAAAAAGAAGAAAATATATTAGAACATTTATATACCACCGTCAAGTCATTTTATGATATATAAAGGTTGACAAAAACTAATCAATTAAGGCATCACAGTATAGAAAAGAGGTACTAGTTATTATCACAACGCTCATAGGTGTACTTGCCAAAAGTTACACCTACATCACTATTTTTTAATAGTGATGTAGGTGCAAAGCAAGACAGGCAGACACTTTACATTAACCAAGAACTACATTTGTTTATACAGTTAGGCACTATTTGTATAAGCGTTAAAGTAATATATAAAAGAGGTTGGCAACGGATGGTTCACAAGATCTCTTGCTTACATTGCTACAGAAATAACTTGGTTGTTGCAACCATCAACAAAACCAGCCACATATCTGTAACCTCTTGATATCTGTGAACACCAGGCTTTCTTTTTAAAAATAAGTCAATCAAATGCTAAATATGATATTAATTATTTATTCACTTGTATTTGATATCTGACCGAATTCGTTTCCAAGGGATTACCACAAGGCTCGTGTTTGGGACAAATTCTATTTATGTATTTGATATGGAAAATGCAATAAAACATTGTAAAATTAGTCTTTTTGCCGATGATACCCAATTACAATTATCTTTCAAACCAGAGACAACATCTGAAGTATTTAAAAATGTGTATAAAGATCTAGTTTTTCTTCTACATTATTGTACAACCACTGCTTAGCGGTTAATAATTAAAAAATCAGCAGTTATACTTTTTGAGATTAAATTTACCGCTAATAATAGTTTGGATCATGGCGAAGTGAAAATTGAACTTAACAATCATATTCTACCATCCATATTTGTGCACGAGCATTTAGTAAGTTAAATCGAATTCTTATTTGATCCTACCTTGATCACTATATTGACACTTGATTTACGAGACACAAAAAGATTGCTTAAAATTGCAAAGTGATGAAAATAACATACAAATACTAATTGCTTCAAAAAATTTCTACCAAATTCACATCATTATTCTTTAGTAGTTGATAATTTACATCTGTAACAATTCTTGAAGGAGCATGCACAGTTTTATAGACCTGTAAGCTATATCAATTTAAAGACAACTGTATTAAGGATTAAGTGGAACTTTAGGAGGTTACGAGTGGATTTTTTATACCACAACGACAACTTGGATAAAATAAAAGTGAAGAACTCACGAAGCAGCGTAAGAGTGGAGATCAAATATTAGACTTGCACATTAAACAACGGTTTGAAACAAGGAGACGGTCTTTATCTTATGCTCTTCATGTTTAAAAATAGGAGTTGGAAAAAAACAATAAGATCAGCCCAATAAACACCCAGGTGTTTGAAAGTAATAGACTGAATCTAATCCAAACTTATGAAGAAGACACTGGCGTTATCTATTCGATTAAAAAATCCTTCATCAGGTAGATAAATGAGATAGTCAAACTTGGATCAAAATAAATAAAGAAAATACAAAGCATGTGTTTATCGAGAATTTTATGAAGACAAAACAACTTAATAAATTCAAATACCTTTACTTTTTTATAATAAATGATAGCAGTATAACAGAAGAAATTAGGTTTTATCCAGAAAGATAATTATTGCTTTTTTGCTTTACGAAGTTTCGTTAAGTCCAAAATAACCAGATAACTAGAACCTCAAAAACTGAAGATATGCAAGTAGGTAAGGCAATCTATCATCACATATGAAATATAAACGCTTACAAAACAATATGAACAACTTCAGAAAATATTCTAGAGAAAAATCTTGAGAATATTCGGTCCGATAAGAAACAGAATTAAAATTCAGCACAAGATCACATGCTGATTTGGAAATGTTAAACGCTGTGCCAAACACTGTGAAGCATATAAAATCAAATCGACTCCAATGAGCTGGCCACTTTTGAAGATAACAGGATGAGGTAAAAGTAAGTCTGGTATACGATGTAGCACTGGAAGGAAGAAAACCTAATGGGCGACCCAGTTTACGGTAGAGTGATAGTCTTAAAATGATGTGGGAAAATTTATGCTAAACAGACAGAAACGAAGAGTCAACGTTATTAGTGAAAAGAAACGGAGCGGTTTTTGCCGAAGCGATCATTGTGTCGAATGTCGTCTGTACATGCTATCCTATGTTACACAATGGAATAAGATACACAACTGCGGTACAACGTGGTGATCTCAGTACATTATTTCCCTACGACAAATGAGCAGCGAAGTTATCGTGTCGACGCTTCATTGTGTACTGGCAAATGTAAATGTTCAGCCGTGAAATAAACATTGTTCCGTCGGTCTTCACTGTACATTGTCGCTTAGTTTGAACAGTTGTGAAATATGCCAACTTAGTGGTCAACTGGATGAATATTGATGGTCGCTTCAGATCATTGTTGCTAGATGTGAACGTTTCTAAATTTGCCGGCTTGAAGGCCGACTCGACAAAAACCATTTCGTCTGTTTTTACCATAACTTTAAATCAATCAAAATCAGTCTAGTATTGTCATGACTTTAAAGTAAGTATTAGTACACTGTTTGTCAGATGGAATGGAGCTTGCGTCATTTTCAGAAGTGGGTATTACAAATCAAAATTAGTGGGAGTCAATTACTGACGTTATTGCTTAGAATGCTCACCCTAATTTCTTATTAATAACAAACAAAGAGAACAAAAGAAATTGTTTGTACTGATTGATAGAATTATGTAACTCTTCGTTTTTTATTTTATTTTTATATCTTTCTTTCCTTCATTATTGAGAAAAGATAAAAGGAAGCACAACAAGGAATATGATACATAGATCAGTTTATATAAATTAGTGAAAGAAGGAAACAATAAATTATTTGTTTTATAACCTATTGAACTATAGACGTAAGGTCCTCGTCATTCGGCAAATAGTATAAGTTCTAAAACCCAACTGGTGCATATAGTATAGTAGGTTATATAAGAACCTGAGTTACAAGACACAAGAAGATTTATCGAAAACAAAAGCAGTTAGCAATTTTTAAATACTAATTGTTTCAAATAATTTTCACCAAATTTACGAAATTATTCAATTGCCAGTTACTATACAACGAAGTGTTTTAACTCAATTTATCGAGCCAAAACAATATACAAAAACATACTCCCTCAGTCCCATAATAATAATAGCAAGTTAATATTTAAACGGGAATTATTGGCGAAGGCAACTGTAAGGTATGTTGTAGCGCAAAATTGCGAAGCCTTCATCAGAATCAATGTTCCATGACATCTGTAATTTATTTTGACACATCTGTAAATTTTTAGTTGACCCTAATTATTACGAATCATAACTATTTTTCTAATTTCATCCGCTGATCGAAATCAATTGCTTTATTTTAACCCATTGTAGAAGTAAGATAAAGAAAAGAGAGTTTTTAAGCAAAGATTGAGTTGCGATTGTCAGTTCTTGATGCATCAAAAGAAAAACGAAAAGTTACAGAAAGGTGCAATAACGTTGGCTGCAAAACAATTTAAGTGCAACAGAATGACCATATCAAGAAATTGAAAACGTGCTTCCAAAAATAATTGTCAAGGTTAATCTCATGGTAATGTTGATTCTTTGAAAAAGCAAATCTGTGGACGTAAATGCAAAACTTCAAGCCTCTGCCAATAATACTGATGAATTGATAGAAGCAGTAAACATAGCCTTTGATAATATTGCTCCTCTGGACATTTTATTGTTTTGACAAAACGATAAGGCACTGAGTATGAAGAAGCGACAGTCACTGAGCTTGTTGGGTACTGTAGACAATACTGTAGACAATAATGAAATAAACTAATTGATAGTTGAGTTGAGAATTGATAGCTTGTTGAGTACCACAAGACACACTGGTCGTTTTTGTTTTGTTGAGTCTGGATGGTCAAGGACCTCAAGGAGTTCAGAGTAACTCTGGATGATCAGGGACCTCAAAGAGTTGTGTTTGTTTTGTTTGGCTCTGGATGGTCAAGGACATCAAGGAGTTCAGGGTAACTCTGGATGGTCACGTTTCTGTCACTTCAACAAGTTATGCTGGAAGCAATGAAGAACGATGGCACCAATAATTTTAAGCTCACGCATGCAGGGAAAGAAAGGCTCCACAGCCAAAGGATCCTACCTACAAGTTTAAAATGCCGTAACGAAATTATTGAAAAATCCAGAAACTATCTGAACACTCAAAATGATAATTAGGAGTAATATTTATTGTTTAATTTAATTTACTTTTTTGATAATTAATGTTGCTTGATATTTATTTTCTTTTGCTTCTATTATTATGGGACAAATTAAATTCATCAACTGCTACTATTATTGGACAGAGGGAATATTATTTTAACTTGATTCGGGATAACTCGAGTTGAAACATTTAACTCGTTCTTTAGAAACCGGTCATAACAGGTAATTAATTTAACTTTGCAATAATTAATTTCGGAAGGCGCATGGGCTGCATTAATGTGATCCCAGCGCCCAACTATTCTGTTTTTTGACTTCCCCTGGTTTTATTTTAATACCCATGGCACGTTTGCTGAACATTACGATTACGGTATTATTTTATTAATCATAAGTAAAATTATGGATGTACATTTGTTAGAACGTCTCTATTAAGCATAGAAAATACACCAGATATTTATAAATTCTGCATCATTTTATTTTACACATCAATTACTAATTTAACTAACAATAATAAAACTCAACTATTAAAGTTTAAAAATGAAAAAAGAACTGAATAGAATGGAGAATACACGTGTAAAGCGCATTCTTTTAATATCACATCAACTCGACCACATGAAATTGCAAATAAAACAACACTGCATGCGGAAAAAGCAGCAACTCAAAATAAATAAACATTCCGAATCGAAATTGTGGCTGTGAATAGCGGTTACGGACTGAATGTTCAGGTATTTGTATTTGTACAGATCACTATTATTGTTTATTGTTTTAGAATTTTTTTACTGGTTTGAACTTGTTCAGCAAATATTCTGTAATTTCCTTTAAGCAGAAGAAATTTTTTTGAATTCGTTTTTCATTTCCTATTTTACTATCTATATTTAGTTTCTGTAATATTTGTTTAACGAATACAGTGAATATGTTACCAGGAAGGTGCTGAACAATTGGGAAGACGGAGTCTCTTTGAACTATAATAGGTTTCCAATAGCCTAAATAGACGCAAAAGAGCAGAAAAGGTAAGTTCTCCGTTTATAGACCAGTCATAGATATGAAAGCCACGTGGTCAGTATGTCATTTAGACCATATACTTGGAACCATCTACACTATTTATTTTATTGCTGCTTTAAAAATGATCAAAAAGTAGATAAATATACTCAATTTTCTCCAAATTTTTTATTGTTCTGACCGATAATATTCTCTGGGTAGCCATGTCACACAATTTTCAAAGAGATATTATATTTTTGTTATTTGTTTAAACTGACGTATATGAGTTTTTCGATATAAAGGTGCGTACTGACTTGAGCATTTGTGCGTGCACGGTTAATGTGAACGAACTGATTTTCGTGCGAGTAAAACAAAATTTGCAGACACCACTTTCTTGTTTGTGCGCGTAAAATCGCGCTCCACGTATTTCAGTTATATCCACGTACATATTTATTTAAAGTAAGTAGTGTCAACAATGGCGGGAAGTAATGTTGTTGCCTTAAGTGCAGCGTACATAGTAATGCACATACTTGGTAAAAAAAAAAGAAATAAGCAAAACGAACGCTGGTGGATGGCACAACTATATAGAAACAAGGAAATATATGATGGTTCAAGTTTAGAATCTCATAATACAGAAGATATTTTTCATACTTATCAATGAGTTGCAGGGCCGACTCCTTACTTCATTACATGTTAAATGTTTACTTAAATTAACGTAAATGATATGACTGCATAAACCCGTATACACTGAGCACAGAAGTTCTTTGATCTTTTCGGTGGGACCGACCAGTTACGGATTGCATTCGTGTGCGTAAAAGTGTACGTGCACACAAATTGTACCTCGTACTCACCTGAGCAATTTTACGCGCATAGCATTCGTGCGCGCACAAATGCTCTAGTCAAAACGCGCCTTAATAATTTAAATATTTCAACAAAAATCTATAGATAAATAAGATCGTGAGAAGCGAATAGATTAATAAGTTTAGTTAGATGTTCCGGGTAAATATTATTGAATGTTTAAAGTATAGCCTGTTGGTTTGGTTTAAGTGAAACTAGATTTTGAATTGAAACTAATAATTTTTATCTGTTTAAATGGGGATTCTGATTATCTTGTTTAGCAAAAATCTTCGTCAATTCAGTAGTGGCACTAGTAAGGGAGTCCCCCCCCCAAATTCCGCCCGGCTCCCAACTGGATCCCCCAGTTTTCAGCCCATCACTTTTATTTTAGGAGTGAGGACCTTTTTCTTAAATTTTGACGCATTACCTTTAATTTAGGAATGAGAACTTTTCTTAGCTCATTACTTTTAATTTAAGAGTGAGAACGTTTTTTTTTTTTAGCTCATCACCTTTAACTTTGGTGTAAGGATCTATTTTTTTCTATTTTTTGAAGCTCATTTCTTTTATTTTAGAAGTGAGGATCTTTTTTTATAGTTCATCACTTTTAATTTAGGGTGAGGACCTTTTTTTTAGCTCATTACTTACAAGGACATTTTTTGGCTCATCATTTTGTAATTATGGTGCCCATCTCAAATATTTCCTAAACCTCCTGATTTTACCCAAACCTTTCCTGGCCCCCACAGATGTTAAGAGCTAGCACCGCCACTGTTTCAATCATTAATAAGTGTGTTCGTGACAACCTACAAATTAAAATTTAATTTAATTCCGCTTAAACGTTTGTAATAGCTTTTATAACTTAATTTATCTATTACCATCAAATGATAAATGCATTATGTGCCCAATTCTAATACCTGAAGCTGCTCATATTGCTCGCCGTGTATGATGGTACGCGCATGCGTGCTCAGTGAATAATGAACGTTTTTTACACGATTCTTTTTTTATTAAGTTAGTTAAAAATTTTGTAGCTCAGCCATGATTGCTATTTACACCTCACACCGCACTACATTATATGCTTCTTAAATAGAATACTATTATGAAATGGTATATGACATTTATAATCATCGAATTATTTTTATATTGCTCTAACATTTGGTGTCGTGACGAGATCAATTACATGATTGTCGACATAGAAGACACTGAGCCAAGCCTAATAGTAAAGATTCCCAATATCAAAACTGTAATCTAGTGAATATTTATTGTATTTTTTATTAGCGAAAACAAGAGAAAATCGAGCGAAAACAAGAGAAAATCGAGCGAAAACAAAAGAAAATCGAGCTTGATTATTTTGATATTTACCGTAAATACGTGGATCTTCATTTGTGGTTTATTTTTGTATCTTATCAGAAACTTTTTTTCTAGAGCAGAAATGTACTTTGCCTCTTGTTCGACGGCAAATGTAAATTTTCTTTTCTTAGATGGAAAAAAATACTTTCAACAATGGTATTTTGGAAAAATAAATTCATGATATATAAATTCGCGTATTTTTATTTTGACTGACTAGAACAAAATTAGATGTATCAATAAAAAAATATCACAATTATAAATACTGCTAATATAAACGAAGATGATTAAAACGAAGATGATCAAAATGGAGATGATTATAAAATTTTTGTAGAACTACTGGGTCATTATTTCACAGTAAATTTAATAGACGACAAAAGAAAATTAACTTCTTACTAACGCTTGTAAGTAAAAACTATATAAAATTATTAAAAATCTTTGTTATCCTATATAACGCCAAAATAAAAATTTTGAAGTAATGAAATTATTACAGAACGAATTTAAGCCAAGAATATCAATTTTTAGACAAAGAATCGCTTTTGCAAAACAAATAGAATCTATTGCAAAATGGTTCATTATAGAAAAACAATATGCAGTAAACTCTGAAGTTTATTGAGCATTTAGATGAAATAGTTAAAGAAGACATACGAACAACGACAAAATATCAAGTTCTATTCTAAGTACAAAAGAACAAATAACAAATACTGACTAAAAGCTAATGTGTACCTATGGTAAAAGCTGAATCACAAAGTTAGTTTATAATAGTGAAATATTAGTAACAAAAGAATATGAACGGTTCGAATTTAGCTGAAAAGGTCATCTGAACAAAACTCTTCCAGTCATAATCTTAACGTTAAAGCCAATAAAAAAATCTATATTCCTAAAAATTGGATCATTAAGTAAAGTTATTATAGGCTTGATTTATGCTTAAAAAGTCTTCAGAACTTAACTATTTCCTATTCTTAAAAACGAGAAAACATCGTTTAACGCTGTTAAAATATAAAATTTACCTAACTAGTGTCTCTATGTTGAGATGCAATAAAAATAGAGCTTAAGCTACAGTTTTAATACTGTGAATATTGCTCTATTTAGAAATAAATAAATATTTGCCCACAATTAATTTGAAGTGCTTACTCTTCTGTTGCAATTATTCTTTTATCGTGTCGAAGACTCTTTTGTCGTATACTATTTTGTCATATGTTTCTTGTCATATGCTCTTTTGTAGTAGGTTCTTTTGTAGTAGGTTATTTTGTAGTAGGCTCTTTTGTAGTAGGCTCTATAATTGTATGCTCTTTCGTCGTATGCTCTTTTGTCGTATATTTTTTTATCATATGCTCTTTTATAGTAGAATTTTGTCGTATTCTCTATTGTTATTGTCTCTTTTTTCGTACTCTCTTTTGTCATATGTTCTTTTGTCATATGCTCTTTTGTAGTAGGTTCTTTTGTAGTAGGTTCTTTTGTAGTACGCTCTTTTGTAGTAGGATCTTTTGTAGTAGGCACTTTTATTGTATGCTCTTTTGTCGTATGTTTTTTTTTTTTATCATATGCTCTTTTATAGTATCTTTTTTGTCGCATTCTCTATTGTTATTGTCTCTTTTTTCGTACTATTTTTGTCGTATTTGCTATTTTATCGCTACTCAATTAGAGCTTGCTCAGTTACCATTTGCTTAATTGTGGCTTTCAATTGTCTCTGGCACTTTCGTGGCATAATCTTAATTTCTTCCTGATATAACAGAACTGGCCACAACTTATATGTAACAGACACAGGTCTGTATCTTTTTACATTTTATCACTTCGGGTGAGATGTTCATGAGTTCATCAGTAAGTACCATAGATTAAAATAACTAAAATATATAAAGTGATTCTACGTTACCCTTTTATTATAATTGGAATTTACGAGAATCTGTCGGCAGCATATTTAATAAAACAATTTGTGAAACTATACAAAGTGCATCATTTTCATCATTTCCAATTCATCCAATGTATAATCAAGTCAATACAGTTTTTACATTGCTCTTGTAGTACATATATATTTTTGGTGTCTATAGATTACCAAAATATTTTTGTGCTATATCATTGTGTGTGTAAAAATTTATACTATAATATTGTAGTGCTCTAAACATCATATTCGTAAGTGCATTAATTATATTTAACATTTATTTAAAATAAATCTCTAAATTTTATCATATCGTCTTGTGCAAAATCCAACAAGTCAGGTGACGTAAGCGACTACGTGACGTAGGTGAGCTCGCACTGTGCTGTGGCTTGCACTAATCCGTCGTGTCGACAGTTGTCATTAAATAAAAAATCTTTTCACAGTTTTGACAAATAAACTGTATAATAATAATTTTGCAACAATAATAATAATTGATTTCTAAAAACTGTAAAAAATGTCCGACAGAAATTGTAGTTTTTGCAATCTAGTTATCAGTCGCACTAAAAACAATGGTTTCGATTGTTCGGGACCGTGCGGAAGAAAATTTCACCCATCATGCGGCGGTATTCCCCCTAATCTTCTTGAATATAAGGATACTAAGGGATTCTCCGTACGGTGCTCACGATGCTTGGCGATTCATGATGCTCAACCGCGCTCAGATACGCGAGACTCCGACGCTCATGGCAAGCTGGATCTGATTTTGAATGAAATCAGCACCATAAAATCCCAACATATACAGTTTGAAAAATCAATATCCTACCTCAGCGATGTTGTTGACGATTTCACCAAGTCTCTTCAGCATATTCAGGAGAAAGTAAAAAAAATCGAGACCCTGGAAAATGATTTTTTAACATTGTCCAATGAGCATAAGGCCATGAAGCAGGAACTCAACAACCTACACCAATATTCACGACGCGATAATGTGGAAATACTAGGGGTTACTGAGACCAAATCAGAGAACTTAACTGAGATCATCTCTAACCTTGGGTCCTTTGTCGGATGTCCCATACAGCCTAGTGATCTTATAGCATATCACAGAGTGGCCCATTTCAAGACTGACAACAAGTATCCTAAGGCGGTAATAGCTAAATTTGCCTCTAGGATGAAAAGAGATCAATTTATCGGGGCATGCAGACAGCGAAAACCTATCTGTACAGATATTAAAATTAATAGCGACAGCAAGATATATGTAAATGATCATTTGACGCCGCAAAATAAAGAACTTCTGATGAAATGTCGCGCGTTATGTAAAGAAAAATCTTATAATTACGTATGGGTGCGAGACTGTCGCATACTGGTACGTAAAAATGATAAGTCTCCCGCCATTCTAATCGACAGTGAATCAGCCCTAGCCAAAATAGCATAAATACTGTCAAATAATCAATTCATATATTATATTGTCTTTCGATCAAAATGGACTTCTTCTATCAAAATGTTCGCGGTCTCCGGACCAAAACAGGTACCTTCTATAAAAACATGCTAAATGCGGACTACGACATATGTTTGACAGAAACCTTCCTACGAAAATCGGTGCACAGTTCGGAGATTTTTAACGCCAATTACGCTGTTTTCCGCCGCGACCGAGAAGACACCACCTGTCCGAAACGTGACGGCGGAGGCGTTCTAATAGCAGCCCGTTCTCACCTAACTTGTACTGTAAAAGAAGAATGGTCAACTAATAGCGAAGATCTGTGGGTATGTGTTAGTGATGCGAAAGGTGCTAAGTGCAATGTGTGCTGTGTATATTTGCCCGATCATAATGCCGACGCATTTTTTGAATTTATCAACAAGTTGATGTTTCTTATTAACTCTTTTCCGGACGAAAAATTTGTAATTCTGGGAGATTTTAATCTCCCATCAATAAAATGGGTTCAAAAAGATAACTTTTATGTACCTTTAAAAACTGCTACTAATGATAAAAATGATCTGTTTCTTGAACTGTACAATTTCTGTTCTCTTTTTCAGTTTTCAAATATACGGAACAATAGTGGCAATACACTAGACTTGATATTAAGTAATCAGAATATTATAAAAGATGTAACAAGGTCCCGCTTTCCACTAGTACCGGAAGACATTTACCATCCTAGCTTAGAATTTAGCATTAATCTGTTAGTACGCTTTGCAGGCACCCAATCTTATGTTAAGTATTATTTTAATTCCATGGATACAGATGCAATATCCGATAGCCTCTATCAAGTTGACTGGCATTCCAAATTTAAAAATTGTGACACAGAAACCGCGGTAATTAAATTTTACAACATAATTCATAGTTTAATTGATACATATGTCCCTCATAAAAGAGTTTCCATTAATAAAAAATTTCCTTCGTGGTACTCAGCTCCCACAAAAAAGTGTATAAAAGAAAAATTGAAATACCACAAAAAATGGAAAAAATTCAATAATACATTAGATTATTTATCTTTCGTAACATTACGAGGTAGATCAAAATATCTTATATCCATTGATTACTCCAAACATATTAAAAACGTTGAGGATCATGTCCATACGAATCCTCAATGCTTCTGGAATTTTTTCTCAAATAAAAAACAAAATTCTAATATACCAAATCATGTACAGCATAACAACCAAGTAGCTCAGGATGGACAAGCAATATCTAATCTTTTTTGTGAATATTTTCAGTCTGTTTTTGAACCTTATAATTCAATCGCAATAGATATAAGTAATGTTATGAATAATTGTGTGCACTTAAATAGCGTGTATATTAATGAATCCATTATATTAAACACCCTTGTAAAGTTAGACCCTAAAAAAGGGCCTGGGCCTGACAACATACCAGCTGTTTTTATTAAAAATTGTGCTTCAAGTCTAGTATCACCACTTTGTTCTATATTCAAAAAATCGTTGCTTGAAAATGTATTCCCAAATGTATGGAAACGCGCTTTTGTAGTGCCTATTTTTAAAACGGGTAATAAATCCTTAGTAAAAAACTATCGTCCGATTTCGAAATTGTGTATATTTGGGAAGATATTTGAATGCATAGTCTCCAACCAATTATATGAAACTGTTAAGCATCACATTATACCACAACAACATGGTTTTTACCGTGGAAGATCGGTCGATACCAATCTAATAATTTATACCAACTACTTGTCCGAACAACTTGACAAAAGAATACAAATTGATGCCATCTACACAGATTACAGTAAAGCATTCGATAAAATTAATCATAATATTTTAATAAATAAATTATTTAATTTTGGTATTCAAGGCGATCTTCTCAAATGGATAATTTCATATATCAGTAACAGAAGTCAAGCAGTTAAAATTAATCAGTTTACTTCCGGTTTTGTAAGTTGTACTTCAGGTGTGCCCCAGGGCTCACATCTGGGTCCATTACTATTTACTATTTTCATAAACGACATTTGCTCTGTCATAAAACATTCTAACTTTTTACTGTTTGCTGACGATATGAAGTTGTACCTAAAAATCTGTTGTCGTGCTGATGCTGAACTCTTACAAAATGATATTATTGGTCTACAGACATATTGTAACGACAATAAATTGTTCCTGAATTATGACAAATGCCAGACGATATCATTTTCCAGAAATAGAGATGTATTAACATTTCAATATGAACTGGACGGAAACATAATTCAGAGAACTACAACAGTTAAGGACCTTGGTGTAATTCTAGACGGTAAACTATCCTTCGAACCTCACATTGATTATATTGTTGCAAAATCCTGGAAAATGTTGGGTTTTTTAATGCGTTCAACTGTAAATTTTAAGTCTCCGCTTGCATTAAAATCGCTGTACATCGCGTACGTTTCTAGTATTTTGAATTTCTGTTCTGTAGTTTGGAACCCTGGCTATAATAAATATGTAACACAGCTTGAAAATATACAGAAGAAAGCTTTAAAATATATTGCGTATAGATGTAACATACCTTTTGTTAACTATACCGAATCCTGCGTTACATTCAATATGTTATCATTAAAGGACAGACGGACGTTAAGTGACATGCTAATGCTGTACAAAATAGTAAATAATCTCGCCACATCTAGCGAATTATTGAATTTGCTAGGATATCACATACCCACGTACAATACAAGAAACCCATTGTTGTTCAGCCAGACAAAATGCAATACTAACTCGCATAATAACTCACCAATTAATAGGCTCGTATCAACATATAATCAAACATTCAGGGATATCGACATCTTCAATTGCACAAAGGCCAAATTTCGCTATCTTTGTATATCTAATTTAATTTAATTTGTTAATTTTTGTATTTTGTGTAACTATTTTCTATTTTAATTTACTTTATTTTTTCTTTTGTTCTATTTTAATTTATACTGATTATAAATCGTAATTATATTTCAAAATTATTTCATGTATGAATGCTGATGTTTAACTAATTTCTAATACTATGTAATTATGTGAACAATTCACTGGGTTCGTCCCGTTTTCGTTCCTCCAAATAAATAAATAAATAAATAAAATAAATAAATTTAAATACCGTTTATCTATATTTGAGTTTCACCAAGTAAAACCATCAACTATTCAATACATTAGGAGAATGTAATGAAAGAGCGAGAGATGAATATCATTCAAGTTTTTCTGAACAATGTGCTTAGCTACAGTATCCATACTTCAGGTTAAATGTCACACTACTAACAACTGTATAAATTAATTACAAACTGGGATTTAAATCATCGATTTTTCAAGCTTGGAGGAATAATTCAGAAAGAAATTTTATATAAAAACATGTAAACCTATACGAAGAAGTGGATGGAATTAAATGCCAGTTCAGAATCGCCGGAAAGACATTCAAAGACGAACTTTTTCGAGCCCCCAGCAAAAGTCATATGTGCCACAGATACAATATTGTTCAAACCGTTTAGATAAATCCATAAAGTTAAATATGTATGAGGCCTGTCACAAAATTCAGCGACGTTGACAAATATATCTGTATTTCTTTTCCGAACACACGATTTAACATAAGGGGCAAAAGTGCCAATGTGTGGGGTCATCTTTTGAACTCCAATTCATGAATGGATGTCTGTGGCTCCAAAAGCCTCACCGAGCCCGGGTAGAAGACTCGTACTAGGTCCCAAAAATAGTTAAAACAATATTGAGGATCTGTTTGGCTCATTTAGAATCATAGGCTCAAGGAACTCTACTCAACCTCCTCCCCCTATCCACAGGTCTGCCGATATTTGCATACAATAGTTTGTTGCTTTTTTAGCAACGTAAGAAGGACTTGTTATAGAATTTGTCATTGGCAACGAAAACAAAAATATGTACAACAATCTTAAATGCACAAGTTTCGTAGATAGACCCCAACAAGCCAAACACACAGAACCGAAGATTCATGCCAATAATGTTCTTTTTTAGGTGGGAAATAAGATTGTGCTGTTATATAAGCTCCTCCAATCAATGGTTAATGCTGAATGCTATATTCTTTTGTATCATTTGACCATTTTGGGAAACTGAATATTAAAGAACTGGAGAATGAAGCCGGAAGATCATTTTATTGCAATATAATGCTAGGAAACATGTTAGCATGTTGTATTTACTACTCAGCAAATCATATTTAACCTGGATTGGGAAGATATCCAGAACCTTACATATCTATGTGTGAATAGATTATCATTTATTCAGGTTGATGCAAAAATCTATAGCTTGGCAGCGTCTTCGAGAAAATATTTGTATAAAGCAAATACGATAGAACAAGGCCTGTAGTTGTTTTTGGTTGAGTTAAACTATAACCTCTTGTACTTAAGAATAGTATATTGTGTAACTAGCGCGGAATATTCATTCTGCACCTAAGATTGCCATATTTTAATAAATAAATAAAAAATAATCAATAAAATACAATGTAAATATTGTTGACAGAAAACACAGCACGCGTAGCGAGTACAGTACGAGAATGACAATTCTCGCTCTGTACATTGCACATGGTGCATTTACGTACGCTGCACATACGTATTGGTTCGAATTTTTTTCATTATCGCACAAACTGCGCGCGCATGATTGATAAATTCAGAATTAAGTTAATTTCCAGTCAAATCGAAACAATATCGAAATAAGACAATTAGTCGCAAGAAAAAAAGTTGTAACACGTTATAAATACTATGAACAGACAGGGTAAATTTCATTCCCATGAAACGTAGAACACCTGATTGAACATGCTAAGTATTATACATTTTATACAATAGTCATTTACCCAGTTTGTGATTTGCCACGCACTTTTGAAACGCTAAGGCGGAATTAGTGTAATATTTTATAGTACTTGTCAAAACAAGTACCAAATGAGCTAAACGAAGAAGTACATATATAAAAAGAAAAATAAATAAATATGAAAAGTATTAATTTGAGGTTTTGTATCAATTATATAATCTTCAAGGGGAAATCTCTGCATATATAACAGTTCCACAATCGTTTGAGATATATTCCTCTTTTATTTTCACTAATGAGATGTTATTTCTTTTTATTTTTCTAATTTAATCTTTCCATGTTTTAACTGTTTTTCAAAACAAAAAAAAAACGCAAATTTAACTAACTTATCAATGACAGATAAATGAAAAGTGTTGACAAGCCTCACAGCGTTTACCAATAAACGTCTAGCGCTGAAAAGTGGTCTTTTCCCGTCTTTTAAAGCTTCGTAGGTATAACCATCCTCGTCTTTCATGTATTTGTCTGTTCATGGGCCAAATACATAAGTCAAATAATTTATTGATTTAAAATATTTCTTTAAATTATGGAATATAATTTTAGTTTAATGAATAGGATATATAGAAAAAGATCCAAATAATTGAAAAAATGTCAATCAAATCACATCGGGTTTTCAAACTAAAGGCGTAGCATGACTCTTATGTCTCTTTTTACAGTAAAGCTGCGTTTTCAGTTTATAGAAGCTCTAAGCTGTCTTATCTATAGCGGGAAAAGAATATCAATGAGTTTGACTGCGTTACTTTGGTTTCACCATCAACTTCATGCTATTACTTCTGCTATTCAATCAGTTGTTGGATCAAGTCATTAAGATCTTCATTGGATAGTAGCTAGAAATGATTTTATAAAACGACACCCACGAGATAAATATTGTCAAGATCAACTTCTTCTGCAACTTCTTTTTTCAGATTGTCACTATTTGTACCATAAATCTAGTTACTTACCAAATTTTATGCCAAATATTTCCATACATGACAAGGACGCTTGAGTTGTGAGAGTAATTAGTGAGAGTACTAACTCGACAATGGTAAAAGTGAATAATCATAAAACGAACCGTCACAAAACAGACTTGCCTGTACTTTGATTAACAGAAGAAAAGTTATTCAGGAGTTTAGAAAAAAAGAAGAACCTCGAGTTTCTGGAACTTTTCCATGCAGCAGAAAATAAGGTGCCATTCATTTCATTCGCAATTAACATGATAATAACCTAACTTCTTAGGGTACACGGTCCCCAAAAAAGATTACACTGAGATAGTTATTTCCGATAGTTAAAGACTATATTACATTTCCTTCACTCTACTTTTATTTAGTTTACATTATTATTTAATTTAAGTAAATTTTACTGTGTTTCTAAAAGCAATTCACACAACGAGTCGACTAGCTCAATATTAGTGTAAAATTCATCGTGATATATTGTGTTCTTAATTTCCTGGCCAAAGCATAAAACCTTTAAAAACTGGTGGAATCGGATTCTGTGAAGAGCAAGCCTCTTCGCCTGACACCAGGTAGTTCCGTAGATATCAAGTTTATGTATCGTTCTCCTCTATGTGGATACAGGGCGACTTCAATGACGGCTTTCCTGAGGGTTCCACTCTAGTACAATTCTGGAGATATCGTTTACTGTCTTCCGTAGAGTATAACCAATCAAATTCCACTTTCTTGCATGGATTTGTCAGTGGATAGATTTTTGAGCAGTCGATTCCCAATGATGAGTATTGGGAATATGGTCTGATCAAATAATGCGAAAAATTCTGCAAAGACATCGGTTAATAAAAACTTGTTAATGGGTAATTTTATTAATTTTCGCTATCGTACAACAGAAGAGATTTTACATTGGTTTTAAATATGTAATTGTTAATGTTACACTATTTCTAGACTTCTTTCAGCAAGCCGAATGCTATTGAGCTTTAAGTATTTTGCAGTTCACGTCCTTCAAAGTTCCTCCATCTCTCGTTACTGCGCTACTGAGATAGCATAATTCTTCCACGTCTTCTAATTCTTCGCCGCTGATGGAAAATCTGATGATATTATTAGTACTAATCTGCATTACTTTGGTTTCCACCTTATTTATGCTTAAGCTAACTAAATTAGAGTTATACTTTCAATGTTGGCTTGCACATCTCCTTATGTGAGAGAAGACATATATCGTCTGCATAGCTCAAATCTTCCAAACGATTTTGTTTCCTGAATTCCCTTGAATATGTTCTGTGGGAGCATTACGAAGAACCCAGTCCAACAAGGTATAAAATTTATGGTGAACGCATATTAAATTCAATAGCATGAATTTTTAAATGCAGTATAAGTATGTATTTATAAAATATGTATTAATTTTTAAAATAATAAATACATATTAAATGTGTTTTATTTATAATCATACTGTTTGTTGTACAACTTGTACATGTCAAAGTAAAATGGAAGTGTATTTATTGAAAACAAAGCTGTATTGCATTTTATAATTAAAGAAATATACTCTAATTAATTATTCGAAATTATTTAATAAATTCAATCCTATTAAGCTATGTGTTGAATAGTTGTTATTCATAAATGTCACTGTAAAATCTGGAGCTAAATATTTAAACTCTTCCATGTTTTGGAGTTAAAATTTTCACATTAAAAAAGCATTTTTTGTCACTTCTACTCGAGTTGATAATCCGAGTTTAGTGCTTTAACTTGTTTATTAATAATCGAACATAAATGATTTAAATAGGACTGGTCTAAATGTCACACTGACAACGTGGCTTTTAAATCTATAGCCGGCGGTCTAGAAACGGAGAACTTACCTTCTCTGCCTCTTGCCCTATTGTTTTATTTATTTATTTTATAAATATTTTTAGAAGGACATATACCAACTACCTGAAATCAAATTAAGCTACACAATAACCCTAGAAATTCTATTACTATGGTTGAAGAGTGGTCAATCTCAACTATTAAGCAATAAAATTTCCTAGTGGACTGTAAAGTATATTTAGGCAGACATGTTGTCAAGGTAACAACGTATGTCAGATAATATAATATAATAAAGACTTGTCAAATAGTCAAATACATTTCTTTTTATTAATATCCCATTATATATGAATATACATAATACATGGTGTCAGAAGTGATCTTTTACTGAGTGATTTGGTAATAAAGAAAAATGGATACAATTTTTAGACCTCCAAACCCTCTAAATTTTGAAGGTAAGTTGTCGGACAATTGGAAAATTTGTCTACAGCAATTTCACATATTTTTACGCGCAAGTGAAAAAGATAAAAGGGGAAATGATAAAATTAAAGTAGCATATTTTTTAAATTTAATTGGAAATGAGGGTCTTAAAGTATTTAACAGTTTCAAGTTGGATGAAGATATTATTACTTTAAAACAAGTTGAAGAAAGGTTTGAAGAATATTGTGTCCCGAAAACAAACGTTGTGTATGAAAGGTTCATGTTTTCAACTATTAGAAAACAGGAAGGGCAAACTTTTGACAGCTACTTAACAGAATTAAAAATTGCTGCTGCAAAGTGTGAATATTGGGACCAAGAAGAAAGTATTATGCGAGATCAAATTGTATTTAGCTTGACTGATAGAGCACTGCAAGAAAGATTATTAAGAATGAGTGATTTGTGTTTCGACAAAGTTGTCAAGTTATGCAGAGCAACTGAAGCTAGCCAGAAGCAAGCCAAAATAATAGCACAGTATGATGCACCACGATCATATGTAGTCCAAAATGAAAAAGGCTATATTTTAAGAAGAAATAGAAAGCATATTAAACAAACTAACAATCAATTTATTTCAGGGGAAAAATATGAAGAATCAAATAGAAACAAGGCAGAGAAAACCAATGCTGAGAATATTAAAAATAGACTGCGAAAAGAAATTAAAATACCAAATAGATATGGATTTTCATAAGTGCATGTTATATAATTGTTATTTTTTATTCTTTACTCTTTATTCTTTACTGTAATTTATGTTTTGTTATATTCATCTAAAAAAAAATGTGTAAAAATGTAAAGTATATTTAGGCAGACATGTTGTCAAGGTAACAACGTATGTCAGATAATATAATATAATAAAGACTTGTCAAATAGTCAAATACATTTCTTTTTATTAATATCCCATTATATATGAATATACATAATACATGGACTACAATTAAAACAAGGAAAATCAGAAAAACACCGACTTTATCCGACTTTATAATTTATAATTTTTAAAAGATAGAAATATATCAACCACAGATCTAGAAATGCGGTGTAAAATAAAACTTGTATCAAAACTACCAAAGGAAATAAAAACACGTAGCGACAAGTTTTTTAGTTTTTCATTTTTAATAAAATTGGAATAATTTAGTTGGAGAAGTATAATCAAACTTTTAAAAATCCAATCTCTTTAGGTGAAAAGGTGTGATCTGCGGTGTTGAGTCGCAAGCACGTAATTATAATGAAGAATATGCGAGAGCTCGTGTTAGCTCGCGGAATCAAGGTCTCACTTGATGAAAATGTAACCAGCGATGAGAAGGATAATCTCAACTCTGATTGGCTGAGGTGCTAATCGATTCACCAGTAATTTTACCAAGCTTATATCGTGACTACAGTAATGTAATTGATATTTACCTGAATATCTGATTGAAAAGGAATGGATTTTTCGTGGAAATACCCCGTTTAATTTTCCCAACGTTTACTGTAAATGTTAATTAAAGGAATATAAATATCTACTCGAAAATTGCGATCATGCACACCATCAAAATCAATTAACGTTTTTCAATTTTTATTGAATTTCAAAGTTTTTTGCACCTATTAGGTTCCTTCCCACCTAATACGTTATGATCACTAATGTAAAGTATTAAAACAATTAAAATTTTAGAACTTGAATTTAATTTTTGTGCTATTAGCGTCAATAACCTCATAACTCCATAAGTCCATGACAAAAAAGTTCTTGCTCCGTCAGTACCCGGTTTGAGAAAACTATTGGGTATTTGTGAATCCTACGTTATGGAACATTGTATGGTGTACAACGTGAAAAAAACTGAGTAAATCGATTCACGGTAAGTTCATCGAAAATCAATTTATCGAAAATCAATTCATCGAAAATCAATTCATCGAATATCAATTCATCGAAAAAAAATATTTTGTAAATATTTGAGAGGAATGCCGAGGGGATCGGAAGCCAAAAAAGCAGTGGTCAATAAAAGTTGACAGACTACACTTATTAAATAACTATCATACTTGGTCTATTAATAATTTTTTAATTTTCTATTCAGAAAATACGCCAGGTAAAAGATACCTGTTGGATTATTTTGAAATCGAACAGGGCTCCTTAGATCAGAAAAAACCGGTTAATGGGATCATAATTGTACTTAATACACCCATTCTTAAAGGATTATAAAAATGGTATTTCCCCATCTGTTAAGTCTTAAGGGTTTTGTGTTATGTACATAGTTTTACTATTCATATTTACTATACCACACATGATTTGTTCAATGTACGGAGATTCTAAACAGGTGGCATTGTTATGTTAGTGTGAGTTTGTTTTGTCATTAAGCTAGATGATGGGTAGCTCGCTTCGCTCGACTTCTTCTAACCATACCCTTACTAACCTAACCTAACCTAACCTAAGATAGTGTTTTGACATTAAACTAGAAGATGGATAGCTCGCTTCGCTCGGCTTCTTCTAACAAAACCCTTACTAAACTAACCTAAAATAGTGCTTTGTCCTTAAACTAGAAGATGGGTAACCCGCTCCGCTCGGTTTTAGACTTTTACTAACTAAACCTAACCTACTTACCTGGTTTTTAGGCGCATAGTACTTTATTTTCCCCCATATTAGCCCAATTAAAATGCGTATCATTGTGTATGAATTTATAAAAATTATTTGCGTGCAATTGCCCATACCCTGTCTTATTAAACCTTAAAAACAAAACATTTATTTCTTTTATTATATAAGTTTTCTTATTATATTTCTTTATTTATATTCAAACACTATGTCACTGTATTTACCTTTTTTTAAACCATATAAAAAAATTTACGCATTTATTTCTTAGTCTGTCTACTTTTATTGACCACTGCTCTTTTGACTTTCCGATCCCTTCGGCATTCCTCTCAAATATTTACAAAATATTTTTTTTCGATGAATTGATCATTCGATGAATTGATTTTCGATTAATTGATTTTCGATGAATTGATTTTCGATGAATTGATTTTCGATGAATTGATTTTCGATGAATTGATATTCGATGAAATGATTTTCGATGAACTCGTCGGTTACCGAGTAAATCGTATTCCAACCCAAATCTAAGAGGCATGAAGTGCCTGGTAAGCTCAACTGTTAATATGTGAAACAAATGCCCCATGTGTGTTACCTCGGTCATGTGATTAGCGTTAATCTCTGATTGTTTAGATGTTGATCGACAATGACGTCCTTTGCGTGTATGGGCAAACACGTAATCTCACATTAAACTGGCGGTTTTCTAAATGCAGTAAAATATTCAAAAATACTTGTTTAATAAAATTTGCGATTGTTTTTGTGTATCTATACTATAGATTAATACAACCCAATCTAGTGCAAGTGAATTAACAACTTGGTACAATAATGCATTTAGACTTAATATTGTAGAGTTAGTGAAATGTTTGTAATGAACGATGTATGTACAAACAATGTATTTACTTGCACGACTGTCCAAAGGAAAAATGTTTTTATCCTACGTGACATATTAATGAAGTTCGTGAACCAGCTTGGCTAGAATTGAATTAAAACAATTATTAATTATGATAACACTTTTAATATGAAATGGTCAGCTGTTTTTAGATAAATTTAGTCTAGCACCATGATTTTATAATAATGAATTGTCAAAAACGTTATTTTTAATAATGTAATAATAATTGTACAATATTATTGATGACAAATTTAAATTGTTTGTATATTCTTCCTTTTTTGTTTTTAGTTCTTTTTTGAATAGTTTATTTTGTTTGTCTATTTTGTATGTATTCAGACCCGCAGTAAGAAAAACTTGCGCTAGGGGCAGAAACGTTTTTTTGCGCCCTTGGCAAATAAAACAAGGTTCTCACCTCTCAAAATTTAAGTGATGAGCAAAAAAAAAGGTCTTCACCTCCCAAAATCCAAGTGACGAGCAAAAAAAAAGGTCCTCGCCTTCACAATGGCGCCCCTTAGTCAATCGCCCTTTTCCTTAGGGCGCCCGGAGTTATCGCCCCCTTCGCCGCCCCCCATTCTGCGGCTCTGTATTTATTTGTTTTTTATTCACCGCAAGGATATTAATAAATTATTATATTTATTTAAAGATGGGTTGTAGTCCCACCTGTATCATCCAGGTTTTCCCATGAGGTGTGCAACACAAACGAGATGCTAACCTCCACAGAAAGTCACTCCACAGAGCCGCACTGCTTTTTGTATTCTGCAGAGCAAAGAACTAGCAGATGGTAGGCAGATGAAACAGAACTCGATTTCATTCTTCAAAACAGCTTTATGTCCATTCAATAGACTCAAAATCAAGACTAAGAGCTTCACAGAATAACCCGGGCAAATTATATTAATATGATTACAAATTTACGAAGGCAATTTATAAACATTTTTGATTTCGTATTTGTTTTGTATTTCGTTATTAATTAGACGAAGTCATAAAAAGCGAACAAATTAATAGTAATACTTATTAGAGAGCTTATTTTAAACCTCAATTGCCACGACAAAATAAATTTAATACAAAAAGAAATCAGAAAAAGAATGTAAGCAGCTTAAGAATCTTACTTTATATTCGGCCATTTGTTCAAAACGAAACCTCTCTATACAAACAATAAAATCAGTATGTACCATACTAAATTGCCGAAAAACCCGGTCAAATTGGCCAATTCGTTGTCAAGTCAGTAGTTAAGGAAACAAATAAAAAGTTCACTAGATGAAATTTGTGTATAACACATTTTAATAGAAATAAATTTTTAATCATATTAATTGATAATGAGTATATCAATATTTTCTTTACGCTGACACTGATAACCAGATTCACGTACTTGCTACGTACTTGACCGAAGCAATAAGCGAGGTTACACGAAATCCCTTCCACCTGCGCAATTTGATTCAGATTAAACAAATCGTGTTGTATGTGTTGATCTTGTTTCGTAAAGGTCCATGTTTTGGAACTACACAAGTAGAACGCACACGTTGGATAAAGCCTGATATTAGTGTTACTCATGGCGATTATTGTTTTGAAAAAGAATAAAAAATAATTTTGCCTTCAGTTTACAGGAGATTTGACACTTATTAGAGTTACAGGCTTTGTGTGAGAGAGAGGCTTTCTCGTTTAAGTAATTAAATAAAAAGTCTTTGTAATAAAATATTGTTATAATTTAAAATTGGTGAAAGAAATAAATTAAATAATTATTGTTAATTTGTGATATTAGATTTTCTGGACTGAAAACCATGCATATTTCATGTATTTGAAAAAATAATGTCGAATAGAATTGTTGAATTCATGGAGAAGAGTGCAGTTATAATATCGGAGCAACATGGTTTCAGAAAAGGGCGTTCAACAACCACGGCACTTTTAAACATACTAAATTTTATATATGAAAATTTGGACAAAAACCGGAACACATTAGCAGTATTTTTGGATCTATCAAAATCTATTGATCGTGTCGATCACAAAATACTGCTAACGAAACTTGAAAATCTAGGAATAAGAGGAAAAGCCTTGGATTGGCTTACATCATACCTCGAAAACAGGGCACAATATGTTCAAATTGGTGAGTCAAAATCAAATCATTTATCTGTAATCCAAGGGGTCCCACAAGGTAGTGTACTGGGGCCTCTCTTGTATATATTATATGTAAACGACATTGTAGAGGGTGCTCTGAGTTCGGAACTTGTAGCTTTTGCAGATGATACTACAGTAATGGGTTCTGACGCAGATTGTCGAGCTCTTGTAACAAACGTTAACAAAGATTTACATTCTTTAAGCAATTGGTTGCAATCAAATGATCTACTCTTAAATTATGAGAAATGTAGTTTCATAAAATTTTCTAAAAGTAAATTGAATTACGATGTTAGCCAGTTGATTAAAAATAAGAAGTCTGTCATTCAAGTTGCATCTGCGAAACTTCTGGGTATTCATCTGGACCAGCATCTTACTTGGGATACTCAAATTGACTTTTTGTGCAAAAGAATGTCCCAAGAATGTTGGAAACTAAATATTATATCCAAAACATGTAGTAAAGAAGTAGTCAGAACCTATTACTTTGCAAATATATATTCTATACTATCTTATGGTATACTTTGTTGGGGTACCGGTTCAGAACTCATCAGATTGTTTCGGCTACAAAAACGTATTCTACGTAATATGGTTGGTTGCAGCCAAAGAACATCCTGTGTTAATATATTTAAAAATCTAAAGATTTTGACTTTACCAAGTATGTATGTGTATCAAGCCTGTGTATATGTACGACAAAATTTGTCAGATTATGAAAGAAGGTCAGATATACATGCATACAACACGAGGCAAAAAGCACATTTACAAGTACCTAAAACTAAATTTGCTATTACGTCTAACAATCCGACCATATTATCAAAGAAAATTTACAACAATTTGCCGCAACACCTGAAAGATTATGGATCACTTAAAACATTTAAATGTCAGCTTGTTGACTTCTTAATAAAAAAGTGTTACTATAATCTTAATGAGTATCTTTTACAACGTCATTAAAACGGACTAATTCATGTATTGATATTTATAAATTTTACTTTTAATTTTATTTATTTATTTTTTAAAATTTATTTATAAACTTATTTATTATTTTATATTTGACAAAAACTGTTTTATCAGTAATTTTTTATTGAAAGGACGAAATTAATAAATTATTATTTGGTTTATTAATTAATTTAATACTAACGTCTAATAGTATTTATATTAGTAATGTAATTAGAATGAGTAATAAATAATAAAAAACAACTGATAAGTTTTCTATGACAACTGCACTGATGCAAGATTTTGTATATATTAAAAATATTTTCTGTATTTTTTATTTGGAAGTAATCATAAACTGTTTTGACCATAATAATAATCAATTGTATTGAAATATGAAAAATAATGACTTGTCCAATATTATGTATGCATATAATCTTCTGGACCAATAAAATTATTATTATTATTTAAAACTCGCTACATTAACCATATTTTTTAGTACAAAGTTTGAATATCTATGTATGCTACGTATGCTTTGTATGCTATATTTCTTAAGTTCGCTACCCCAAGTACCACACCGACAAAGATTCGTACGAGGCGCAAAGAATAAGAATTACATTCATTTTTCTATCATCGCATCATTCTTCATCATTACAATGCAAGCTCTCACATAGCACGTCAAACAAATGATTATTTGAAGGAAAAAAACATCGAACTAAAAAAGATCTCATTCCCCGTATTCACCTGATTTATGCACTAACGATCTTTTTTGTTCCCTAATATCAAACAAAAATGCGTGGATAGCGATTTTCATCACCTCAAGTAGCTGTCGAAGCTTTCTAAAACCATGTTTTTGAGATACCAACTTCAGAGTGGAAAAAATTTTCAAGAATTGGTTTGAACGCATGCAAAAGTGTATAAATCTTAAAAGTGAATATTTTGAAAAGCAATAAAACAATTTATTTAAAAATTTTTTTTTTCTTTCTTAGTTTTTGTAATCACTTAAAAAGTAGCCCTTGTACTATTCCGCAATAAGAGATTGTACGTGATTACTTGAAAAACTAAAGTTGTGATTTTTATATATATTAAAAAAAATAAATAATTTAATTTAATCTTATTTTTGTTAATAAACATTCAAATTAGATTTTAACCTTGTTTCGTCCATTTGAACCATCATTTATCCATTAAGTAGATTCAAAATGTTATTTTTTCAAATTTAAATAATTGTTTTTTTGTTCATTAATATTTTAAAGACATATTTGAATTAAAATTTTGGGACCCTTACAATAGTGGTTAAATAAGGTTCTCAACTTGCAAACAGAATTATAAAGTAATTTGCAATTATCTCAAAATTGCATTATTTGCAGGTGTAAATATGTCATGGCCGGTTGTATGAAAGTCTTAAAACTATATATAAGCTAAAACTCATTAAAAACGCATCGTGTTGTTAAGCAATTTTGTGTTTTACATCGAGTTTTAATTTATACCTAGTTTTAATACTTTTATGCAACCGAGCATCAGTGTCTTAATTTTCGACGCCAAATTTTATATTCTTTTAAAAGGATTCGGAGAACTTAATAAAATGAAACCATCTGAATTGCAGTATTACCAAAATCAAAGAACAGTCCGGAATTTAGATACATTTGCCCCATTATATCATCACACGTTCGAAAAACTTATTGAATTTAAACACATTTAAGTTGGCAACACAGTTGAATTTATATTTCCTCTTCATTAGAAGGCAAATATTTTAAAACATTATTTTAAAAATGTTCTGTTTCTAAAGAATTGTATTTCGCATTTAATAAACAAAATTCAAACGTCAAAAAGGAAATCAGCGAATTATAGGAGGCATTGTTCGACTAAAAATAAAAAACATTTCTACAACCGACCTCCCATCTGAACAAGAGTCAAGCCGATTAGAACATTGCGTTGCTAGGTAATTTTATGTTTCACATCGAGTTTTAGCTTATATCTAGTTTTAAAAGTTTTATGCAACATTAGTGTTATTTATCATCATCATTTTGGCTTGACAATACACTACATTTTCCAAAAACGATAAGAATAATTGCAGATATTTATTGTTTATAATAATAATAATTTGGTCTCCCTATCTCTTAAAAGACATTGAAATCCTAGAGAATGTCCAACGCAGATTCACAAAAACTTTCCAAGGTCTTAAAAATAAGACTTATGATGAACGACTGCGAGTTCTAAATCTGCCTCGTTTATCAGAAAGAAGAATCAGAGGAGATTTGATCGAGACTTACAAAATACTAAGTGGACATTATAACTGCGAAGCTATTCCCAGAATCTTTATCAGAAATACTAACTCTCGATTGAGAGGTCACAGCGCCAAACTGAAGAAAGATAAATTTCGTCTGCTAATCAGGCAAAACTTTTTCTCAATTCGAGTAGTTGACAGGTGGAATAACCTTTCCGTGACCGCTATTGAATCATTTAAGAATAAAATTGACACAGAGCTTATATTTATAAGTGTTGTTCGCGTTGTCTATGTGGAGTGAATTACGGGATGGACTTTTTAAGGAATGTCGCAGATGGACTGTTTCGGTGAAAGTGTTTTAAATTGTTAAGAACTGTTATTTCGGCTTTAAATTTCATATCTCTGCAAGTAAACTTATATATTTATAATATTTCTAGTTTTTCTGTAATGTAATATTAGATTCTTTTTTCTTTTTCTTCTTACTATTGTAATGTATACTTATCACTCGTCTGTACATTTATATATTCGGGAGTATAACTAGCTATGTTAGCTGCCTTCTCCCAAAACTGTAAATAATAATAATAATAATAAGAACATATTCTTCTTACCGAAAAACCGACGATGAATTAATAAAGAAGATTAAATCCCTAAGATTCAACATCATGTCCAGACAATTTATTTTACAATTTTAATATGTTCCCGGTCATTCCAAGAAGAAAAACGTTATTTAATTGTTTAAAAATATAAATTAGTAATGTTAACTGCGGAGGCCTGCAATGTTCCCAGACGAAAACATTAACCAGGTTTCTACTCCGAGGTCCGTTTATAGGATATGTAGGTGCCAAGTAAGAGAGCGTAGTCAACAGTGGATCGAATGCTGAATGTCTGATTAAACAGTTTTCAATCGTATCAATATAATCAATATTTTGAAAATCATTTTATACGAAGTTACTATGGTATGGAAGATCGTAAAGCAGAACTCACGATCTGGATGAAAAACGCGAAATAAAGCGAATAGACTTTATTGAGCGCATCTTACGCGATTGTAGAATGCTAAATATGGGATAAGATATATACAAATGGATGGACTTAGTGCTTGAAACGTCCCGTAACAAAGGGCTTTTTGAGATGCTGTAGGCTTCGTAATACACCAGGTCTGGATTGGAGAGTTTGGACAAACAACCAATATCGACACCCTATATTTGTGAAATATACTAATACCCACGAATATGAATGCATGCACAAAATGCAGTCACGACAACAAGACAGAGTAAACGTATTGAGGTAGAACAAGAGCAACTCTACTTCTGCTTAAAAACGAACGATACTAAGAACTCACATGATGCGGTGACCGAAATCAACGACTAACATACACTAAGACACGAGACGAATGTGTACGCAACATACATTCGTGAACTGCAACCCTGCAGGTAACCTGAAAGGCAATCGCGTAAAGGCAGAACTGAATACAAAAGTTATCACGACACAGATGTTTCGAATGTTATTCCGTAACTTAACTAAAGGCTGAGAACGCCTCCACTTAAATATTAATAATTCGCGCGATTGGCACGAACAAGTAGCATTGTGACATCAGAAGTGAGGAAAAGATGACACTCGTAGGACGAAATTCTAGGAGAACTCAGAGAAATCAGATTTGTTTATTTTTTGGCTCGTAGCTAAAACCAGGAAATCGTAATACTTTCTAAAATAGTGTCTATTAACCAAAACAAATAATTTTTATCGACTGAATTAGGCTTTTGGTCATTTTGTTTAGCAGAAACCCATTTCAGCCATTTAAAAGTGAGCTCCTGACAACAAAAATAAAAATTCCATTTAGTTCGGCTTAAATGTTTCCAATAGCCCACACATTACCAATGTTGCCGAATGATTATTTCTCATAGAATGACGCATGAATGATATATAAGAACGTTTAGTATTATTTTTTTCACATGTCTTGTTATTATTTTTTTTTTTTTTGCTTCAAAATTGTGTCTCTTACGTGGTATTCAAAGATGGGAAAACATTGTGAATGAATTAAACGTACTTACATGTATTCATCGATATATATCTATATAATAATTTTAGTAGTCATCAAATTAAAACACGCATCAAGAGCTTGAATTGTGGAAGAGATTAATGGACAAAAATTGATTTTTATATCATTTAGCGTTTTTTATAAATGCGTATATTTTTTTGTGTTCCGCACTTTAACCCAAAGTGTGAAACGAAAATCTAATTTTTTTTAATAATGCCATTTGCCGGTCGGCTTAGTTTAGTAGTAACACACGAGCCCTGCGTTGCTAAGTTCCGGATTCAAATCCCGTTCAGGCATGGATGTTTCAAAAATATAGAATTGCCCTGGCTAATTGCCGAAGTAGCAAAAACAAAAAAAAAAAAAAAAAGAATAATAGTAATGTTCTTTGATGTGAAAGGAACTAATAATACAAGAAGGTTTTTCAAATCATTTTTTCGAAAAATATCATTTATTTTGCGTCACGGAAAGAGTTAAATTTTATTATGGATTGTGAAATGAAAGCTCTTGAAACGTAGATTAATTTCTTTATTGTATTAAAACTTATATTTTAAAAATATTTTAGTACGAAAAATGATTTTCAAAATATTGATTATATTGATACGATTGAAAACTGTTTAATCAGACAATCAGCATACGATCCACTGTTGACTACGCTCTCTTACTAGGCACCTACGTATCCTATAAACGGACCTTGCACGATCAATAATATTGATCAATAATATTGATCAATAATATCGATCAATAATATTCACAATATCAGTAAAATAAAATAAGACACTCACGTTCAATATTGTGAATATTTTCAATTCAAATAAAGCGTGATTAATGTTAATAGTATTGTCACAAAGGTAATCCTAGGTCAGGATTGCGACATCTAGATATTGTGATGCTCATATTTGTGATTCAAAATTTGCCAGCATCTAGCGTATGTTACCTAATTACGAAATCCATACGCCGCATTTTCGTAATAAGGAAATATTTGTTATGACGAATGAATATTGGAACTAGGTAAACTAATAGTACAAATAAATAGATGTCGCACGGTATCAGGGCAGAGGAGTCTAGCTTACTCCTTTACACGTTCCAGTCCACACGGTGACAACCGACGCACCGACGCTAGATACAGCTGGTGAGTCAAGCAAGCTGTACCATATGAGTGGGAGAAGGTCCTCGAATCTCTAATGGGTAGCCCCCGCCTCGGAGATAGGTCCAAGCCGATCTTGGCCAACACGGGGTGCACCGAAGACTTCCCCAACTCCATGGGCAAATTCATATATTACATTGTAAATGGGATATAATATTAATAAATTTCTAGTGTTAAAACCAGGAGTTGTCTTTAATCAAACCAGCCACGTGATAATTTTAATAGGAACGAGGTAAACAATTAAACAGAAGCGTTGGATGGAAAAATCTGATCTGATGTACTCAAATTGGACGAAAAAATTAAAATATTAAAAAAGGAGAACTATATACACAAATGTTAATTTATTACGTGAAATATCATAACGAATGCAGATGATTCCCATAATTATTTCAGCATGAGCGATAATACCTTCCAGAAGTTACCGCGGTTATTAAAAGACCCAGTCAACAAGGATAAACACAAACTTGCGGAACTATATACCTACCATAGAAAGGTTAGTATTAACTCTTCGATGCTTAGCTACTGGTAAGAATTTTGAAGATTCAGTTAATTTTGATAATCTTCTCCAATTCTTTGCGGTAGTTTGTTCCAAAGAATGAATTTTCTTTCGGACATCTTTCCAGGTTCTGGTTTAATTTGTTTATATTACCCTAAAATCTTATCGAGAGCAAAATTAGGTAAGTTTTTTTTTTTTTTTGTATATGGGATGAGGTATGTTCTATAGTACCGGACAACATTAATAATGGTTAATAAAGTTTTGGAGCAGTTTACGTCCAGTTTGAGTTTGTGATTCATCAGCATCTTCTTCTAAATTCTATGATGCAGTTATATCTGCATTAAATGGAGAAAATATTGAAGCACATTCTGAAGCGACTCTTCGATATTGAAAGTTAGATTTAAAAATATATATATTTTTGTCATTATATTATCGATCAATAATATTGAAGGCGTTTTATTGATCAATAAAATTGACTATACGAGGATAAATATTGTCAATAAAATGGACGTTTAATATACTGAGAGCCGTTCAATAAAAATTAATTTGGTTTAAAATTTATTGACGAGTCATCAATATTGTTGACAACTGTTGAGCCGTGTGAAGGCAAATATTGACATGTTGCATTATCACATTCATATTATTCACGGTTCAGGAGACAGTGATCCAAAACCGTTCCACGAGCTGTTCGAAAGAAATAATAAAAAGAAAAGATTGACAATGAAGAGGAAAGACAATTTCTGCTGAAATTCATTGAGGTAAGTAATTCTTTATGCAGCTATGTACACTGATAGAAAGGATTTGTTAATTCAACAAGAAAAATGGTTAGTTAAATAGTGTCAATACTATAACAGCAATATATGATGAGAATTTAAGGTCCTCAAAGCCGTTCAAAGTTGCAAGGAAGAGCAGGGTAAGGCTTAGTCTCCCGCTGGACGAAATAGCTGCCCTCATTGGTGTACCTTTTTTCTCTGTTAGTGGTACAACGATGTCCAATTGCTGATTGAATATCTCTGAGTCATCCTCAACAAATTGCGGTAATCTGTTGACTCCTCACAGAGTTCTCGAAGCAAGTTACCATGACCATATGTCAACCGCTTCCTTAACCATTTCCTGACTCATAATCTCCTCTTCTTGTTCAATTTATTCTTGAAAGCTACACACAATGCAAGTAGCAAAGTCGTGAATTCTGCATCACCGAGAAAACATCCTCACCATGAAAGAGTCAATACTGAAATACTGAACAATATTAAGCCCTCTGTGGGCTTCAGCCCCACCAATATTATTGATTAATAAAACGCCTTAAGGTCGATATTACATTTGTGAAAATTTTCAGTTCACAACAATGTATTACTTTTTAGTTGGACTATTCTAATTCATGAATAAATTTCACGTTTTGCACGCTTCATTAAATCATAACTTAAGCACTAATATACAAGTATTATTAGCGTAGTATTGCCATTTTTTTGCCTGTTACAACCTGTTTGTAAAATTTTTTGCTTTCGTGACATAATCACATATTGATTACTCTTTTAAATAGGAAACTTTTATAGAGTTGTTAAAAATATTAAACTACAAGATTTAAAAGATATTTTACTGAAATATACATATTACTAAAATCATAATTATAATCGTAAAGTTTTCAACCGTCACGAACTCTTAATTCTAATTATGGACTATAAGAAATTCAATTAAAATTCGAATAATGCTCTGGAAAAGTTTTTGTGAATTTTACAGCGACTTCATGCGAATAACTATTATCACTATGTGAATGAGGAAAAACTAACTTAGAAGTAGCATTAAATTCATAGATTTGAATAAAATTATATCAAGTAAATTCAAATTTCAATGGGCAAACTAGGCGGGATATTTACATTTAGAAAAAATCTTAAATAATGCCAACAACATAATATTGATGTTTAATATATTTGATTTAATATTTGATATATTTATTAATTCCAGCAGAGCGTAGTATTCCAGGAAAGCTAGCATGGGGGTACATACGTACCCCAATCACATTGGTATGCGCTTACGCGAATATTGAAGAAGAATTTGATTATATGTAATTTTAGGCTGGGTACACATCGATTGGTCGAAATGCTGAGTCGCTGATTTAAAAATAATGTAGTAACATAATTATTTGTTATGAATAACAACACTAAATTATTATAGTATACCTAGTAGGAACATAAATACCGTTACAATAATGAACGCACCCAATAAAAATAATACAAATGAACGCACCCAAATTTAGACAGTTGGTAATCGTGAGTTAACCTATAAATTACTTTACTGTGGAAAGAATTTGATTTTGTGTTATGTGTTACTATATGGAATGGTCAGACAAAGAAAAACGAATTGCAGTTATTGCGCTTTATAAATGAAAGATGGAAAAATCAAACATTTTTAAGACGCTACGTCCGCTCGGCATTGGTAGAATGTTTGTGTATAAGTGCATTAAATTGTTTGAGGAAACTGGGGACATAAAAGACCGAAAAAGATCCGGGAGCCCGAGTACAGTACGCACGCCACAAGCTATCAAAGCTGTTAAGGCCAGAATAGGAAGAAATCCGTTGCGAAAACAAAAAATTATGTCTCGCGATATGAATATTTCGCGAATATCAATGTCGAGCATTTTGAAAAAAGACTTGAGTCTTGGGGCCTTCAAACGCCGTACTGGACATTACTAACTGTGCCTCTTAAAAAAAATAGGGTCGAAAAATCGAAACGCTTGTTAATCAAGTACGCAAACGACAAACACAAGAAAATCCTTTTTACCGACGAGAAAATTTTTACTATACAGGAAAAATTCAACAAACAAAATGACAGAGTTTATGCCAGGTCATCTACCGAAGCCTTGGAAGTAGTTCCAAGGATAGAAAAAGGTCACCACCCAGCTTCAGTGATGGTTTGGTGGGGCGTTTCCTATGATGGAGTAACTAACCTTCATTTTTGTGAAAAAGGGGTGAAAACATCAGCTAGAGTCTACCAACAAACGGTCGTGGAAGATGTTGTGAAACCCCTCAATCATACTCTCTTTCAAGATCAGTCATGGACATTCCAGCAGGATTCTGCTCCAGGCCATAAAGCTAAAACAACCCAAACGTGGCTTTTAAACAATGTTCCTGATTTTATCGGCGTAGAAGATTGGCCCGCTGCAAGTCCAGATTTTAATCCTTTAGAATACAAGCTATGACCGTTTTAGAGAACATGGTTTGCCACAAACGATAGCCAAATATTGAATCTGTGAAACAGACTTTAGCTCGAGCTGTAGTCAATTTTCCCATGGAATTTGTACGTGCGGATATAGATGATCGGCCTGTATGACTTAAGGTCTGCATTAAAGCCAAAGGTGGTCATTTTAAATAATTATACCAATTATGAATAACTTATGTATTAGTACAAATGTCAATAAAATTTGGTGAAAAACTTAATTGTAGTTTTCATTTTATTTCATAAAATATTTGTAACAGTATTAATGTCCCTACTAGGTACATTTTATAGGCACAAACGAGTCGGGAGGTCATTCAGAATATCAGAAACGTTAAACGCGATAGAAAATGTAGAAAATTACTATCGAAATTTCTATTAATATCTTGTTCTTTCTTCCACACCTTCACAACCCACTGATTGTATGACTAGGACTCGAAATCCTTAAATTTCGGGTTCGTTTTCTCAGTAGGTTGAATTTTGATATTATTGAAAAATAAATTTTCTAAGTTCCGTAAAATAGATTTACGGTTCCAGAAATAAAGTAAAAAATTCGATTGTTACTGTAAGTTGTTATGCGTGCACTTGTATGTACTAGAAATATCCTTAAAGTTCGTTCAGATAGAAATAATATGACTATTGTCTTGCTATGTGCTTGTTTGCCATTTAATCTCAATAGAAATGACATAAAATTAACAATAGTATTGTCTTAACAAGAAAATGGCACATAAAGCTCCACGATTAAATTCAGCTAACAGCATAAAAAATTTAATTTTTGGCACTGTGCTGCCGTTAGTCCAATAGTTTTTAATCTGAGCCAGTATTTATAACTTTTCAGTAATGATATTTTGCTTCCACCTTCTGATTTTTAACCATGTATGTACACTGAGAATACATGAATTACTACTTGAATTAGACGATTAAGACTATATATTATATTCATTAAAATATGTCCAAAGTACTCAAGTTCTTTTTTGTTTTTATTTTCATTATTGAAAAGAACTCAAAAGGTCTTGCTTTTTATTTATCATTTAATTTAAAGTCTTTCCAAACATATTTGTCTTGGAATAAATCATTTTTATGCTAAAAATGTATTTTTTTTTACTAGTTAATGATATCATGCAATATTTATATCTCTTTCCGATACCAATATTATGAACTGATATCAACACAAAATATTGATACCCCAGCGCTGAGTCCCTAGTTGTGTATATATAAGCTTCCACAAATACTTGGTCAACATGTTCAAATTGCACACTATTATTAATAAATATTATAATGTTTTCAAAAATATAAATGTTTAACGTAAAATTCAATAACCGTAATTTTAAATAATAATATTTGCAAACTTTCAAATATATATAGAATAAACTGGTTTTATAGTTCATGAGAAATGTCCAGATTCCAAACATTCCAACCTTAAAAAACGTAATCTGTTAAATAAAATGTAGTGCAACTACAAAGGGACTTAAACTTTGAGCTGTTGATTTTAGATCTGAAAAACAAAATGTTACTAATGTTGATTGAGTTCTGAGGAGACGTAGTAGCCAAAAACATCTGGATGATAACAATGTTTACAATTTGTCTTTGTCTATGGTACAAGACAGCAAAATGGTTCCCGCTACACCAATAGTCCTCCATGACGCGCTTAGTTAAACAATAGTACAACGAGCACTGACTCCAAAAGAATAGGCATAAAGTTAATAAAATGCAATAATCTTAAATTGATTGTAATAAATATTGTCACAATTATGGCAAGATTGTGTTCTAATGTCCCAATTCCTTGAGCGGCCTTTAAGCCGTGATGGTCAAGGTTGCTGACGTACGGTTTTGGGAATTAAATAATGTGCAGAATGTTGCGGGTCCGTCAACATAAGTTTTGAACTACATTCTAATGTGTTGATAAACATTATTCAATTGTGATGACTATGGTCTTTAATTGCTGCCAATAATTACACAAATGAATAATGTTTCCAAAACAATTGAGGTAGGACTTGACGTCATAGTGCCCTGGTTAACAGTTATAAAATGGTCTTAGGGAATAGTGTCGTGGTTAGTCATTCTTGGTAGTCAAGTAGTAGTCATTCTTGTGACCAGCCATCAGTCTGTATCACGCTACCCAAGGACCAGCCGAGCTGTTGAAGTCACCAAGACGAGATGTGAGTGTTGTCTAAAGATCTTCTCCATTTCTTCGCCTCGTGCGGATACCTGGGAGTTCGAATGATCCTGGAGAGGCCGGGGCAAGAACGAGACTTACATCAGCTTCTAACGGACAACACTAGCAGCCATTTTGACCAACAATTGTATTCTGATGTAAATTAATATTATATAATAAATTTTGTAGAAAAGATTCCGTTCTTGACTTCACCCCATGACAAGTATGGTCACACCACATATAAAACGTAAAAAGTTTTAAAAAGACACTTATTTAGCATCGTATATTAGAATAAATAAATATCATTGTCGTCGTGAATAAATTAATATTTTTATAAATTCATTTTATGTATAGGGTATATTTTGTTCTTCGTAGTTATTGCTTTACATATTTTAATGTTTATTTATATTCTTGGCATAGATTTTAAGAGAAAATTTAAGTAATTTTGTTAATGCAGTTACGTATATTTTTAGTTATTTCTATTACAATATTTCTCTACTCATATATTTTTGTTACTTCTATGAATTTATGTTGTATAAATAAAATATGTTTTATTATTATTATATTATTTATTTTACATCGGCCTTTATTTCTGCAACGAGGCTAATCGCCGATGCCAGGAGGCAAGCTCCTACACCTGGATGAGGGGTGAATGATTGTGAAAATGAGAGTAATGTAAATATTTTATTCTCGCCCGAATAATATCACCGAAGCAGGCTCGAACCACCGGCCGCCCAGTCACGCCTGTTTCTAACAGTCTAAAACCGCACGACTTGTGCGGTCTAAATGCGCTCGGCCACTTCGTTGGCTTTAAATAAAATATGTGTATCATTTGTCTTGTTTATTTAAAAAATAAAACTTTATCAACCATTTGTGTAAAATAACACAAATTAGAAAATGTTTAAAAAATTCTTCAACAAAAATATGACATAAAATGACAACTTTGAGGCAGTAAGAACATTTCCTACATTCACTAGTTAGGGATGTAGCCCGGGAAGAATAATTTAATCAAATTTGGCTTACTGCAATAAATAAACTGCCCCCACTAATTTATACAGTTCTTTATTTGATTATAAATAATTTAAAATAACAAACAAACAATTGAAATATCATTTTCTAAAACTAAAATGATTTATTTTTACTAAATACTACTAAATTTACTATTGGATTTAAAATTTTCCATTCTGATGAATCTAGGATTTTCTTAATCAAGTACTGAAATATATTACTCTAAAGCCCGGTTGCATAAAAGTTTTAGAACTAGTTATAACTAACTCAATAAGAAATTAGTGTTGTATTATCGCGATTAACATTTAACACTCGTAAACTAAAACGTGCCATTGGGCGTTTTAAATCTTATACCCAGTTTTAGGAGCTGTCAAAACTAATACAAAATAGGGTTATAATTTTATATTAATACAAAGCTTTATTTAAAAATATAATTAAAATCAAGTAAATTATAAGCAAATCTACTATTATATTGTACAAGTGTGGTATGTATGTTCTATTCAACTTCTGGTGTATCTTCATTTTACCGGTAACGCGGAGAGAGGAAAATGAGCCGTCTTATCCGGGTGATATTTTTTTAGTGCTTAGGCTTAATTTTATTTCGACAGGAGGTACTGATTACTAATTTGATACTAATTTTTATTGATAAAAATCATGCTTTTTTTTCCCGAATCCGTGTCGAATCAAAGTCACCATTGATCAGCACGGACAGGTTTTATCAGACAATAATTCAAAAATATTCTTAATACAAGACGGCCGGTCCAGAATATTTACGGCGAGAATCAAAGTGTTAAATGGTAATAATGGGTCAGGATAGCTTTTTGGACGTGCGAGATAATATTTTGAGGTATCAGAAAACATTTTCCAAAGAATCTGGGCCATTATTTGAGCATTTTGAGGCAAAAATATGCTTACAAGGTTTCAAAAGGAGACAGCTGTAAAATGTTTTGCATTTTAAAATGGGACGAGTTTTCACATTTTGAACGTGTTTCTTGACAGAAGAATACTAATTAAGGAATTAAGGTGAATTAACGATAAAGTTTAAGACATTTGCAAGGCGAATTTCCATAAAATAGTTTTAAAAAAAGATTTATATATATTAAAAATTTCAGGGTTAATCAAAGTGTTAAGTGGTGATAATGGTTCAAGATAGCTTTTTTGACGTGAGATAATATTTTGAGGCATCAGAAAACATTTTTCAAAGAATCTGGACCATTATTGGATCATTTTGAGGCAAAAATATGCTTACAAGATTTCAAAAGGTTAAATTTTTTGCAATTTAAAATATGACGAGATTTCACATTTTGAAAGTATTTCTTGACAGAAGAAAACTAAATTAGTATTTAAGGTGAATTAACGATAAAACTTAAGACATTTGCAGGGGGAATTTCCATAAAATAGTGTTAAAAAAAGATGAGCGACGAGTTTTATAATCGACAAGTGCGACAAAATGCCTTATTATATTAAAACAAGTAGCGAAGCGACGAGTTTTAACAACGTAGGGGTGAAGACTGGCGTAGGCGGGCTGAGGCCCCTAGTAGTAAACTATTGAAAAGAAGTTAAAAAGGAAACATTTATTATATTTTTAAAGATATGTACATATAATTCTTTATTTACCCTAGACCTTGTGGCGTTTAGGGTCTTAACCAGTACATTTCAAATCATAATAATAATAAAATAATAATAAAATAATAATATAATACATTTTTATGACTTCTTTCTTCTTCTTCTTCTACATTCTTCTTCCGGTGTTCCTCTCTTTCTTCCTATTTTCTTTTCAGCTTCCGTCTCCGGTCTCCTTCCTTCTTGACTCCAGTTCTTCTTCCCCTCTTTCTTCGCTTCTCTTCCCTCTTTTCTTTCCTCCTCCTTTGCCTCTCTCTTCCTTCCTGTTCTCAGTTCTGTCTTACCTCTCCGCAATCCTTCCTTCTTTCCTCGAGTACTCTCACCCACCTTTCTCCCTTTCCTTCTTCACTCAACAGCTCCTTTATCTCTCCTTCCCATTTTGTCATCTTTCCACATCTTCTTGTTAGGTGTTCCAAGGATTTTTAAAGATATGTAATTTGGGTAAAATAATATAAGCTTATATTTTTACTACTATATGTTTCCACTAAAGGACTTCAACCATTATATTTTTAAACTTGTCAAATGCGATTTAAAACTCGAATACGATTTGAATCTTGATTTAGCTACAACTAAAATGAGTTTATTTTCAGCATCGCAATTAACCTATATCTAGTTTTAAAATGACAGCAGTTGTAAATAAAACTAGATATAGCTGTGGCGCCCGCTCCCCGCCTAAGTAAGGTAGGGTGGCCAGACAGTCACACAAATGGTCTTCGGGGCGGACACCTCGAAGGACCACCAGCAGAAGGCTGGAATATAGAAAGAAATACGGAGTTATGTGACACAAACACACCGAGTTGAGCCGCAGAGGAAGACACGGACGACCTAGAGGAGAGGAGAGGGGATAAAAACTCTTCTGCTCCTAGGGGCTGCTCTAGGAGACTAACACAAGGGTAATGGTAGCCCTAAGCTGGGGTGGAGACGGGTAAAATCCTAGGCCCACAAGTAATGGCTATGGAGGAACCAAACCTAAAATCCCACGACGTCTCTGAAAACCCTACTCAAGCGACAAAAATGCGGAAAACGGTGCTCAACACGGTGGACGTATCACATAAATGAAATACAGTGCCACAAAATACAATATAAAAACTGATAATAAACAAATTAAATTAATAATATTACAAAAATTACTAAATGTTAAATAAATGAAAATTAATCAGCACACGTGATCAAGAGATCAGCGTGTGTGAACAAAAAATTAATGCAAAATCGCACAGAGGCGTTAACAAAACTGAATTTAAGTTACAACAAAAATTATATTAATTAAACAATGAATTAAAATATGTGTAAAATTGGAACAGACTTACAGTAGCTGTATTCTTATAAATATGTAGAATATTTATTCCAATTTTACAGATGTGGCACTGGTTGGTCCCAAAAAACAGGTTCTTGGGTTCTGGACAGGTCCTGGATGTTCCTGGACTTCGTGTAGATACACTGATAATATTTTAATGAAGCACAGCAGGTGTAACTTCACTAAAATCGCGATAGATTCGCGAATTATTAAATAAACACTTGTAAAAAATATATTCACTGGCGAAGTATACTCTGAACAGGTCAGTTAACAAGTGATTAGTGAGTTAATGTATGTTGGAACTCGCAAGATGCGGCACTCAACATTTTAAGAAATATAAAAAGTTTTTATATTTTAAATTAAATTAAGAAAAATTTAATTTAATATACATAGCGGCCTTACGGGCGCGACAATAGCAATGTTTTATGTACCTACTAGATAAAGCTGTTTCACAGATGTAAAATAGTAGCCGATCACCAAACATAGTTGATAAGAAGGTAAAGTTAAAAATTGTAAAAATGCTAAGAACAGGACAAATTGCTAAGAAACCCTGCCAAATCCAGAAAGAGATCAAGCCAGATTTTATGATGATGTCAATTCTCTGCTCACAGTCCTTTTAGTAAATGATTAGAGTTAAATTGTGGACTGTATAAAGCGGTCCGTGTGATAGAGCTTTTATATATACACTCAGCAGAGGTGGTGATTTGCACAGTAGTTAGTTGAAATTATTGTCGTGGAGCACCAAAGGTCATTTGTGCCATAGGACTGTGACAATCAGCTAACAATGTTCTAGAAAATAAAAACTTCAATTCTTTTTTGCATAAAATTAAATTTTTGTGTTATTTCATTATTTCATTATTTTAAAAGTTAAAAGACCATATTTTTCTTAAAATAACATGAAAATCTTTGAAATATTTTAAAAGATGCTTTAAGAGGTAAGTCTTAAATATTCGTTTTAAGGTGTATTACTTCAAAGTTTGAAACAATATCTGTAGAATGAATTTGCGTGGAGTTGCGCATAGTTTAACTGTTCTAAAAATTTGTTGTAGTAAATTCCTGTGCGTCCTTTGTGAGGTCGACACAGAGAAATGCTAAGAAGCCACTTCATAGCAGCTCCGTCACGCAGAATCAGCTTCTTCAACGTTTCAACAAATATGTTCAAGAAAATTAACTCACTGATGTAACGGTGGAAACGTTTTAACATTTTTACCTAAATAACTGAAGATTGACAACCAAAAAATGGTTTCAAAGTGAAAAATGATTTAGGAATAAACGCAATATAAACTGAAAAGTTATTCACGACGCGATATTTATTCACTTGACTAAAAATAATCTATATAATAAAAATCATAACGTGTCTGTCAGGATGTCTTATGTCTTCCCACGTATTTTCTCGTATATCCGGTGATATAGAAGTTTGAAATGTTGCATAAGATTTCCTGGGCACCTGAGAATAATGGAAAATCTTAAACATAAAAAATTCGAAAAGGAGGGTGAGCCTATGGCCCATAAAGAGTCCAAATGTTTGTCCGATTGCGTTGAAATTCAAAATTTTGTTAATCCAAAAATGATTTCAAAAATTTTACATCATTAAATTGTTCTATCAAATATAGATTGACGTATGTCATGTTAAAAAGTGACATATTAATAGAAATTTGTATAATATTGTCGTTTTGTCAACTCTACTAAAAGCTGTTCTACCAAATAACTATGGAACACATGCTCTCCACAACTCCTTCATAGAATAGAACTAAAACCTTCAACATCATGTGACTGCACAGCCTATGCCATCTGAGATATGAACCACCACTTTTTTAACTGCCAGATGTACCATATTCAACACAGGCAACTTTGTGAAGAACTGGCCCTACATAAGGCCGCAAACATACAGAAAGCCGAAACCGGCTTTACTGGCAACAAGCGCTCATCTGCCGCAGTATCTGTCTATGTTTTTAAATATAACCGCACACGCTTTTTACTGGTCGGCAACGGTAGCTTACCGAAACGTAAAAAATTATCAAAAAATCTTGCATCATCTTCTTTTAATTGAGGAAAAAGGTGGTGGTATTCCCCATATTTACGTCTCTCTTGGTTTGTTGCATGTATACCTTTTCTGTTTGGTTCCATTTGTAAATATGGTGATTCTGTTAGAAACAATTCATCCAAAGATGAATCAGAACTCGCCATTTTCACTTACTTCAACATATAATTGAGCCAATATACGAAAGAGTAGCTATACACTTTCAAAACTAGCGTTCACTATGCTAGGCCAATTAAAAAATGTACGATAAATAGGGAAAAATAAATAAAAACTTCAATATATAGGTTATGTCATCTGTCAGTGTCACATGCAATATCAGCGTTTAGCGTGTGCTCAACCAGTAACCCAGTACGCTTGTTTTCAGTACAGATTGTCAGCGCTGATTTACCAGCTTTCTGTATGTTCGCGGTCTAAAGGTCTTACTACCCGCTAGTATATTAACCCTTCTAGACAATATTAAATCTATCCTCTTGTGTACTAATATATAACTACAATTAGCATCAAAATATAATGTATCAAGCTATGTAAATTAACTACGTACATGTATGCTAGCTGGCTGATCACGAAAGTTAGGCAATTCCTTTGAAAAAAGTAAAAATAAATAAATAACCATGGAATATACAGCTTCATCTCTACCTCTACCTCTAACTTGCATCAGGAAGATCATTTAGAGTGAGAAGATCACTTTTCACGAGCTAGTGGCACAGTAAAACAGATTTCAGATCACAAAATCTTTTTTACATCGGAGCGTTAACTTCATGCACATTCTGATCTGAGTAGGAATCCATTTGTAATGGCGAATGCTACTAGTGAGTAGCTATTAGTAGCACTGGATATGCACGTACTAAAACGGCTAGTCCTTCCACGAAAACGAGAGCCTAAAACAACAGAGGTTGTCCCCTGAGCAACAGTTTCTGGAGCGAATATTCCGTCACCAAACACATTTCCTCTTTGAGAATATGCTACACCAGCCCAATATAGTAGACCGCAGAGTGTTTGCTATTTCATTCGATACTTTTGTTGAGAAACACCGCAGCCCCACACATAATGTGGGGCATTTGGCTTGGCATTACTTGGTTATATATTATATTTAAGATGGGTAGATGTTTGCTATAAGGAAATAAAACATAAGTAGATGACTTAGCAATAAACACTACCACTGTCGTAATATTTGTACCGAGATATTTTTCGAATTTCGTGATAAACTTTCGCCCGTCTAATGATGGGCTTTTCTCCTAGTATGTATAAAGTAATAAGAAAATTAAAATCTATAAAATAAATTATTTTAATTACCACCATACAACCATGCGCTTCTTGAATTATAATACAGAGTCTCTCAGAAAGAAATTCGTATTTTCAACTTTTCTTACTCCCGAGCCAATTCGAATTGAAGGCGGGTACTTCCGGCTTAGGATGAAGGATAAATGCGGAGTCGTAGCTATGAAGCAGTGGTCTGATGTTTATCGTTCGTTCATGCTAGAAGCATACTTTGAAGTCGATAATTTCTTTACTGCAAATAGGCTTTAGTTTTGAAATCATTTTATTGTTCATCATGTGACCGATGCATTAAATGGTACTTTGGTAAAATCGTTGATGGCAAAATTCAAAGAGACAAGTTTAGCTGTCTAAATTAAACCCTGACGACGCAGGGACTCATTAAGTAAACCTGAGGAACTTCATATCTCACAGGAACGAATATGCGTCAAAATTAATAATATTCATCGGAAGATATGCCAGCGCGTTGCTAAATATAAAGACACATTTGGAAGAGTGCTGCCAACGAGCTCTGTACGATATACTTTTTATAAAAGAAAATCCGTATTTTATTGTTTTTCCTCGAAAAAATAAAAATTATATATTACGCCCCTATATATTACGATTCTTTAAAGAGTGAATTTTATTCTGAGATACCTGTATATGCATCTGCTATAAAAGAAACCCTGCATGACCTCAAATAAATAATAATAATAAACTGGTTAACAAGAATTTTGTCCATGGTAACTCTGAAATGTTATTATATACTTTATTCTGTTAATTTCAAAAATAGTTCCAGAATTTTTCTGTCCCATAGTATTAAAGTTACGCCCTTTTTAGAATATACAATAAGATTTGTCGTTACACAACAATAGAGCGTTTAGAGTGATTCTTTTTTCATCAGTTAAATTCCATTGATTTCTTTAATAACAGTTCTGGGAAGATTAGTCTACATTTAGACAGGCCCATAAAAATAAACAGTTGAACCAGATTGTTGGTTTTATGAAGAATATTGTTAATACAATGTATCAAAATGTATTTAATTTTTTCCTAATTATCTACATAATTAGAAAACAAATCCCACAGATTAGGAATGCAAAGACCAAAGAGGATTCTTTGTAGAATCTCAAATAAGAGAACTGATTCAAGATAAGAATTTGAACGGTCAGTTGAACCAGACTGAAAAAACTGCTTGGTATTCTTTCGAGAGTATTTGCCGAAACTTCTTAGGAAAACATAAGACAGACAATGACCAAAAAGAGGATGATCTTTTAAAATCTTACAAAATCATGAGATGTAACATGTCTTTAAAAATCCATTTCGTGGATTCGCACCTGGATTTCTTCCTAGCAAATCTTGGAGTAGTCAGCGATGAATACGGCGAACAGTTCCATTAGGATATTTCCAGAATAAAATATTGGTATCAGGAAAAGTTGAGTTCCAGGTATATTTGCTAACTATTATTGAGCATTTAAAATTGACGTTTTGATGTTTCTACGCCAAAATGCAGTAAAAAATACACTTTTACTTTTTTGATGAATTAGTACTATACTATTTATGTTTTGTAAATAAACTTAATACTGTAAACTTTAGGTGGGTGTCACTCAAAATGCTTACGTGATAGAAAAATCGTAAAAACATATTTAAATTCAGCACAAAAAAATACTATTAGATTTACCTCATTCACTTTTCACTTTCGGATCAAAAAATATGAAAATTTTGTTCAATTAATGTAATATTTTATCTATTTTACTAGGAGTCTGCGTTGTAATTTCTTATCTAATGGAGTATTCATTATATGGAAACCTGGCCGAACTGTGTCATATGCCGATGATCTGTTAAAATTTTTAAAAATAATCTGGGCCTTTATCAGTTTGAATCAATGTTATTTTAGTGTTGCGCAATTTTTGTAAACTATTAATACATTCTGTTTTGTTTTTCTATGTTGTTATTGAACCTTCAAGCTTTGCTTCTGTTCTATTTTGTTTAAGAAGGGAGATACTCTTTTAAGCCATATGATGATGATGGACACCGTCCCACAAAAAATACAATCAAACTCACTAAAGGTACGCGCATAGTGAAAGCAGATTGCTGGTTACTAGCACTGACAACACTTGTTACTGATGCAGCTAGTTATGCTGAGAAACTAGGGATAGCCTTTATGCACAGTATATGTGACAACACAGCATATTCCCGCTGGCATGTTGATTTTCGCTAGCGCTAGCAGCCAGCAACCAGCTTACTCTATGCGCGTACCCTAAGACAAGAAATAAAGTGATTGAGAGAGTAACGTAACAATGAACAAAGCGAGTTAAGTATTGAAAACAAACAATTGCTAGTCTACTAGGACGTATATAATAAGCTGTGCTACCAAAATGCAAGAGCGTTGTCATAGTCGAGCCTCGTTCAAACATGTTCGACATCTCTGCTATCATAGTTGCTTATATTATGATATAAAAATGGATACTGATGAATTAATAAGTCATGTTGCAACTTTTCCCATTTCTTTATCAACTGATTTTATTATTTTTTTGTTATGTTGTATTTTATGCAAAATATAATCAAAAGTTGGAATAATCATTCGAAAATATTGTCACATAGGTAATCCTAGGTCAGAATTACGACATCTAGACATTGTGATGGTCAGCTGCCTGATTAAAAAACTATTTGTCAGCGTCTGACGTATGTGGCCTGATTACGAAATGCATACTCCGCATTCGTAATGAGGAAATATTTGTCATGACGAATGAATATTGGAACTGTGTAAAACTTTCGTTACAAAAAGGCTGGATGTCACAGAATATGGAAGCAGTGGAACACATCCAACTCCGCTGCACGTATTAGTCCACAAGATGACGACCAAGACACTCACGCCAGATACTTGTACCGAGGGTGAAGCCAAGCAAGCAGTCACCATGTGAGTGGGAGAAGACTTCTCCAGGCTCCTCGACTCCCGGATGGGTAGCCCCCGCCTCTGAGATAGGTCTAAGCCGATCCTGGCCAACACGGGGTGGACCGAAGACTTCCCCAATTCCATGGACCAATTCAAACATTATATTGTAAATTTGATAAATGTTTAATAAATTTGTTATGTTGAAACCAGGAGTTGTCTTTCAATCAAACCACCCACGTGATAATATGAACGAAACTTTCCCGAATCTTCGCGTAATTGCTTATACATATGATGACATTCACAACATATGTCTGCCTTTATTAATTTTATGTATATTATAGCCTATAGTCATTTTTTTATTTCCATATTTTAATAAATATCAAATTTTTAGGAAAGAATTTGTTAGTAATCTCTTCGTGTTTTTCTAACATTTTTGCTCGATTATAAAATCCTCAGTTGCCACTCTTTTATCACCAAGAAATTATTTCGCTGCTTTGCTCTCGTCTTTCATTGTTGTTTTGCTCTCTTCTTCGGTATGTTTTCAACCTATGACGGCCAGGGCACCAAAATAACGTTTCATTAACCCAACTAAGATCTGAAATTGGAAAGAATTAGAGAATATTACTCTTCTGCTCACAAGATCAAAGTTTGTGGGGAAATAGTTACTTAATTAGTTAATTAAATTTTTTGACACACAGTAACAATAGCTATTTGCCACTAACGCAGCCCATATTGGAGGCATAACATTTTTTTGTATACTTTCATATGGCATAAGCAATTATGAAATAACACCTAGGTTCTTACGAAGAACGTAGAAAGATCTGGAAAAGATGTGGAAAATATAGAAAAGTTCACTATTGCATGGAACACACGGCAGTGCTTACCCAAGGATTTATGGTCTGGAGTGCCATATTATCTGGTTGTAGATTTTCTCTAGTATCCGTAGAAGGATATATGAATACCCAGCGCTACATTCGCAATTCCTTGGAACCTGTTATGAAGACAGATCTTCAGGAACTATCTTCTTCTTTTGGCACTGTCAGTCAGGTTAACTTTAAGCCACTCATATAAGTCGTCCATCTTGATCTGCCCATTGTCAGGTCCTCCCATATGTCTTCTATTCTAATACTTGATAGATCTACGGTTAGCTGATCTCTCCATATTCTTTCACCATTCTCCCCTAGCCAGTAAGGCTCAATAATCTATAGACCATCAAACATGTATAGGATAATAGAGGCTGAAGGTTGTTTACTTGTTCCCTCCAATAAATCTACACCAACTCAGAAATAAGATTCAGATTATTTGAGACACCAAACTGCAGGCAGGCATCGACTACCTCAGTGAAAGCATTCTTCGCAGAATTCATTAGCTTATTAGAAATCCCGAATCATTATTTAATTTGAAGGATACAAACTTCATCATGAAATTATAATCATTTAAAACTCTATGTGGCCAAAAACTTATTTAAATATATTTACGTTTACGCTACTTATGGATGCGTTGCATTTTCAATCGCATGCAATATATTTTTACGTAATATATCGATTGTAATACAGTACATGTATCGGCAAGTGGTAAAAGTCAATAATTCGCTTTACGACAAAAGTTTTGAAGAAAACTATCGTAATACTGGAATATGCTCTTCAACCAACAAAATTTGTGATCTCGTTTCACTCGGAAGATAAATTTCATCAAATATTAAAAATTGTATTGTGCTATAAAATCACTGAAATTATTTAATTTAACAACATTGAAGACGGTATTTAATTTTCTAGAAGTCTGTACGTTATTTCAGTAGTGTGAAGTCTCGTGCAGTTCTGCAGTGACAGTAGTATACAAGTGATTAATTGCTTTGGCCTGATTACTTAATTACTAAATATACTCTAAAGTGCTCCTTTATAAATTGTCTTACTAACTTTATCAATGTAAAAGAAAAACACTAGCGACATCTAGTGCGGTTTCATAAAAAGACTAACCATTGAAGGAGTATTAAATATATTCAGGATGGGTAAAAATTATTTAACATTTATGTTGAAATTTAAAAATAAAATTAACCTGTCATATAGAAAATTCGCCTTATGCAATCTCCTAAATTTTATACCGCACAGATAGATAGTATAAGCTCAAAACTGTATCTCATATTATTTAAAAATTCCAACTGATCTATATTGATTATCTGGCCGCTCCATAGCATTTTGTTTTTGTTCGTGTACATTTAGAACTAGACTAAACTCCTAGAAGTGCGTGATACACTCAAAGGCGAGCATCCAGGATATTTTCTTGGGAGGCTCAAAAGACTTATTATTTAAATTACGAAAAAAGTTTTCACTTTTAAAATACAAAATATTCGCCCTTGGACATACATAGTAAGTTATTATTCAGTACAGAGATTTGATAATGAACACGGCAGCATATTTTCAATATATCTGTTGATAAATACATAAGCAGAAAATTAAATACTGATATTTAACTTAAGAGATGTTAAACAATAACTGCAGACGTAAGAAAGAAATTTGTCATACATCACCCATGCATAACTTTGTAAATAGATGATAATTACGCTTGCGCAGAAGTGACATTTCGTACAAAATGCATATCTTCAAAGAGGACTTCGTTTTAAATGGAGTAAAATTTTTACTACATCAAGGTCAAGCAATACTGATTATTAGGTTATAAAAAAGAGCGGAGGACTGCTATAAGCAGGAATGCAGGTTGTACACTGCACAAAGATGCCATAAGAAGATGACACCAAATTAAGTTTTTAAAATCAATTAACCATTCCTAACACCATCTATGTGGGCTGAATTTGTCAGATATAACGGAAGGGATAGCAAAAAACTTCTTGTACAAAATTACCATAAACAAGGTGCTAACGAAAAGTTCCTAAAATGACGCTGGAAAATTCAGCGATCGTCGACACTTTTGAAATAATTCCTTGCGCAATCATGCACTGGCCCAGTGTTATTTTCCATTGCTGGAATGCACTCTTGAAGCTCTATTCGATTCGGGAGTCAAGAGTGCATTCCCCCATGCGATTCATATTTAATTTAATTCTCGTTTTAGACTATGAAAGTTTCTTGGAACAGAAAAAACAATGGAGACTTAGTTTTTAACTTAAGTCCTGGTTGCTGAAAAATATAAACATGTAATAATAAATATTATATTTATAAATAAAAAGTATATTTTATAAATAAAATTTATAAGTAAAAGTATCCAGTGACTTATTATTGGACACTTTTTCATCCGCACCGTAAGGTTACAACCCAGAAATAAAGCAAAAGTCCAGCTTCACCGAGACCCAAAAAATGCAAACAAGTAAAAAGCATGCTGATTGTTTTCTTTGATAAAAGGAATCGTACACAAAGTATTTGTGTCAACGAGTCACACAGTAAATTCACAGTTTTACTGTGATATTTTAATATACCGGCCCGAACCTTAGCAAGTAAAATATTGGTTGCTTATTCAGGCCAACGCACCTTACAACAGTTCGTTCCACATACAGCAGTTTTTAACGAATTATTTGATAACCGTCGTCCACCTTTTTCGCTTAATTTAGTTCATTGCGACTTATGTTTATACCCAAAAATGAAAATGCAGTTGAAAGGTCGTTTTGATACCGTTAAGAAAATTCATGACGTCCGTACTTGACGAAACTGACTAGTCAAAAAAGACTTCCAGATAGATTTCCAGCATTGTGCAAGTTCTGGGATCCGTGCATAAATATGCAAAGGAACTATATCAAACAACAGCGATCGATAACCGACATCAAAAATATTTATAGTTTTATAGCGTCATGTCGGGAACTGCTAGGTACATGTTTTTTTGGAAATTCTATATCTCTAATGTGTTAGACTGTAGGTTCAGGTTTTAATGAAGGCAGTTCTTCGTTAGTTAAATTTTTAGAACACAGCAACAAAGGCTGTTTGCGCCTAAAGTCAGTTCTCAAATGAATTATAATTATTACTCTAAATTATCTGTTTATTTTAATTATTTAGTGTTTAATGGAGCGTGCACGACAATGTGATAGTATCCAAATATTTTAACTTAATTAAGACTCAAATAAATATTATAGAAAATGGTCGTCACTGTACACTTTATAATTTTGTGACATTGTATATATAGAATCTTTATTGCTATGTCAAACACAATATTAATTTATAAATAACACAATATTTAATGAATGTTCTTAATCTAATATGTACATATTATTATTATTGTTTTAATTTGATTTGATACAATTATTTTTTTATCGACACTAAATTTATAATGTCGTAAAAAGGCAGCAAATAATATTTAGTACATTTTCTATACACTGTTCATACGCAACGTGACTATGCGGTTCCAATATTCTCCGTCACCATCCACATCCAGCATTCTCAAGGAGAACGGCTGTAACAATGCGTGTCGAAACTGGAAGCTCTGGACGATGAAGCGCGTTCTGTCACTAATCCGCGTTCATGCAATGATGCGCAAATATTTTAGAAAGTATTATATATTTGTGTTACTATTCAATAGCAATTAACTATAGATAGTGAAATACTGATTGAGTAACAGCTAATTTTTTATTAAAAACTTAATTTAGTAATTGCTAAAAACGCTGCCTTGTTTATTAACAGTATCGTATTTTTTGTTGTTGTATACAGAATGTTATATTTTAGTGGACCCAGCAAATATCTCGCTTATTTATTAAGTTAGTAATTTATATCATATAACATGATTTATACAGCAACATGTAAGCTACTTGATGACGGATTCATGACCACTTCCGGTTTATTAGTAATTAATATCTACTTTGAAATTTCAAACGGAACATACTACATTTTTTTACAAATTTGAAAAGTACATCAAATTTGCTTTACTGTCATGTAAAATAATCCATATGTTACATTATTAAAAAGTAAAATGGCGGGCACTTTTTTATACACCTAGTGGAAAAAAGAATAGTGAGCCATGGCTAAAAATTAACTTAATAAATAAGCGAGATATTTGCTGGGCCCTCTAAAATATAACACCCTGTATATTTGTGTTACTATTCAATAGCAAATAACTATGGATAGTGAAATACTAATTGAGTAACAGCTAATTATCTTTAGAACTATGTTCAGTAATTGCTAAAAACGCTGCCTTGTTTATTAACAGTATCTTATTTATTTTTTTTGGTATATATCACGAGGAATTAATATAGTGACAAATGAAAATATTGAAATAATATTTCTACAACATCAATCAATTCTTTGAAACATGTCCAATATTCGCCTTTTGTCTTTCTTTTTTAAAGTTTTCTTTATGGACAGAAAAGCGCTCATAATAATGATACCAACAATAAATCTTCATTAGATAGATGACGAAACATTTTCTATAACTAGACCACTACCCATTTAGGAGCCAAAATGAAAACTATACATTAAAAGGACTGATACGCTACGCTGCGTGACGCATCGTATAAACACACGAATATTCATGCAGAAAATGCTAATCATAGTGTCTTTTGCAAAGCCTACGCAGAACTAAAAGGTTTATTAGACCGTCTTATTAAACAAGCTGATCTGGTAGGAGTAAAAATCAATGTAGCCACAACAAAATCAATTTATTAACACAAATTTGAATCAATCGCCATGAAATAAATAAAGAATCAATAAAATAATTAGCTAGATTTTGTTATCTAGACTCCATTACTACCACTGATGGAGGCGCTGAAGAGGATATGGACAGTAGAATAATTAAAACATGCCAAACGTTTGGTATTCTGCATTTCTACAAAATAAACTAAAATCACTTGAGCAGGAAAACAAAAACTTGTTTATCTAACGTAAAATACTGTTATATGCATGAAAAATTTGGTACAAGCGCACTATCCACAATAAATTACAAATGTTCGTTAAGAAATGTTTGCGTTAAATCTGTCGATATTCTGGTTGTAAGCAATATCAAATAAGAATTTCGAAGAGAACCGACCAAGCAGAAAATTCAAAAGGAATCGAAAAACAAAAATGGGGATGGATTTTACACTGCTTATCATCAATTCTGGCTCGAAACCCAATTCTTGATCTTGGAGTTTTCAAGTATTTTTTAGCGACTGTCTTCCGCTGCATAAGAAAATCTAATTCTTAGATCATTAAGAAACTTGACTGAATCATCAAGGCAAGAGAAAGTTTGGTAGGCCACAAACTATTTGAGGAGGATACTATGCATATCTATAAAATAGACCAAAGAAAATGGAAAATTATTAAATGAAATTAAACCTTTGTGGATGACATAGACTCTATATTCACTAATTAAAAAGAAATCAACAGCTATCGAATTCTTTTGTTGCTGGCCCATCAAGTTAGCAATTTTATAATGTGTTATGAAATTCGTTAAATGACAAATTTTTATCAAGTTGTCAAATTTTAGTTGTACACATATTTAAGATATTTTTATATGATTAATATTAAACATATATTATTATAATATAAAGTTGTTGCACAAGTTCATGTGTTCACATATAGATGGCTATACGTATGCTTTAATAACTGTTTCAACTGAAAAGTTTTTAGTTTTTGTTCGTTGGCAATTTTACATTTAAAATAGTACATGACAAGCAATAAATGTGAGGTACAGCTGTACGGTACTGCTACGTATTTGGTGGGATCAGGACGGAGTGGTTTAATAAGAACTGCTTACCAAGTCAAACGGTGACAACAGGTCACTATAGTGAAGAACTAAGTTACCTAAACAAAGAACTGATCAAAAAGTAGCCTCAAAAAACCACAAATGAACTTCAGCCTTCTCCTTGAAAACGCCAGACTCCATGTTGCCTAAAAGTCTAAAGAGGCGCTGTTTGATAAGGAATGGAAAATCTCCTCTCCTGCTTACTCACCAGAAAATCAGATCAATTCTGTAAAAAATTACTGTGTAGTAACGTTACTACAAGATAAAATATTATATAAAGTATAATGACTTTCATTCATGATAGTAACTGACCTTGCCCATAGGGACAAATTTAGTTACAATGATCATAGTAACTGAGTTACAGAATTGGTCTGATTGTCCCTTCTGAATACCACCTACTCAGATTAAATAAAAAAATGACACATTCTTTCAACGTGGGATCCATTTACAGCCTGATAAATGGCATAAGGTCATAGATCCAGATGACCAATATTTTGATTAAATACAATGTACCACTTATTTTATATAAATAAAAAAAATGAACTTTTGCAACAACCTAATAAATTAAATATTTAAATTGGTGTCTAGAAAAGAAAGAAATATAAAATATATATTGTTATAAAGAAGTGAAAGATACTCGATCCGATTATATGAAAGGGGTTATATATTTGAAGGTAGGAACAGATAACACTGTCCTAGTACTTTACCTGGTAAAAAATATATAACCTCTTACTACAGTTGCCAAATTCGAGTACCACAGTAATTGGGAAAACATAGTCAACCGATATATTTTAAATTTTGAATGGTTTACATGTTCGACACAAATGTTGACATAATAGTCAGTACTATGAACAGTGATATTGTTAAGGTATTGAATTATTACTGTCATTTGTGTTTAGTAGCTTTTTAAATTAAAGGCAAACAAATATTTAAGTTTTTGCTCCCAAAATTTCACAAGGAGCAATAAGACTGTCTATCGTAGCTTCTCCTGATTCCTCGTAACTGTTTATTTTTGTATTATCATTTTTCATATCCTGTCATTATATTAATATGTCATTATATGTATGTAAGTGTGAATAATTTACTTGTAAATAAACATAAATATAAAAACTTTGATATACTTTGATTCTTCGGGTATAAAATAAAGTATACAGAATCTCTGTAAACTGGAAGTATTACTTGATAATTATTAGAAGGTACAATATTTTGTCTACCTGATAAAAAAATGATGAAGATGATATCTACTTGATAAAGAAAAGATGTAGAAATGTTAAGGAAATGCTATATACTTGCATTTTCTGGTCTGGCGCGCACTATATTTTGGAGAATACATGTCCACGTACGGGATCTGTCCATCTCAAAAGGTTAAAAGTAAAAAAATAAGATTAAATAGAAATATATCGGAACATTCCTTCGTTCCTGATAGGTGCTCTAAGAACTTAGTTTAAAATATACAAGATACATCAAAAGGTTGATTACGAAATGGACATAAGAGCTGCGACGTTTTATTTATTTAAAAAATCTTCTTCTAAGACTACCAAATAACTGCTGAAAGTTTTTAAAATTTATCAAACAGGTTTCTTAAAAAAACCTATTCCATGTAGGTGATAATACCACTGAAATGTATATTACCTGGCAGGAGCACGACTAACTATCTGCTGTATATAATAAAATGAAGCCTTTTGATTTATCTTATTTATTTATTTTACATCGGCCTATTTCTGCAACGAGGCTAATCGCCGATGCCGGGGGGCGAGCTCCTACACCTGGATGAGGGGTGAATGATTGTGAAATGAGAGTAATATAAACATATTATTCTCGCCCGAATAATATCACCGACGGAGAATCGAACTACCAACAGCACAATCCAAACTGCCACGATTTAATGCGCTTGGCCATTCCGTCGGCTGAAGCCTTTTGAGACTGGGTATTAGATGACTCATCAAACTTCTTGTAATACCAATCCGAACCGAAACGTTGTTTTCTTAACAAGTCTATACTTGAGATTTGTATTAGCCAATAAGAGATAAGCTTATTATGTTGTTTGGCGGTATTTTGTATTGTGTTTGGATGACGATATATTGTTTTTACAAAAAGTGCTTCAATAAAAACACGAAAAAAAGATAGTTTCTATAGGTAAATTAATATAGGTTAGTGATATAGTATTTGATATGATTTATTTGAAACCTTTAGAAAAATACAAGCTAAACTAATTTCATATATTTTAGATTAAAAATTTGTGTAGTCATACATAAAATGAATATTTTTCAGAAATATAATTATTTTAAATCCATTTTTTTTTTATTCCTATAATTTAAATTTTCCTATTCGAGTAGGTAATTATTGTTTTAATCGTCGTCTTGTTTATTTTGTACAGATTTTTAATTATTTATTTGATTAACGATTTGCCTATTTCACGATAATAAAATATATCACCATGGACGTCATAACAAATATTTTTCGTGAATTATAGCCTTACTTTGCTTATCTATATTGGCAAAAAAGAAGGCGATTTCAAACATCAGACGAATTACGGAGAAACACAAAACGTCCAGAGTCATCCAATGTTATTCATTCAAATGACTTCAGTAATATGCGCTCTACGCGTGTTCCAGGTAGTATACATTTCAGTGATAATTATCAAATATTCCAGCAATTAGTTTGTTTAAAACCTATTTGCCACCATTTTGATAAGCAATATGTTCATGAATTACACAAGTTGAATCCCATAAGTAATCAATGCTTGTCGAAACGATAGAGATAGAAGCATGAATGAAAAATTGGAAAGGAACAGAATGCGTAGTGGCAAGAATATATAATCATGACTCACATAAGGATGTTTGGGTTAACACTCGAGTAACGCTATAACCGATTTCAGCAACAGCTACAATGACATGATTTTGAAATTCATATCACATCATAAACAGAGTTTGTTTTCCAAACTCAGTTTCAGCAAAATACTGCTGCATGTCACACAATACGAACCACAACCGAAATTTTGATAATAATATTTCCAGACCGATTAATCTCCTGACATCGACTACATCTGCTAAGATCTGCAGATATATCCGCTCTAGACAACTTTCTGGTCTATGATTGGTCTATACCAGAAAGGACTATGCCAACAAACCGACGTCAATATACATAAAATGCGCTCTTTAAGTACCGCTTTCAGTAATGATATAATCGAAAAATTCTGTACTGTAAATTTGGAAGTCAAATATGATTGTAATAAAAAATATCCAACCGAGACTATTCTGCAAATCAACGACGTTTAAGTTAAACTGTTTGTTAAAACAAGATTCACTTTATTGAAATTTGAAGCTCTTTTAAATAGCTTTTGTAACTATTCCATTTATTAATTAATAACTTGAGGTAAGCTGATAACAAAGTTTTGATAGCAAATTGTGAAGAATTTATGCAGGTTTTTGTAAGCAAACTTGATAGTCAATAGAGAATATGATCTCAGTAATAACATTATGATAACTTTCCTGCACGAAGGCAGGAAAATGAGCCATCCTACAATTATTTAAGTTGTACACAAAATAATAAGTGGGAAACAGCAGGAAATTAAATAACGAACTGCACCAAAAAATGCTTGTGAAAATTGCCATTCCTAAATATAAAAACTTAGATATCAAGTTCACTTCTGATGAAGAAATTCTACGTTCTTCCTATCTTGCTCTATTAAATTATAACAATAATACATTTATTGACCACACTACATAAAATATGTTTACAGTCAGTCTTAGTTACATAATGAAATAATATTAATTAAAAATGAACATTATTAAAGTCATCAATTTCAAAAATGGGATTTGTCAATAAATATTCTTTAAGTTTGTTTGAAAATGTCTTGATTGGTAGGGATCTTATTTCCTCAGGTATTATGTTGAAAAATTTAATGGCGTAGTAGTTTGCGCTATTTTTGAAGACGAAAGAAATTACTACGTATATTATTTTTTTGCCGTGTGTCATGCCCGTGATTGGAAGAGGGGAAGTTACATAAGTTCTTGTTCATGAACATTAGGCATTGGTAAATAAATAAGGCAGGTAAAGTCATTATTTTTAATGTTATGAAGATCTCACGACAGTCAGCTCTAATAGGAGCACCAGCTATGACCCTAACAACTTTGCGTTGAAAAGCGAAAATTCTATGGGCTGCTGGTGATTGTCCCCAGACAAGAATGCCGTAGTTCAGGTTTGACTGAAATAACGAAATGTAGGTCATTAGCACGACTTTTTGGCAAACTTCTGCTTTCAAATTGCGAATTTAAAATACTGTAGAACGTATGACTGTACAGTTTACGGCTTAAGAATTCACAATCAACGAAGTTGTAGGTCGATGTGGATACCAAGAAACTTGACGTACAGGGGGTTTGAAAAATCGTGTTTCTTGGTGGAAATCGTCATTGATTCGGTTTTGCCAGTATTTAAAGTTAATTTATTCCTGTAAAACCAAGATGCGGCGTGTTCTACCACGGATTACTCTCTAAGCGAAGGGAATTTAGGTTAGAATTTTTGCAGAGTAAGGTATTATCATCTACGTAAAGAATAGATTTTGAATTTATAAAGAGAGGTAAGTCATTTACGTACAACAGAAATAGCAAAGGGCCAAGAATAAATCCTTGCGGGACACCAAAGTGTATAGGAAGTGTTTCAGATTTGACATCACCAAAAAGTATTAACTGCTTCCGGTCTGATAAGTATGATTTGATTAGAGAACGGCTGTTGTCATCAAATCCATAGAATATAAGTTTATTAATTAAAATATCGTGCGAAATGCAGTCAAATGCTTTACTTAGATCTAGAAAGGTACTAAGGTAGTATTCTCCAGATTCAAGAGCATCAGTTATAAAAGATATTTATTCCAGAATTGCATCTGTTGTACTTTTACCGTTTCTAAAACCAAATTGAGAGTTGGAGAGCAGACCGTTATCAATTAGGTGCTGAATCATTTGCTTGAAGAGAACTTTTTCAAATATCTTGGAAAATACAGGCAAAATGGAAATTGGTCGGTAATTGTTGGCATCGTTACTGTATCCCTTTTTCAGTATCGGTAGGACTTTAGCCAATTTAGGTCTGTCGGGAAAGCATAAAACCGTTGACGCTCAGCAAATTTATGTGTGAAAAGCTCTCTGTGGGAAAGACGCATATCTTGCCATTTTTTTAGATGTATAGGTTAGGTGACTTGTTTTTTCTTGGTTTCATAATTTTTTGACAAGTGTTCGAAGATTGCTACGGACAAATTTGTAGAACTCTTCAGAAAACAAGAGTGCCTGTGAATTTAAAAATTTTATGATATTTAATGAAAAATTATACCCACGAACCATAAACGGTAGAAGTATCGTTGCTGGAATAGATGCTATGAGATGCTAGTATTACAATACACAAGTTTTCCTAGTTGTGGGATATTATTGTGAACGAGTTTTAGACCCAGTGTCTATTCAAGTTAATATCTAAATGTAAACGAGACTTTAATCAAGTTGACTTTGGGATTTGATTTGTTAGATTTTGTAGTTATATCCGGAATCTACGGAAATAGTCTAAAGTAATAAATAAATAACTATATAACTATATTTTTTAATAAAAAAAATTACCACAAATAAAGACAAGCATAAATATTTCATCAACCATATTTCTAAAAGTTTTAGTATTTTCGTGAAGCCCTTAGCTAATTCCTTGTGATGTAAGTCAGCTACAAACATACTTGAAGAACTAAACAAAACTCGTTGGAAGTTCCTGTAAGCTGTGTCGCAGGTTGCATACTGATTCGCACACTTTGCCCAATTCGATTTTCGAGTGCATGGACCAAGTATTTCATCAACTTGAATAAAGTTACTATTATTTAACGAGAGAATTCCTTCCGGAACCATTTCGCCACAAATTTCATTTAAATTATGGAATTATTTTTACAATTTACTACAAGTTTAGAATTTAATATCATTATTAAATCGAATATGAAATATACGGACAAGCCACTTGTTATATTATTAATAGAGTTTAATTAAATTATTCCATTTCGTCATATTTAGCAGATTTCTTTATTTCGCTGACTGCTGTTACAGCTCTTGCTATTAAATAAATCTTTAAGTAAATATATTCTTTTATAAATATGAGACATAACAAAATGGTTTCAACTAAAAAATCGACCATTTGGAACATCGGCAGTTATTTTAGATAGACAAACGTAGCCTAAGAAAATCGCCAACCCGCTGGGCTAATGGCCTAAAGCATACTTCTAACTAGCTATATGAAGATCAAGAAATTGGACATTGTAATTTTTTGGGCGGCTGATATGCGACAGTTGATTAAAAAAGAAGAAAGTAAGAAAGATAATTATGATGATAAGTAACATCATTAATGACATATTTTGTGTAAAAAAAAACAATATTATTTCTTTAGTAAGTTGAAAAGGCAGTTATTACAAAACCACATAAATCCAATTCATTAAATGTTAGTAAAAAATTAGAAGAAAGAGTTTATTTAAGAATAACTCAAAATATACAATAGGAGATTATTTTTATATTTTAACAATAAATTACTCATATATAAATCAATTTTAAGACCAGTACTAGCTTGTACCTAAAAAAGTTGCAATTTTCGTAAAAGGCCTGTGATAGTACAGTCACTGGTACCCTATTTAATTTTTATATCTTTTCATTTTTATCATTTATTACGCATTCCAAGTCTTAAAAGAAACAGATTATCTTAAGTGTGTTTCTTATACCTCTAGTTACCGCTAGTACCTACGACCAGATGTGCGGTATTTCAGGGGTGTCGGATTTCTCAAAAGGGATACACACAAAAACTACATAAGTAGGCGTCATAAAACATTGTTCACTGATTGACATATTTATTAGTATTTATTTTTAATATGTCTAGTGTTTAACATAAAATTCTAAGAAACCATTTTTTGTGAGGGTTATAACCCGAATGTGTCAAATAGTCATTAATAGGTCTGTGATGAAAGAAATTATTAACCATGTCTGGGATCTGGATTATGTACAGGTTTTTATGAAAATTGGAGAGAGAGAAGACAAGTTCTTTGTCTAGATTTGGGGTATATAATCTTGAAGTTTGAGAACAGAAGAGGCAGTTGGTTTCAGATACTAACTGCTGGTAGGTAAAATCTTACCTTCTTTCGCGTAACCCGTTAACTCAAGTAATTTCTCTGTGGATTCGAGGTTGGAACATCGCTCGTTGGATCAGTGACGCCTATTCTCAGACACTTTGGAATTATTGGGTTTATCCGGGGCGCCGGGGAGGGCCTCACAACCGTAGGGGCCCGCGACGCTTGACCGGTTCTTTATGATTCACAACCGTAAAAACCCACACACACACCGAAGGGTTGACAGACCCAACAAAACTGTATTGGCAGGTAGCAGACCCGTCCGTCGAATCTCACCCAAGACACCGTTATGCGCATTCAGCAGCGGTTAGATGATACAACAACACATTAGTGATTGCAAATTACTAGGTATAAGATCCTAGACAGCACTAGTGAGCTTAACAATGATATGGCATGATATGAACCGCATGCTTAGTTTGGAAGTATAGATTTGATAGTAATATTCGAGTAGAAATTTACGTTATCACTATAAATGTGTTAATCTGAATTTACTTTACAGCCATCACAATCAGACACATTATAAACACGTTTGTACTATTTTCTGAATGACTAGACCATTAATAAACTATTTGATTTGAATGTGTCCCGGAGTTTCTTTGTAGACATAGCTTCCCGCTCCAAGAACGAATCGACTTAATAATCCTAAAAAAACACAACGTAGGGCAAGACGAATAAAATGGCCAGTACATAAATTCCCCAACCGTCACAGGCCTTATTGTCTTTAAAGTTTGAGATCTAGAACTCCTCATCGATAAAGTTTGAATTTAACACGTTGTCGTGTTAGTAATTTTCATCTCACGATGTTTGTACTCTAGCTGTACATGACGAATTCGACTATAAGCGTATATAAGGATATTTTTTGATATTGACTTTTTCATATATAGTTCTGGAATTTTATCAGTTTTCAGATATCGGAGAAGTGGTAAGCAGAAAAAGCCGCATAAATAGCCGCGGAGCCACATAAACAATAGCAACAGCAATACATCTTCAATCGCAGATACTCAATGATCAAGGAATAATACCCCTTTAATTTACCTTTACTAGTTTCCCCATGTACTGCACCTGGTAAATACCATTCCTTAAACTTAACTTAATGAGAGGGAAATTCAAACGTTTGTCAATCATTTTTATATTTGTCGGAACTATATTAACATACTGAATTATATATTTTTTATTTATTATTTCTTAGAAACTTTCACCTCTACTTTATTACCAGGTACATTTGAGTGTTGGATGTGAACAGCAATAGATGTCACTATTGTCAAACCTCTATTGGTTTACATGCGCGACCTTTGGAAACCCCAAGTCTATCAATAACTTATTTCAGTCCTATATGTGAGAAAAGATGCGATTCTTGTTCGGTGGAAAATTGAAAAATGCGTTATTCAAATATCATATTTCAATGATGCTGTGACAAATTTTATATTTTTTTATTTGACTTCTATATTTATTTGTTATTCTATTGGGATGAAATTGAGTTATAATCCTTTGAAGAAAATATTGTATATATTCTTTCATACGAACATATACTGCTATTCCTCAAATAAAGAAAACACGATGGTAGAAGGTAATATTGGATTTGAATTACAATTTTTCTACATTTTAAAAGATTTATTTGAATGTAAATTAATATTAAATTACAGCCAAATCCAATTGACACAAAATACCTTTGTTTATAAAAAAATATTTTGATTTAAAAAGAACTTTAGCATTATATTTTACAAGGGTGTAAAAAGTGGTCGGACATTTAAAGAGTGCAAAATGAGTGAAAAATGCTTTATTAACATGGATCCACAAACCAATCCTTTCAAAGATACGAGATATTTTCAGCAGTGCGCTATCTACGAAACAAAATACTGTGTGGGGTCAAATTAACGTGTTTTATTGCACAATTTTTAAAACAGGTTTTCTAAATGTCTCTACATCTCTACACGTTGTTCAAACAAGTGTGAAAAATAATCAAAGTCCAAGTAAACTAATCAATACTTTTACTTTGTTTGGAATATATTTTTCCTACTACTATGTAATTATCTCATTTCGATATTGTTAATTAACATAAAATTGACTTAATTTCCCATGTTACTCTCATGAGCGCATAGGAGGTGCGGGAATGAATAAATTCGCTCCAATGCGCATATGCAGCGTTGAAAATGAATAAATTTGCACCTATGCGCATGTGCAAAAGTGAGAGAATTTTCATTCCCGTACTGGTTGCGCGAGCATTAATGGCTGTCTATAATATTTATATTGTATTTTCTTTATTAAATTTATTATTTATTGAAATATCGTAATCAGAGGAAATGTATATAAACAGGCGTAGAATACATATTTTGCATTCAAATTAATTGCGGAAAACTTACTTCCCGTGCAAAATATATCCGCGATAGTTGCGCTATGTACAATTACTCTTTATATTTGAATAATAAGTTGTGAATCAACAAGTTATCTTAACGATCAATGTTCACTACTTTTTAAGTTTGAACGCTTTTCTTTCACGACTCGCAGTTTATAATTTTATTTAGTCGTTAGATAATGACAGCAAATAAGTTTAATAGCACTGAGAAATAAAAATAATAAACAGCCATGATGAAAAGTATATAATAATAAATTACAAGAAAACACAATACCTTTTGATCGGCGAAGATTATACAAATATGTTCAAAATTTAAATATCTTAGTTTAAACCTATCAACTTCTAAGAGGCAGAAGGATATTACCAGAAAAATAAACCAGGGAAAAAAAAAGTTATAAAACGAATCAACTCCTTGGAATAATAAAGTTACTACAAAATCCAAGAAAACCATTTACAAAGACCGTATTAAAAAGCATCTGCTCGTATGGATCCAAAGTCTGCGAGCTAAATAAGAAAGATTAAAAGAAATCAACTACTGTAGAAATGGATTCTGGAGGAGTTGTGGCATCTCCAAGCTTGACCAAGAACGAAATGAAGTGATGAAAGCCAAAATGGCTGTCGAAGAAAACATAATCGACACCACTGAAAAGCTGAGACTTTTCTGGTATGGACATATGCAAAGAATGCTGGATACGATAGAATTGAGTGCCAGAAAAACGCAGAAGACCTGGTGCATCTCTCAGATTCTGGAAGACAGATATTGTCACAAAGGTAATCCTAATCACGCTGATCACGTGACTCAAAAATACCGGTGATTAAAATAAAGGAAACTCATATTTTTTGTTCATATTCCGTGTGGATAGTTATAGTGATAGTTGTCTTTATTAAATACGTATTACGGTAGAATTATCGAGAATAAGAAAATCAGGTAGACCGTGGAATCAAAAGTAGCTCTGTCATTTTATGCCAATCCGCAATCGGACTTCCAAAATCCACATCCATACTCTCTAAATAATAAATTATCTGCATCCGCAGAAAATTAGCATACATCCGTGAATATGCACGACTCTACAGACAAAGAAGAGCAATAAGAAATTACTAATATCTCAATATTTAAGGACGAGAAAATGAATAAAAAGAAATAGCCTCCAATTTTATTTATGTAAATAAACTAAATAATACTTAGCACATTTTTAAAACACGTCAAAGAAATAAAGGAACTTGATGTCATACTAGATTCGAAATTAATGTTGGACAAAGATGTTTATAATATTGCACAAAAGGCACTAAGGAATGAAAAATTTGAGTTACATTTTCAGATCCGCAAGAAATTTCACTTCCCCACAAGCATTTATTTCTTCATATTATAATTTGGTACGAGCAATGTAGAATATCCTAGAATTATAAATGGAAATAAATGGAAATCTCATTATACAAAATGTACTAACCACATCAAAAATTACCAAAAAAATATCATTGACAGATTAAATTATAAGTGTAACCAGGGCAACTATTTTACAATATTAATTCCCTGAAAAAAAAGAAGAATATCACTTGAATTTGGGCGCTAAATACAAAATTTCAAAAATAAAGAAACGATTTGCTAGATTGTTGCTAGGTTTCAAGGAGTTATGTAGTTGTTAACAGAAAATTATTACGTCAAATGTGAAATTGTGATGTTAACCTCTCTAGCTCTAGTAGCTATCAGCTTTATTAACCGCTAGCAGGGGTATGAAACTCATATACACGGCCTTGAAACGGTTTTAAGTTATATTCCATCCACCGACAGCGCTAAAAGCGTTTTTTTAGCAACATTTTGACTTAACCAACACTTCATTATCGGCAATTTGCGGCAATTGTTTTTGACGTTCTAACGACAGTGACAGTAAATTGTGATTGTGACAGCGATTAATTTTATAAGAATTTTTTAAATATAAAAAAAAATATTAGCACCACATTTTTTATTTTCAAATGGTGTAGTGTAATTAATAATATTTTAAATGGTAAATGCAAAAAAAATATAAATAGTGTAATAAAAAAAAAAAATGGCACAGACTAAATTTAATATGGACAATAAATATAAAAGTAAAAAATAAATACTTGTTTATTTATTTCATATGCTTGCTTGCAAATAAAATAATAAAACTTGCTAATTAAAATGCTTACTGAAGTATTAACTTTTAACAATTGTAACTAATTTTAATCATATATTTCGGTTGAAGGCAATCTTTAATTTTCTACCAAAATTACATTTTAGTTTTTAATTTTGGTAGAAAATTAATGATCGCGCGATATATAGCAATTTAAAATATAAAAATATATTTGTGTGCACTGCGGGTTGCATACTACCTAATCCTAGTTCATATTACAACCACGAATGTCGCAACTATCGCTGTCCAAAGCCGTAACGTGGGAGTCCGCTATCTTACTTGTTTTATAATTTGTGACCACTAGATTCGTTGTCTAGCGCTAGTACCTAGCAAACATTTAGTGCTGTAATAAGAAACAGCCTGCTAGAATTTTACTCTGAATTAAGAAACGGTTTGCTAGATTTGTGCTCTATGCGCTAGATCTAGCGCTGAATTAAGAAACATGCCCTAATGTTTGCATATACGGCACTTAACGTCATAGGCACCTAATTACTGGTTCTATAATATACATCTTAAGATAAATCACTACCCTGTGGGAAGTGGCATGCTTTTCTATACTCCATCTCAATATTCTTACATAACCTGAAATTCACGTCTGCCGAATGTTGAGAACTATAAACAAGTTCTCTGTAGATTAAGATATGGATATATTTCTCAGTTTATTTTACATATATTTTTAAAATTGTTTGGAACTCAAACAGCACAAATCCAGTGAAGTGTTTACACATTTACATAAAAGGGGATAACAAATTATAACATATTAATGTAAAATTGAATAATGAAATAAATATTAAAGTATAGAAGTATAGAACCTATAAAATGGAAAAGATATAATATCAGTTAGAACGTATGTGCTTTAACTTAACATTACAAAGGCGTTTAAATTAAAATAAGTTTACGTTAAAAAAGTTTATATCTGAAAAATTGTTATTATAAGAGGTGCAAAGTTTATTTATTACTGAATTATCAAATGATTTGGTATTTGACAAGGGTTGATGAAAAAGTACTGTACCACGGGTATTGCATCTTGGAATTCGAAATTTTATTAATGATAATAATTCATTAGAAGAAATATTATTAGTTACAATTTTATATAAGGTCAGCATGTCTGAAAGCGAGTGACGATCGCTCAAAAGTAACATGTTAAAGGAAATACATGCCGCATCATTTATATATTCTGTAGAGGATATATAGCAAAAATATTTAAGAGCTTTTTTGAAATATTTCCAATTGACTGATGTACTGAGGATAATTAGGATTCCATACAACAGATGCAAAGTTTAAATTACTAAATACAAAAGAAAAATACAGTGACTTAAAAACAGCAATAGACTAAACATTTTTACTAGAATGGATTATAAATCCCAACATTTTCAAGGCCTTACAACAGATGAAGTCAATATGACGGTCAAATAAGAGTTTTGAATGTAGAAGTACCCCAAGATCTCTCACACAGTTGGATGTTTGGATAATTTTATCGTTTAGGTTATATAACTGCGAGTACATCGTTTATAAAAATTATAAATAATAATGTCCTAAGCATCCTTGAGACACTACAGATGTAATATTAATAAATGAAGAAGTATATCTATTTACAAGGCTTGACTTCTGTTGTAGATGTTAGAGATGATCCACTGTAAAAGACGCTGTGTATCTTCGTCGTCAGTAATTTAAAGAATATCGTCGGCGAAACGTAAATGGTTTAGATGATCTCCATTAATGTTTAAGCCTCGATCTGTCCAATTAAGTTTTTTAAAAACGCTATCCAATGCAGCATTGAATAGTTTAGGAGATATAGGATCTCCACGGCGTACACCTCGCTCGATTTTAAAACAATCTGTTTTCTTGTGGACCTTCGCAACAGCGTCTGCCTTTTTGTACACATGACTTATTACACGAGAATATCTGTAGTCTATTCGATCATCTTTCAGCGCATCGAGTACTGCCCATCTTTCGATTGAATCGAATGCTTTCTCGAAATCCACGAAGGTCAAAACCAGGGGTCTATTATACTCTAGGGATTTTTCGATTAAAATCTTGAGTACCAATAGATGGTCGTTGGTACTGAAGCCTCTTCTAAATCCAGCTTGTTTGACAGGTTGGCTGAAGTCTAATTTCGCTGATAACCTTTTTGTTAATATTCTCGTGAATAGTTTGTAAATTTGTGGCAGTAGGCTTATAGGTCTGTAGTTTTCTAGTTTGGATGTCTCCATTTTTATGCAGCAGGATCATTTCTGCTCTATTCCACTGTTCTGGTGTTGTCCCTTAGTCTAAACATTTGTTAAAAAGAAGTTGTAGCGCATCTAATATCGCTTCGCCTTATTTTTTTAGAGCTTCTGGTATAATACCATCTTCTCCAGGGGCTCGATTGTTTTTTAACTCCGTGTACAACGACGTTTAATTAAAAAAAAATCGTGAATTTGAATAAATTGTTGGAAACATATAATTAACAAATTGTGTGAATACCAAACAATGTAAAGCTTTTCTATTTTTTTTTTTTTTTATCTACATTATAGCTGTGTTGTGCTATTATTGGGTCAATCTGTTTATCAGATTGCTTTGTTACACAGCCTGCATGAAATACATAAATAAATAAACAATGTGTTTATTTCAATAAACACAAAACTGGAACATTTTCCCCCATCTTTATAATACGTAAAGTTTTCTTGAAGTAACAAAACGAGTCAAAACTTGTTAATACAGAGGTGAAAGATATAGATATAGGTGAATGTTGGATAGATGAAAGGTAGTAGGTGTCAGCAGCAGCGATAGCGAGCTCTCTGCATTGTCTAGCCTCATTGGCTATGCATACATCGGCGCGCGAACGGATGGCGGCCGCTGTTTGTCCAGTTCATGCATTATTCGGAGGTATATTCAGATGGGAATAGCAGTCCGTTGTTTCTGTCATGGAAATTAACGTGAATTTCAAATGGTTTCACGTTGCTCTGTCGTCAAGACAACTGAATTTATTTTCAAATGTAAATGTGTAATATTGTTTTCAAAATTGCTTTTCAAAATACTGCTTTTAATACAACATCTGTTTATGTCATAACAAAAGATAAATTATACGGAACTCAATTCATACATACAGATAATAAGGATTTGATAAAATCTATTGATGAAGAGCCGCATTTGATCATTAACAGTCCAGCAATTCCTCTCATAAGATACCTGCATTTTTATTTATCCGAAATAAAATTTTGTCCAAACTGGTTGGAGCCTGCATATTCCAAACAGATGTAGTAAGCAGTATCCTAAAAACACCAGCGTATTTACAAGTGGTGTCCGTGCAACAAATTCGGAACCAGAGCAAAGTCACTTTCTTTTAGAATATAAAAGAAGAACACCAATTAAAGATCTTTCATCAGAGTTGACAAAATTCTAGCTACGCCTAAGTGATTAATTTTTGGTCAGCTGCCACCACTGGTTTCAGTCTTCAGGAGAAAAGTTAACTTATGTATAGTTGACGATGATTTTCAGTTGATTGTTGCTTCTGAAAAAAATTAGACTCACGTAAAACGACACTCAACCTTTCTTTTAAACTTTATTTATTAAGTAAAGTCTATTAAGATGGAACCAAATTTGCCAACGGATTTTTGCTTTTTAAACTTTAAACACAAGTTTTTGCTGCTGTTTTCCATTTTTTTATATTGTTTTTAAGGACGTTTTCCAAAGCACTATTGCCTCCACTTCGAAAACCAAAATCAGTCTGCTTCTTTCTAAATATGAAAATGCATTCTAACAAAACAAGATTTCATTTTATAATCGCTGCAAAATTTTCATCAGTGTTCAACTTTCTTCGTCGCTATAAATTTATGTGCGCTAAAACAAAATATTTAAAATCAACCAATAAAAACTCTTGTTGCAAAACGCACGACGTGGTAATGGAAAATTAGCTTAAGGCACTGTTTTTTTCTAAATACGAAAATTCATTTGAGATAAAAAAACACAATTTTCTTTTATAATTGCTGTCAAATTTAAGCAGGGTTCAATGTTTTGCGTCACTATAATTTTATTATCGCCAAAACAAGATATTTGAAATCAACAGAATAAAAACTCGCGACGCAAAACGCATGACGCGGAAAAGCTTAAGTTATATTTCAGTCAAAGATATTCTTTCCAAAATGCACGGCTTCCCTTGATTTTTTATTGATCGCACGATAGTTTCAATTGCCAAACAGTGTAACATAATAGTAAATTTATTTCCAATGTTTGTGTTTTTAATTTTAATAATTGTCGCGTTTCAAATTGGTAACGTCGGTACGATAGCTAGACTAAAAATATAATAAAAATGGTATGTTTCTTATTTCTAATTTCCCCAATTTAACTTTTATATCATGAGTGCCAGAATGACAGTTTGCGATACAAATAAGGCCCGAAAGGTTATTTTTAGATGCCCCCGATGACCAGGTGAAAACAAAATTATTAAGCTTCAAATAGAATCAAAATATATATAGAAAATTTAAATAAAATATATTTAATTTTATTTAAAAAGAAAGATAATATTATGTTCTTCCTTTTCTGTTTGTTAAAACATTTCTGTTAACTTATAATCATCATCATTCTTTTTGCAGAACGTATTTGTTGGAATGTTCCGTCATTTATTCCACTAAGTTAAAAAAAAAATCACTGATCACGAATAACTAAATATCAATTGCTTGCCAAAAATTAACACCTGGTCAAATGTATTTTAGTCTCTCGACCGATTAACAAATGAAAGTTTGGAATGGGAATACAAAACTCGAGGATATAAAATATTACGTATTACAGAAATTTAAACTAATGCAATTAGGAATAAAAACTAATGCAGTGCCTAATGTTACCTTTATAAGTCTATTAAATAGAATCATACCTAAATACTCGATAAATATATGCAATGATCAATTAAAAACTTAATTCTAAAACCAATAAATATATATTAAAAAAAAAAATAAAAACTTAATTATTCATTTAATTATTAGGTTTCATAAGCGTACTTTTTCAATTTACAGCATGATCCAAGAAATTGGATACAAATGGAAAACTTTTTTATTATCAATTTTACGAAATTTTACGTTTCTTCAAAAAACTCGTGCTTTGTCTCAAACCCCAAAAATGTTATCATTTTTTTTATTATTATTATTTTTTTTTTTTTAGTTTGTTTGATATTGTTGTTGGATGGACTTGGATGTTGAAATTTTCAATCGTTTCTGGTGGTGTTTGACACCCTCTTCCATTATTCTTTGAATCAATTCTTGTTGACTTTGTGGTCAATTTACATACACCTTATTTATTAAATAACCACATATAAAGTAACCTAACGGAGTCAGGTCTGGTGAATGGGATGACCAGTGTTTTATAGCCAAGTCAGTATTAGAAGACCGTCCAATCAATTTTTGTGGAAAGGTAAAATTTAACCACTGTCTTAAGTGAAAAATGTGATGAATCAACCTGCAGTTGGATACTAAAAATAAATAAAATTGATAATGTTTTTGGGGTTTGAGATAAAGCAGGAGTTTTTTCTTTAAAGAGTGACTTTTTTTCTTAAAATTGATAAGAATAATGTTTTCCATTTGTTTCCAATTTCTTGGATCACATTGTAATTTATTTTAAAAAGTAAATATGCAGATTTTTAATTCGTCATTTCATATATTTGTCCGGTCTCTACCCATAACTAAAAGTTCCATAAAAATATTTTGCAAGTTACCTCAGCTCAGATCGAACAAATATGCTAGTGACATCTTCTGTTGCTACACAAATCTTCCATTTCGGGTTTAAAACTTGACGAAACTATATTCTATTTAATGAGTCAATTCAGTGCTACAAAACCATTGTACGTGTCTTTTTTTATCGCATTTTCGGGCTGTGGTAACGAATGTCTCAACTGCTTTTCAGTGTCGGCTATTAACTCTTGTCAGTATTGTACATGTACATATCAGTTAAGCACCACCCTGCCCTGCTTTGCTACCACATATATTTGTTTTGAAGCACTATACTGACTCAATGACTATATTACGAAATGTCACCTTTTATCAGCAATAATCGATAATTCAGAAACCGTCCAAATAAATTTTCCATTGGATAGGTAGTCCTTCACTTGACAAATTGATTAGCTTTACGAATTAAAACTCGATCGTAAATTGGAAATTCATAAAAAGGGAACTTGATCTCGATGTAAAAAATGATAATAATAGAAGGATCATTCTCAACAATTAAATATTAACACTCTTTGCGGTTTCGTAGTGATTAACGACATTATATTTAATTTTTTATATATATTTTTTCGGCGTTTCTTGTAATCATTACCGACTGCATTTTTTTTTTTTGCCATAAAACAGTAGAGCATTACAAATTATATATATAGGCTTTTTAGGTTTAAGTGCACTAATTTAAAATATGAATTCTAGACCTCAAAATAAGTAAAAAATTCCGTTTGGACATATACCAGCAAACGCTCAATTTGGGATATGGTTTTAATGTTTCTGTAATCTGAATGAATTGTCAAGATCAGGCAAACTAGTTCAATAATTAAATGAGTTAATTGGTATCCTAAATAATTTTCTTATTTATCCTCACTTTTTATATCCACGTTTACAAGAAAATGGCTCTTTAAGCACTTACATAATAATTTTTAAAATCTAATAGCAAATGTACTTTTAAACAAAAGTTAAGAATTATGGTTTGAGTTACATGAATGTCATGCACATTATGCATCTGTCTAAGGTACAACTTCTCTCAACAATGGAGTTGTTCTGGTCCTATTACATGGTCTCCTCTATCGCCAGACTTGACCCCACTTGATTATCTGTTTAAGGCACTTTAAAACAAAAAGTTTAAGAAAGAAAAGTGACCCTACAACAAATGATTATCCAAGCATGATTATACATAAATAAGAGAGGGAAAATACCAAGCCATAATTTATTTGCTGTTGTAATTTTCAAGCTGGTGGTCAACATTTCGAACAACATATGCATTTTTTTTTAGTTTGTCATCATTTCATTATTTATTTGTCAATAAACAAATAAATAAATACACACATCGGAAAAGTTTAGGGATATTGTAAAAAATATGAAAATATATTGCTTATTGTACATTTAATGTTGTATTTCAATTAAAGTAGGCAATTATGAGTAGTTGGCTATGGAAAACAAGTAAAAACATTAACCAACAAGACAAAACAAATACAAATTTGACAAATTTTATTCAGAACATGATCCGTAGGTTGATCAAATATTTAATTTTAATTTGATTTAACTCGACACCTTCAGGTATAAGAGTCTTAGATTATGTATGTATGTATGTATGTATGTTGATTTAAAACGTTAATATTAATAATTACAGTGTTTTTAAGTAGTGGCATTCTTTTTTAATAATAACAGCATTTAACTATCGCACGATTCATCTCGTGGATGGAACTTGTCCAGGCTGGCTTCAGGCAAGTTGATGTAGGCCAGCGGATAGGAGTTTCTCAGAGTGTCATCAGTCAGTCATGGAGGCGTTATAGGGAAACAGGGAATCCGGCCGAACAACATCCGGAACGTGGTCGCTGTACAACAGCAGGTCAAGACAGAATTTTGGTCTTAAATGTTAGAAGAAAACCTACTATTACAGCACCTGAATTGGTAAGGGAGTTACAGCGAGTGCATAACTTAACCGTTAGTCGCGATACTGTAAGAAATCGTCTCCACGAAGCTAATATTCTATCTCGACGACCAATCAGATGTCAACCCCTCTCTAGAAGCAATCGCAGAGCAAGATTAGACTGGTGTCACAATTTTCAATATTGGTGTTATAATGATTGTGCTACAGTTTTGTTTACTGATGAGTCAAGATTTGCAATTCATCCAGATTCTCGTCGAACAAGGGTATGGAAAAGTCATTTGGAACGTTTGAGGCATGTCCAGGAAGTTCACAATTACAGTGGTGGTACTGTTATAGCATGGGGTGGGATAATCATTGGTGGTAGAACTGATCTCGGTTTTTCTAATGGATTTTTAACAGCACAACAATATTTGGATATATTCTTCAACCTATTGTGCGTCCATTTCATGGTGCTGTTGGTGATCCATTTCATCTTGCCCAGGATAATGCTCGGCCACATGTTGCGCGAATTGTAACTAACTGGCTGGATAACGAAGTTATTGATGCTATACCATTGCCAGCACAGTCACTGGATCTAAATCCGATTGAACATGTGTGGGACATATTTACGACAAGAATGACTCCACATATGGATAACATCCACCATAATTTTAGATTCAGGGAGCTTCTAAGAGTAAAATGGACAGTTACCTCAAGAAGACATCGATAATGTTATTTTGTCCATGAATGCAGTTGTAGAGCTGTCATCAACCAACGTGGAGAGTCTTGCTCTCTAGAAGCATTTTTTTTCATTTTTTACAATTCTTTAAATAAATCTGTATATTATTATTTTTTTTTAATATTGTTTATTTTATAAATAACATTTAGCTTATTTTGTTGTAAACTTTATTGAGTATTTTAATTGATTGAATACAATAAACGTACAAAAGAAACCATACGCTATTTATTTTCATATATTTTTTTTATATCTCTAGACTTTTCTGATGTGTGTATATATTAATTTTTATGTATACTTTTTTCCATGGTTATTTGCATGAACATTAAAATCAGTTTTGTTTCTTTCAAATTTATGGCCTTTGCAACTAAGGCAATTAGCCAGGACAATTGGAATTTTATTGTGTTGAAAATTCCATGTTTGAACAGGATTTGAACCCGAGACCTTAGCAACGCAGGGCACGTGTGTTACCACTACGCTATGCGAGCCGGCAATTAAAATCTTGATATCTCCTAAACGAAGCATTTACGGGTGAGGGTGATGGTTTGAAGTTCAGAGTACATATCTTAAATTAGTACACCTTATCGTAAAACACCTTGAATAAATACACATAAAGTACAATTATTTTAAGAAAGACAGCAACGCAACCGATCTCACTGGCATCAATTTATTACCGATACGTATATGCATATACTGTGTAGGCGCGTTATAAATGGGAATCCTCGATTTGCGAATTCAATCATTCAATACTGTCCGAATTGAAAGAATAGGCTTTAACGTAAATCCGAGAATTAGTAAGACGAGAACCATTTGATGATTTTTCTAGCAGGAGACAGAAAAATAGATGATTCGGGTCTAAAATTCAGCCAAACTCACATGAAATGTCACCATTTGTCGGCAGAAATCTAAAATATAATGGATAAGATGGACTTTTCGGAAGCTGTAAATAAAACTTTCATTATACATGGTTCCGTCTAGTCGGGAACAACCAATAGTTCTTTAGGCAATGCAATATCGCCAAACTCGCACGTAACGTCACTTTTATCGAGAATAAGTCCAAAATATAATGAGTAAGATGCTCTTTTCAACAAATGAAAATGAATATTTTACTATACATAAATTATGAGAACAGATTATAAGTTGTAAGTGCTAAAATGGAATCCAAAAGTTAATAATGTAAGTCAACAAAATATCTAAAAACTAAAATCTAAATCTAATCTAAAAAAAAAATAGAAAAATATGTTACTTAATTAGTATCGTTATTTATCAACATGTTTTTCTTTGCTAATATGAAATGGACTCGAATTTCAAACCCATATAAAGTAAGTTTTTGATACAACAATTAATAAAAATATGCTACTTCCTCCTAATTAATCTTTCATCCATCATCATCACGAGTTCTCTTTATTATAATCTTCTGACTATTATTTGCTGGGCGATATTTGTTTCGAGTATAATTCTCGGTTGTTCTAATGATGACAAAAAAGCCAACTCATTTAAGAAACTAACAGACATGGCAAGTTATTTTATATAATAATATTGCCTGAATTATTTGTAATATGTATTAAGTAAAATATATAATGATAATATTTAATTCTGCGAAATCCTGATCCACTAATGATGTTTGTTTTTAAGATGAATTTTGTGGTTTACTCTCCCAAGCAACAAGAAAAGCTTTGAAGAGGCTCGACTTGGTAAACCTAAGTCCCGCCAAGATTAATTTTGGGGTGCAACTCTCTCAGTAGGAACACAACAGAATTATAAAGTCTATAAAGAAAGCGGAACTAGATATGTTGATCAAGGAACACATGAATAAACATTATTCTGTGTATTTTATGAACATAAACAATGTAGATTTACCAAACAAACTTACGTCTTACTTTCAAAAGTCAGCTGACCAATTCAGAAATAGAAGGATTTGATATCGTGGGCCAGGATGGCGTGATTAATTTTTCGACTTATAGAACTCGCTCATTTAAAACGATGTTTACTGTCTGTAGAATATGCTATTGTCATCTTGAAACTATCATGTATATATTCTCTGCTTGTGAATTTATTTTATTGCCTCAACGTTTACAAGATTAAATTTTTTGCATTGAATTGCTGTGTCAATTGCTGGGTCAACTGCTATGTTAATTGTTATGTCAATTGCTGTATCAGCCACGTCTTTCGCTATAATTCTGCTCCTTGCGTTCTGTACTAGCATCTCAGATGGTTAGACTTGTACAAGGTGTCTCAAAAGAAATTTTATATTTATTTAGCTTACTGCGTGAACGCAACGTATCCGAGGGGCGCGGGGGTTATGTCAATCGGTAGCCTGGCTTTTGGGAATTCAATCGCTATGGAGCGTTTCTCGGGAGCACACCGCGCGTTATGCGTGCGAGAGTTTTACAAAAACGGCGATTCGGCGACTGTAGCGCGTAGAAAATTCTGCAGTATTCGAGGTTTTTGCCACTTAAATGATGCGCCAAGCGTTCCTCTCATTCGACATTGGGTTAAAAAGTTTGAAGAGACTGGTACAACGCTGGATAAATCAAAATCCGGGCGACCTAGGTCATCAAGAACGCGAGAACGTGGAGAATGTTAATCAGTCTGTTCGTGACGACCCAAACCTTTCAATTCGGAAGCGCGCAAGTGCTTTAAATGTGCATAGATCATCATAACATCGCATTAGGCACAAAGACCTAAAGCTGCACCCCTACAAAATTCAATTGGTGCAAGAATTAAAGCCCCAAGATGCCAGTCAGAGGCTTAATTTCGTAAATCAGGTGATTGAGCGATTTTCAACGTTTACCAACATTTTGTTTTCGGATGAAGCTCAGTTTCATCTTAATGGCCACGTAAACAAGCAGAACTACCGCTACTGGAGTGCAACGAATCCGAAACGCAAACATCAGAAACCCCTACATTCGCCTAAAGTGACCGTATGGGCTGCGATGTCGGCGCGAGGAATTATCGGTCCTTACTTTTTTGAAGACGAAAGGGGGCGTGCAGTTACAGTGAATTCAGAGCGTTATGTGGAGATGTTAGACAACTTCTTGGTACCTGAACTGCAAAACTTTCCTGGCTATAACCAAAGAACGTGGTTCCAACAGGACGGAGCAACTTCACACACGTCCAATATGTCTCTGCCACGTGTTCGTGAAATTTTCTCAGGCAAATTGATCTCCCGGAGAGGTGACATAAATTGGCCTCCACGCAGTCCAGATTTAACCCCTATGGACTTTTTCCTATGGGGTTATCTTAAATCTAAAGTTTACGCCAATAAACCGACTTCACTGGCGGATTTGAAAGAAAATATCCGTCACGAAATGGCAGCTATCCCTGAGTCCACCAGCCGAGACGTCATAAGTAATTTTACTGTTCGATTAAATGAGTGCCAAGAACGCGAGGGTCTACATTTAGACGATATTATTTTTAAGAAATAAATCCCCAAAAAGTGTACTTTAATAATTAATAAACATTTTTTCTATATACGGCTTACTTTTTTTTTAATCGATCCACTAAATATAAAATTTCTTTTGAGACACCTTGTATTATTAACGCACCATAAGTCATACCATACTTCCCCATGTCATAGTATCGGTGGTGAAGAATTCTTCTGTCGGATATACTGAAATTCTGGGCTCGAGATATACGGAGCAAATCTAAATGATGTTCCAAATCGTCAAAATATGAAAAATTTCATTCTGATTTTTGAAATTATTGAAAATAATGTTCCATTGTTGTTTCTTTAGTAGCATAAAGTGACGTTCTGGTTCGAATAATTTACTATTTTGAACTGAAGTTATTCTTCTCTAACCACCAGGCTCCACTCGGCAACTAAGCTGGACATTTCTCTCCTAGACTTCGAGGCAAAACAAACACTTGTCATCGAACTCTCTGGTCTAGTTGAGACCAAAGTCCTTCCCAAGTAGGAGGAAAAAGAAACAAATATTTTTAGCCGAGCTAAGAAAGATGATGCTTTCTAACTTTAAGGTAAAACTTTTCAGTATTTTGAGTCCATAAGGCCTCCTTACAATTTAAACTATTCCGGCCTGCAAATCGTATGCAATTATCTTTGAATCGTCTCTTATTTCCAGAACACACAAAACAGTATTACTCGGTTCGGTCTAAATTGTACGTGTGCTGGATTTGGCATAATTCCGCGACGGCTTATCGCTAGGATTTGGGATGTAGCGGTGTTTACTGAGATTAACTAGCCTTTGTGTGTGACAGTTCTCTTCGAGCCTGAAGTGTGAGGTCAGTAGGCGCTTGTCAAAATAAGACAAACCCCAATACTAATATCATCATGCCTCATACCACCGGTTGTCAATAATTTTTTATTATCTATACTGTTTTTCTGTTGACTTCAAATTCAGTTGTTATTGTATTTTACTACCTCTGCGCTGCCAAAAGTGGCTAATAATAAATAAATAACTGTTATCTACCAAATAAATTTAAAGAATAAAAGACTTTCTCAGTGTTATTTCCGTAATTTTTTAATTCAATAAATACTGGAGATGTACCTGTAATTCTCTGCGGTCCAATTCAGCAGAATTTACGGTTCGTCAACGGATTATTCGGGTTTAAGTGTTTATTACAATTCGTCAGGCGTTTTTGATTTTGCAAAGTGGCAACACTGAAATACTAACAAAATAAATAAAGGGATGGAGAAAAATACAAAAACGGTTGAATATTAAAAAATTTGCGAAAAGTTAATTCTACGGTTTGACTACATGTCTTAAATATAAGTTAACATTTACTTATAGGCAATTAAAAATTTGCACAGCATCAATGTATATTTTCAATACCATCCCAATTAGATACACTATGAAAGATATTATGTAGATTTTGTAGACAAAAGTCTACAATCGGTTTTCTCTTTTAGAACAAAACCACTGGAAAACAATTAAATATATTTTTTTATAGACCTTTGCTACTTTGTTATAGGTCTGGAGCTATTTTTTGTAATTTCTATTACAATAAGGAAGGGATGTGTCACCCTGTTATAGGAACCATTTTTACAAATGGTTCTGTTGGGTAACCTAACTTAAATAAATAAATAAATTATAAAGACGAACACATAAATCTATGCCCTTCGATTCGAACCCGAGACTCGAACCCGGATAACTCGAACCCTCATAACTCAAACCCGCATTCGAACCCGGAATCTCTGCATATTCATATCGCAATCAAACAAGATGCCATTTCACCTTTTCTGTTTAACCTCGTACCGACAGGACCGACCGCCATCAAAAAGTACTAGTACATTTATGCTGCTTTATCAAAAAATGTCTCAAATAAAAGTTGTTAGTTATCGCTTTTATAGCAACTTTTTTTCGAAATATTTTTCTGTTGTGAATGATTGGCAAAAATCTTAAAACCGACATGAGTAAACTCCTATTTCTAGTTTACCGATTTTCACCAAAAATTGATCAACTCGGCACGAGTTGGTCAATTGATGTCAAAAGCTTAAATATGAAGTTTCATAAAAATCCTTTAAGCCGAATTTGCTCTGCCTGTGTACACGGACCGACAGACAGACCGACAGACAAATAGACTGACAGACAGACCAACAGACATCATGCTAAAAATAGTCAAAACGTTATGTAGGGACCTCAATTCGTGGAGATTCATCGAAATCTCGAAATGTCAAAATCGGTATGATTTCAATACCTCCCTTATATAGGTTGGCGGTCCGTAAAAAGCCCAAGACAACAATCTCTGTAATCCACAGTCCAATGGGTACCTCAATATTTTAAGGTATGTAGATGAATCAACTATTATTTCAAATAGTGTTATAATCTTGTAGGACGTAATAGATCTAACTGACTTAATTGACGTTTATAGCTCGAAAAGTTGTAGTAGTCATGATCAGTAATAAAAAATATAAATCAAGCATATCATTGTAAGTAGACAAGTAAAATAGTCATGAGAACACACCCAACTTAAAAATTAATGACATCTTTGAGAGAGAATATACTTCCAATTATTTGGACATTATAAATTAAGACATGATAAATTAAGTGAAAATCACAAACAAAATTAAAGCTGCTTATGCATTCCCAAGACGAAACTTCTGTTGGAACACACTAATATAAGGTTATACCAAACTATTGTAAGTTACTTTTATATGTATGCCTCCAAAACATGGACATAAAGCGACGGATCTTTCAGTTTTCGCAAATAGATTTGGTCCCATTCATATAAATAGGAAATTGTGAATCCGAAGGAACAAAGATATGTGAGAACTGTACTTAAGGCAGAGTATCATGAAACATTCTTGATACCATAGACCGCTTTTTAGGAACAAATGACAAAACATACGATGCCAATAGCATCCTACGACTTCCACATCGTATTATGACGACGGGTATTATATAACACTGGTGACTACATCATACCATTGTAAAAATTTGAAATAGGTATGTGCTCTGCATATGTAATTATTAAAGAGTTTTCTCTATTACAATTACAGTCCTCGTAGTTTTTGTAATTATAAATGCAATATATTGTTACCAATTATTATTATTATTTGAAGTTTATAAGATTTTGACAAGTGTCCACTAGTCGCAAACTTCAGCAATCTTTTGAGCCACGTCATATTAGAGACTAGTGGGGTTAAATACACACGGCTGTATCCCAAATTTTGGCGATATATAAACTCTAAATTTACGCCAGATCCAGTGCCCGTACAATGCGTAGTGATCCGAGCAACACTGCTTTCTACGTCCTGCAAATTAAAGAGGTAGCATAATATATGTACACGGGAAAGGACTCGTTATCCTTTCGGTAGGAGGCTTTCATACTACCCAATACACTAACTATCAGGACTACAAGCTTAACTTTGTACTCTGGATTCTAAGCTCGAACACAATGTCCATAGGAGGAAAAAGTATATACTTGGACCCCTTTTCCTCCTCCTTCAGAGATATTCTTCTCAGCAAGATTTAAATATTGGAACTAACATCTGTTTGATCTCGATATCAGCTCAGCTCATGGTCATTGTGATATTTCGATTAATCTTATTACCCTTGCATAATCATGAAGTAATTTTAAGTATTAAATACTTATGATGGTGTCAATATTCAAACGACAGCACAATTTTGCAAGGGAAAAATCTGAAGCAGATCATGCGGGGTTTGAATTCCACATTTTTCCATTTGAACACAGTAAGAATCATTCTTACCATTAAATTAAGCAAACTGTTAACACGTTACACTATACTAGGCCTAGCGTTTGCAAAAATCTTTCGATGAGGATCGTTATGCTTTTTACATAAAAACTCTATATGATGCAGACAACACAAAATTAAACATAAAAATGTGAATTTATAACAATAATACATTATCATCAATGGTGTGATAGCCAAAGGTGAGTCTTGGCCCCCTGTTTTCAGGATTCTTGAACATATTTTCAATCTGTGAACAGGCAGGAGTAATATGTTCAGAATAACGTCCTTTTTCTAGCACACACTGTAAGGCACCTTCAGTTTGTGAACGGCTAAGCAAAGCTATATATAATATCTTTTATACAAATTATTTGACATAATCAGGATTTGAACCCACGTCGTTACACTTGCTAACGGTCAATGGTAAGAATACAAATTTGAGTTTGTGGCTGCTGACAATACGACAACTCGTGGGCTTACTACGAAAAGTGAGCAAGTTACATATTACAAAGTTGAGAAAATCGCATTACAAATCCTGAACTTGTAATGCGCTTTCTTAATAATTCGATACTTCCTTAAAATGTTAATATCATACAATGTCAAGTCATACAATTGAGATTAGTGGACGCTTGTCAAGACCTGACAAACCCCATAATAAAATATACGCGTTGAGGGCAAACCTGAACGGTACTGGCGAGACTACAAACCCCCCTTCTTTAATAATAATAATAACTTTATTTACATTTTTTATAAATATGAGATACACATAAGCTATACATAATATAAGTTAAAAAACGCAAATAAGAAAATATATATTCTAATTCCTACTATAATTTCTTACACATAGATTCTTTATAACTTATGGACAAAATTTTATTTATTATACTATTTTAATTATCATTCTGTCCAGCATCACTAAGCTGAAACTTGTCGCAATGCCAGGACAAAATAATAAACAAATAAAACTCATTATAATGGAACAAGGTAAATAATTTATTTATTGAAGATCTAAGAGGTTGATGATATTATTAATAATCTTAACATATGCATGGTAACTGCCAGAAGAGATTTCTTCAAATTTCTTGTACTTGGAAATTGTGTTATAAACTAGAGGAATATTATATACAAAGCTTGAATGCCCAACAGATTTTTTTGATTGTAGTGAATAGCTTACATTAGCGCTATGTAATCTGGTTGAATATTCATGGAAAGGAAAATTTAATAGAATATGAAGTTTATTTTTATACATATATTTAGCAACAGAAAGAGAGTTAAGTTGATTTAAATTATATACTTGAGCCTCGATAAATAATTTGACACTAGGAAAACGGTAGTCTTTAGTATATATGATTTTTAAAATTAACTTTTGAACAGTTTCCAGTTTTTTTAAATGTGAAGGTGAGGCTTTTCCCCATACTAAGATATCATAACTTAATATGGATTGAATGAACCCAAAATAAAAGATTTTTAAAGATTTGATGTCAAAAATATGCCAAAGAATTTTGAAGAGGTAATAAAGGTTCGTACTTTACTTTGAAGTTTCAGCAAATGAACGTCCCACCGATGAGTGTCAATGTATAATCCCAAAAAATTTAAAGAATCAGTTCTTGAGACTAAGTTTTTACAGCTAGTTTATTTTATTACAGAGTTTCTCATGAATTTAGATTTGGTTCACATTGGGAAGACCACTAATGTACGAGGTGAAAGTGATAAATTTAGTTTTATTATTGTTAAGAGTTAATGCGTTATTATCAAACCAGTATTTTAGAACGGACAATTCATTTGACGTTTTAGCAATTACTTCATTCCATGTGGTTCCTGTAGTGTATAAAACTGTATCATCAGCGAACGAGAGTAGTACTGATGTAGGACGCATCTTTAGCATACCATTTATGTAAGTAATAAATAGAAGAGGGCCTAATATTGTACCTTGAGGTACACCACATCTTAAAGTTCTAGATAAACCAATCGAACCATTCACCTTCACTGACTGAATCTGTTAAATAGCTTTTCAGAAGTTCCAAAGAATTCAATTAAAGCAACAAATATTCCATTTCTTGCTTTATGTATAACAGAAAAAAATAGCATTTGGTTACTTTTTGCTGTCGAATAATACATGTTAAACAACTTGAGCAAAAGTAAAAATATTAGTGAAATACAAAATATGTATTAATCACTTCAGTGACTCATGTAACGGTACTTAAAATAAATGAGCCATTATTAAAGAAATTAATATAAAAAAATTCGGAAAAAGACATGCTCCACCTTATTTTATGATTCAGTTTTTGAAATCAGTGGTTCGAATATTCTAGAGATATCACTTCAGTTTTACGTAACATTTACCAAATTTGCTTTTTTAGTTTCAGAAATATGCAAGATTCCCTTATATAAATTTGTTAATTCTGTAGCTATTTTATTATTTAAAGGGCTACATGTTATTTTAAAGGTATTTTTTTTATTATTATTATATATGGGCTAATTTGTATTGACTTGGTCCAAAAATCCCAAAATTGTAAAATATGGACTTGGTCACTTTTCGTAATAAGCCCACGAAATGCAAATAATACTTTAGGCAAGCATCTTAGCCACGGAGGAAGGCAGAAGAGGAAGAAATGCACGAGCATTTAAATAAATTATATATGAAAAACTCGAAGGTACAATGGAGACCGAATTCGCCAAAGGTTTACAAAAAACGCAGTAGACTTCAAATTTATCCGAGCGTTTGAACTGTTTTATAAAGAATATGACTGATTTTGACTATCTGATTTCTGATATAACTGTAGGAAAGCTTATCACTTATCTCTGCTGGAATGTGCAAGAAGAATACAAGTTCAATGGTAAAGTGAATTTTTCACCTACTGCGATGAAGTCACTATTTAAAATTTTTTCGGTACGGATCTATGTTGATAGAATTTTATTATTTGGTTAAAATAAATGAAGAAATACACCCTTGAATTTTGGTATATTCTTCATGGGAAAACTGTATATAAATACTTTATTGCAGTTCTATATCATTCAAGTACAAAGAAAAAACCACAGCTTACAATATTCCTGTAGTTAACAATCCATACAGCTAACAATGTTCTGTTCGCCCATAAGTTTCAAATAAGTTGAGGGATCAACACAAGTCTGTACAGGAAAGTCGTAATACTATGATTATGACTAGTCCAGGTCAACACTGGACAAAGCCGTAACATTGTTTTAGTGACAGTAGATTCGCCAGGTTCGCTAGCTTCCAGTTGTGAGGTACGATCATTGATTAGGTTTCTGGATGCAAGAAAACGTTCCACCGGCAGAATTTATAACTTAGTTAAGTATACGGGAATATTGTCATCAATGCCGGAATAGTAAGAGGATGTTGCAGATAGTTTAATGAGAGCAGGACAAATATATATGATGAGGATTGAAGTGTGTGGTAATTAAATGGGGATGATACTAGTATTGTAAAAAGGAGTCTCCCAGGCGAAATATATCATGTGGTTCGGGGATCGGCAACTGTTGTATGTTAAAGAAAATATACACAACTTTAAATTAAATGAAAAAATTCATGAATATTGCACTAGAAGTAGACATAATATACGGGTTCCAAAATGGCATTACACAGTTGCTAAAAAAACGCCAAAATATGTAGGGGCTCAACTTTATAACAAACTTCCCCAAGAAACACGAAAACTTAATTTGAATTGCTTTAAAAGAAGGATTAAAATATTTCTCTTAGGCAAGGCTTATTATAGCACAGAAGAAATTCTTAACGATACTATAATGAGTATATAGTTTAGTACATTTATTTTTAGGTATCCTTAGACATACACTGCACAAAATTGTTGATTTACAAAATTTTTGATATACTTGTAATCTTGGAATATTAATGTTATTTACACTGTTTTTTGTTTTTTTTTCTTTTTTTTTTCTGACAATGTTATGTACAACACTTATGTACCTAAACATTCATAAATTAAATCTAAATCTAAATCTTAATCTAAAATCTAAAATCTTAAATCTTAAATCTAAATCTAAATATGAGCCTGAGTATTTTCCGAACTTTGCACCGTCCGAATTCCTACTGTTTTTTCTACATGATTTTTGGTAGGTCAGCCATTTAGCACTGATGACAAAATTAAACCAAAAGTACAAGTTTGGTTCAAGTCGATTGGACGAGATTTCTATGAGAACGGCGAAGAAAAACATGTGGTACATGACATAAGTTGACCTTTCGATAACGATGATGACATTACTCAAACAGACAATGATTGAGTATGTATTTATAATAAATAAAAAATTTAATGGGATTGATTTGAATTGAATACTTCGGAATGTTTATTCTTACAACTACGAGAAAATTTCGTCAATATTTAGCTCCAGCTGAACTGCAGAACTACATACTACAAGGGAAATAATGAAACTTCTGAAACAACACATTCCAAGTCTCATAAGCAGGCCCGGATTCTAGCGTAAGCGGGACTAGTGGCCGCTACAGGCCCATTCAAGTCTGAGGGGCCCACTTCTAACCAACCGACATAATTTTTTGCCTTGTATTTCAGGAGTTGATGACCTTTTTTTTGCTCTTCACTTGGATTTGGGAGGTGAGGACCTTTTGTTTGCTCTTCACTTAGATTTGGGAGGTCTAAGTCTATTCTTTTGTTTTTTTGCTCTTCACTTGGATTTAGGAGGTGAGGACCTTTTTTGCTCTTTACTTGGGTTTCGGAGGTAAGGACCTTTTGTTTTTTTGCTGTTCACTTGGATTTGGGAGCTGAGAACCTTGTTTTTGCTCTTCACTTGGATTTGGGAGGTTAGGACCTTTTTTTTTGCTCTTCGCCTAGATTTGGGAAGTGATTTTTTTTTCTTTTCGTAATATTTATACAAATAATTATAGTTTTATAATTGACTTTTTGTTTGTTGTGGTTTTGCGTTTTAAAGTCAAGAAATTTTTTTTAGTGGCCCACTTTACTTTTGCGCTTCAGGTCCCCCTAACCCTAAATCCGGCCCTGATCATAAGGCGTCTTAAATTTCAAAAAACGGTGATTTGAACGCACACTACTTTTCCTGTAGGGCCACTTGTTGCCGATGCAAGCCTCACCGTTACTAGTGACTTCGCGCGTCACTCATGACATTCCTATATTATATTGCACATCTCCAGATTCTGTGAGACTTCGGCAATCTTGTGATAACCGCGAATCTAAATAATTCGCGATACAATCATATTTATTAATGCTCTTAGTTTCTAAACATCCCTGACCAATCACAAACCACCCCTAGAGCCATAAACCACATTCCGTCACCAAAAATCATATAAAAAAAAGGTCATTTTTACAATCGTTCCCAGTTAAAATTCACCCTTCGAAACAAAATCATCTCTTCGTTAAATAACATCTCCAAGTAAAATCATCGCTCTATTGAAAAACCCACGCTTTCTGCGGTGCGTTTCAGCCGTCAGTTCCATCGCGAAACCCACGCTTCCTGCTGTGCGTTTCGCCGGTGGTTCTCAACCGCGCCGTCATCGCGAAACCCACGCTTTCTGCTGTGCGTTTCGTCGGTGGTTTTCAACCGCGCCGTCATCGCGAAACCCTGGTTTTCTGCTGTGCGTTTCGCCGGTGATTTTCAACCATCCCACCATCACGAAACCCACGCTTTCTGCTGTGCGTTTCGCCGGTGGTTCGCAACCATCCTATCTTCGCGAAACCAACCAGTGCGTTTCATCCATCGCGGAACCACTCACTTTCTGTGAGTGCTTCTATCGCCGACCACTCGCCGCTCAACGATTGCGTCTCAACCAACGTTTCTCACTGATGCTGAGTAACCCATCGACGCCGACGCTCGCCGCCATGACGACGCCGACGCCAGGAACGACGCCCGTCGTCTCCTCAAATCCTTCTTATCCTTAAGTCTCACATCCTTTCCATCCCGATGCCTTTCTCGCCTCACGGGAAAGCATTGCGCAACTCTCTCTTATATTTTATGTCATATGTTTTGTTATCTAGTCTTTCTTTATGTTACATGTTGTTATTTGTTACTGCTTTCAATTCTATTCTTTTGTTAAATAAATCCATAAAACCATATTTATGTATTTGTCAATCTTCATCATCATCTCCCATCACCACTTTACTTCTCAGAGACGGTTTAGTTACGTCGAGGCTCTTCAAGCCGAGATCAGGCATCACGACCCCGCTCCTGAGCTAGACCGTGGTCTGTGTTAAAGTTGGGACCTAAGGACTTTTTCCGAGGGCCCCTCCCGCAACGCACTTCAAACAAAAATTATACATAAAGTCTCAAACCTTACAGGAGCTACAAATATTCGAGAAGAAATAAGCGGCCTTTACACACAGACCCTTTCCCGGGCGATTAGTTGTATCCATTTCTACACAAGAAAGTGTGTGTGGAAAAGCAAAAAGAAAAATTGCAATCGCCTGGTGTAGCATATAAGCTCCAGGCTCCAGCCCTTTCAAAAAACCGTGTATGTTTCCAGATTCATCTGGAAAGCGTCTGTGTGTAAAGCCACTATTTTTTAATAACACCTGAAACACTAAAAACGTGATGGAGAACAACATGAGAAGAGCGTATTCTTGCTTCAACCATAATATCTCACATTTATAAGACAATTTTTCACACATAAAGCAAAAAGGAATAACAAAGAATAAACCTTTACTTTAAATATTAACTTTTCTTTAATTTATTTGCTGTAATTTTTGCTGTAACTTATGAATCATAGCAAAATTTAAGCATATAGATTTATTTTACCATACCTGTAATAGCAAGAATAAGAAGGCGATGATGGTGATGAAAAGAAATAGGCTAAATTGAGGACCTTGAGGAATCACAATTATACTCCTGAGTCAGAATAAAAACATTGAAACATCGCTGAATATAGTATGTTGACTTCAAGACAATATAGAAATATAAAAGTTATTTCAAAAAGATAAACTATCAGGCCAAATTTTTTAAATTGTTAATGAAACTGCAAAGTAATTATTAAGGCACAATTCAAAACAAATGATATTTATCAATCTGTATTAAGACATAAAAAAATAAAGATTCGTAATATACCTAAAAACGTCTTTTTTGCGAAGTTGTAAAAACTTCCCCCTGCATCTTAAATTTACTGCGAGCACTTTCATATAAAAAAGGGGATTTGAAATTTCATTGCCGTAGATTTAAACACATTCTGAATTGACTGCTAACTTGATGTATGACAAAATAAATTGATCAATAAATTGTATTTTGTGTAATGTTAAAGGTAATGAATTATTAATATTATATAAATTAACATGTATTGACAATAGTACGCATCATTAAAGAAGATTTATTATACAGGTGATTCTAAAACATTTTAAATATAATACGCATAGCTACAATGGCTATTTGAAGGCGGTTTTTTTCCAGCAGTTTTTCTTGCAGGAAGTTTAACCTCTTCCTTAATCTACACCAACTTTACATTTTGTATGCTGTCTAAATCATGTTGCCATTTGGCTAACACCAAATGTTTAAGATGAAAAAAAAAAAAGAAAACATCCCACGTGCTTACAGAAGAGAAGCAGTTGGAAATATTATTACAAGTGGACGAAAACAATCAAAATATTTTAAGATCAATTGGACAAACCGTTGGTGTCAGTATTGGATGTTTTTAACTTCTTAAAAAAAGAAAAGTTTCGATCATACAAATTTCAAAATCATCAATAATTTTTAGAAAGGGGCGCAGCAGTACGACGGATTTTGGTTTTGAAATATTTTAAAAATTAATTTTGACCCAACAATGCTTCAAAAAATTTTATTTACTGACGAAGCAACGTTTACTCTAAATGGTGAAGTGCAGTGACAAAATTTTAGGTACTGTAGTCGAGAAAATTTACGTTTGCTTCATTCCTCCCGAACTCGAAGGCCGTAAAAATTAAATGTTTGGGCAGGGATAATAGGAACCAATATCATAGGACCTTTTTTAATTGACGGTAACCTTAATACTGCAAAATATCTAGCCCTTTTGTAAAACCAAATATTATCTGCGTTGCGAAACCTGAATATTAATGGACAAGTATGGTTTCAACATGATGGCGAACAAGTCCATTATTCTAGAATAGTTAAAGAATATTTACATAGAACTTTCCAAAATAGCTCGATTGGAAGAGGAGGGTCGATGGATTGGCCAGCGAGATCTCCGGATTTGGCACCCAATGATTCTTTTATTGGGGATATTTAAAGGCCAAAGTATATAATGGAGAACTAAGGGATGTTGTTGAACTGCAAGACAAAATTGTTCAAGCATCCAACAATATATACCTCAAGAGCAATTGCTGAATGTTTTGAATCATTTTTATGATCGCTTAACATTTTGTATGCAAGTAAACCGAGAAACTTTTGAACATTTATTATTAAATTAAGTTTTTATTAGTTATTTATTTATTTATTATTATTATTATTATTTTTTAATTGTATTTTTAATAAAATATTTTGATTTTGCTAGTAAATATGTTTTTCTTCAAGTGGATTATAATGCTAACATTACATTGTTCAATACATTCGGTAGAAATGATACATATTTTTACTAGTAAAAAAATGTGAACATTTTTATACTAGTAAATAGTTCATATAGTTATCAACAGATGGCACTGATGGCAGCAGTCGCCATAAACAAAAAATCTGTCAATTTAATATGTTTGTAGCGTGGTTTTTAGTGAATTCAGAAATTAGTTACGTTATTAGTGAGTTACTTTATTATTATTCTGCGATCATTCTGCGATTAGTTACAAAATACACAATATAAAGATTAAAAATTAAAAAATGTCTCAACCAATTCAATGTACACCGCCGGAATTAGCAGCAATAGCATCTGAAACTATAAAGTCATAAGTATTTATGGTTGCAAATTTTAAATAACTACGCTTGAAGAAAAAATAGTATATGTCACTCGGAGTAGAACGCCTTTTTTGTGCTTCGCTCAATATGCAAGCCTCGGTTGTGCCTCGGCAGCAACATTTGAGCTCAGCACAAACAAGAGCGCGTTCTACTCCTAGTAACATAATATACTATTTTTTCTATGTTGCAAATGAAAATGAACACGATTTATATTGCTGTCAAAAACTGTATCCATGGTAACGAAATAGTACATGTTGCATTAAAAAATAAATTCACTGTATATATAAGGTAATCAATTTGATGTTTTAACCAGTTCTGTTTTAATATGTATATGTAAATTATAAGGAACATCTTTTTTCATTTCTTTTGAAAGTATAATCTTATCTGATGGTGATAATGTGTAAATTTCTCAAATAAAGTCTCTCTATTGATATGTCCCTGTCGAGTTACGATGGTCAATAGCTGCTTAGAAATTCCTGCAAGTGTGCAGCTCTGGTCCATCGTTTCATTTTCCTGGTCTGGTATTCAGGTCTGGTGCACACTCCACAATCCAATATCCACTCATATAATAGTCCAAACAGAACTCAATGTCTTTCACAACTGAGGTGCACACTATTCAATACTGTTATAAAAGGTATATTCAATGAAATGAATAATGAATAACATCTTATTTAGTACAACTACGAAATTTACAAAAATAAATTAAATTTACGTGACATTAGAATGATTATTATTTTTATCTCCCGAAATTTTTAGGTTTTACAGTGAGAAATTGATAGTTATTTGATTACTTTTTGTCCACTGTGTAATACTCGAGTGCAGAAATTGTGGGTACTGTAGTTTTACAATTTTTGTGAAATTGAAGACTGAATAAATAATCAATAAATTTTGATATCTGTCAAATAAGAACTTCGGGTGAAAATATTTGTATTTGAAAACGTTATTTGGTTATTTGGAATTATGTGAATATCAGTTATAAGTGTAAAATAATCTGAACATAGCATCTTTTACAGTACAACAGTTGGCAATCCTGTACAGTGTGTTCTAGTTGTTCTGATATTTCAGATTTTATTAAATATTAATTTTAGATTTATAATTATAGTATTAGGAAAGATAGAGTACAAGCGGTAAAAATAGAAGACAGTATTAGTTCTAGGCTCCCAATATCCTGTGGTGTGCCTCAGGGTACGGTGTTGGGACCAGTTCTCTTCTTAATTTACATTAACGATATATTGAAATTAAAAGAATTAAAAAGTACTATTCTTTCTTATGCAGATGATACTGCTTTGTTTTTCTAATCTAGCACTTGGAATGAAGTTAAAAATATGGCTGAAAGGATCTGGAATTGATAAAAAATTGGCTAGATGCAAATATCCTTTGGCTTAATTATAAAAAATCTTATTTTGTAGCCTTTAGCAACAATAAAAAAACTCAGCCCAACTTTGATTTTATCAAAATTCATAGTAACTGTTCTAACGTTAATTGCAACTGTGTTGTAACTATTGAAAAATCTGATTCTGTAAAATATATAGGAATATTGATTGACTGTAATCTTAACTGGGATAAACATATTTACACATTGTATAACCGTCTAAGAAAAACTATATATATATTTAAAAAACTCCGTGAGTTTATGCCACTGAGAATACTGTCTAGTTTCTACTATAGTCTTGTTCAGTCAATAATTAGTTATGGGCTAATAGCTTGGGGTGGAGCGGCAAACTGTCATATGTTAAGATTAGCAATAATTCAGAAAATGATAATTAAAATAATACTGAAAAAAACATTATATTTTCCTACAGATAGGTTATTTTCTGAATCTAAATTAATGAATTTACAACAGTTGTTTGCGCTATCAATAATAAAACATATTATTAAAAGCAAGGCTCATATCTTAAGCCTGGAACAGAATGCACAGCGCGCTACGCCGTCAGCACGGCGTCATTTGCGACAGCGTTGCGTAGCGCCGTTGAGAATTTTCGCCTGCACACAATGCAATAATTTTTAACGCCGTCAAGTGTCACTTGACAACCTATATCTGTGTTTATACGTGCGCTTTCTTTTATTAAAAGTATAATGGATGATGAAGACTTGTGTGTGATGTTATTTATGTTGTATGCAAGTTATTTATACATACAAACACTTTACCATTCAGTAAAAACGGAGGTTATGTGTTCTGCGTCAACGTTCAACGGCGTCAAAAGTTGGAAGTTGACGAACATTCAGTATCAACGGCGTTCGAACGCCGGAGGACGTTGTTCATTCTGTGCACTTGCGTACGACAGCTTGTTTTTAACTTTCTTCTGACAGATAGTGCCGTACGTACGCCGTTAACGCGTCGTAGAACTCGGTGCATTCTGTTTCCCACTTTACATATACAACATCCCTATGCTACTAGATATTCTGGGCAAGCATTGCCTTACAAAGCAGTTAAAATGAGAGGACAGAGGAGTTTTAATTATTTTGTACCAAAAATCTACAATAAATTGCATAATTTCGCTTCACGACATCAGCTTAATATTCATCAAAATAATGTAATCAAAATTGCCAAAAAATGGATTAACCAGCTAACAAAAATTGAACTAGATTCAATCTTTAACAACTGTTAATATCTTGCAAATACGTTGCACATCTTTTATTTTTACTTTAGCAAGTATATAAAAGTTAAAATAACTAATATATAGTATATTCATATGATCGCTCACTACCTAAAATCCATATACATTGATACCACGCACATACCTTTGTGGTATATGTGGTGTTTCCCCTGCATAGTAATAAGTGGTATATCTACTAAATTGTTTTAGCTTTACAGCTATTATTTATTAAATTAATATTTATGTTTATATTTTGTGCTTTTTCTATTTAGGGTTTAATCTCTTATTGCATCTACTTTATAAATGTACCAATTTATAACTCTGTAATATGCTAAATAAAGAGACATTATTATTATTATTATAGATTTTTATATCGTACTCGCTGAACACATGTCAATTGAGTGATACTGCCCGAGAAGGAGCATATTTTCATTTTGAAAACGTGGCAACGTAGCATCACGTGATATTATTACGCAACTGTAATTTTAACGTAAATAGATTAGATTACGAAGTGTAAATTTGATCATTTTTGGCATTGAAAATTAGGTACGATGGCAAAAATTTACTCCATAAAAGTGCCATGTGCAAGTTTCAAACACCCGGTGGTTGAAAAAATCTTTATATTTTGGAGAAAATTAGATCTGAAATTTTTTACAGGTAATAACAACAGTATTTTTCCTGGTAAGAATAAAATATAAGATACAATAAGAATTTTGTAAGATTAATAAATAAAACACTCGGTAAGTTTCACAAATATCAGTTTAATATACTCTATACGTATTTCGGCAGTGACGCCATCAACAGGAGTTGCAATTACAAACTAAACTTATTTTTTAACAAATACATTCAGTGGGAACAAATATTATGGTAGGCAATACAAGTGTAAACCATATTAGCAGATAAGGGAAAAAAGGGAAAAAAGTTATTTACCGATTTATTAGGGGTGAGTTGTAAACATCAATCTGGTCATTCATTAAGGGAATTCCAGAGTTAATATTTTTGTGAATTTCTCGGTATTCTAAAAGGTTCAGTTTAAGGCTTTTATTGTGTATGTGTAGGATTTTGAAGTCATTGACGGAAAGGTTATGATTATTGGAGATCATATGTTCTGCTATGTTGGACTGTTCTACTTTTTTTATTTTGGATGGCTTTCAAATGTTCACCAAATCTTGTAGCAAATTTTTGACCAGTTTGGCCTATATATATTGTTGAGAAATCTTGGCACGATGCTTGATAAACTCCACTTTTGTTGTGTAAATCAGTTTTATCTAGTTTATTATTAACGAGTAAATTTTTAATTGTATGTTTATTATAAAAGGCTGGGGTTATATTTGATTTCTTTAATTTTGATCCTATTTTGAAACTAACCTGGCCGTGAAAGCGTATTTTTTTATAAATTTTTGTATTAAATTTTGTATTAAAGAATTTTGTTATTAATACGTTTTGTTAGTGTAAATTAGTAAACACTTTGTGTATAGAAATATATTTATTATAAGTTAATTAAAGCATATAATCAATTAATACAAAAACAATATGTCACCTACTTAGTTTTAAATTTTATGACAATCTATTTCTGACAGCTGATTGCTACGGAAACATAGCAGCTATGATTTTGTTTATTTATTAAAATATATAAATACTGGACTATACACTAATGTAATAGCTTTATTTAAAGCAGTCCGTTGATTTCATGCGATCCATCAATAAGAAAATATCTCAACTTCGGGGACAAAAGTCCATTTGTTGAATGTATTATATTATATATCATCTTTTGTGCATAAAATGCGTGTTTTTGGTGACTTTTCTCATAAGTCTCATAAACGTTTCATAAAAGTCTCATTATCTTTTCCAGCCAGAAATTGTGAATAGAAGAGAAGTTATTCTTCATGACGACAATGCCTGACCTCATTCATCAAAAAAGACACGTGAAAATATTTCCGAGCTTGATTAGGATGTTCTAACACACCCAACCTACTCACCAAACATTTCACCCTCCAACTATCACTTATTTCGGTCACTGGAGCACTTTATAAAAAACAAGACACTTAGAGATATGAACCATGTTAAAATGAGCCTTGAACAATTGTTTTCAAAAAAATCAAGAATTTTATAAATCGGGAATATTTTCTCTTCCTAATAAATGGCAGAGTGTTGATAAAGTTCTGATAAAGTACATTTTTTTCTTTGGATTTGTTTCTATTTTAATAATACCAAATTAACGAAAAAACTTTCCGGTACACCGAATATATATCATTTTTTTAATTTTTTTTAATTTCTATTTGCAGACTGAGGCGGAGCAACAAGTGCTCCGCGGAGCACAGTTTGGGAAACTCAGGACTACTATATCAAATAAAAGTCTTTGACATGTCGATGAACGGACAAAAAGTAATATTTAATTTGGATGAAATTAAAGATTTTGAAAAAAATATGATGGAAAAATTAAAAACTGTCTACCATCTTATCAAACTGGAGTTTTGTTTAACCTTTTATTACCCAACACCGGAACGGATCATATATAAATCCATGTGAAAATTCAATACCTGCAAATTTCATCAAAATACTCGTGGCCGCCTACAGACTACTGCACAATGAAACACTTAAAAATTAATTGATAGATTAAATTACACGTGTTTTGCTAAAAACAGTCAGTTGAGTGCAAGTATTGACGTATTAAGAATATTCGCCTTACGTAACATATTTAAAAACAAAATAAACAATTTACAGAACTAAAGGGATTGTAATTCTAGAAAAATAAATACGCCAGAAAAATAAAAGTATATTTAATTCTAATTCAAATGTGTTATTAAGTGTGTCGCGTAAAAAAAAAGTGGAAAAGCACTGATAAAAAGTTATGTAAATAAAAACATTATTGGAATAAAAATATTTGAATTCCAAAGGTTCGAAAAAAAAAATAATAATACGAAGACGAATACTACTTTAGAAGATATGGCAACATACGAAAGCACTACTAACCTGTGGAATCCAAATATAATAACTGAGTAATGCTTGAATTTTAGTTCTAATATTGGCAGTTAAATTAACAAAGTGTCACGTCATTTCATAGTGAACTTGAGCAGACTTGTTTAATAACTTAACAGTAAAAATGTATAAAAAAGACTTGATTAAAATAAAGCAACAATTATTTATTTATTTTTTTTTTTCAATGCAGTTTTTAATAAAATGTATATTTGGAGCAGAATAGCAGCAGCTCGAAAATTCTTCAACAGTCTTAAATCTCCATATCTGGTAAAATTATAAAACCAATAAGAAACCAAGGTACCAAAATGTTTAAAAAGGTTACAGTTCCAATCCTAACACAGGGTCGTCAACGATCACATAAAAATTAAGTGGCAAAGTAAGAGCAACAGAAATGAGATTCTTGGACATTCTTTGTAATATGTTACGTTAGCAACTATAATGTGATGACATATATGTGACAGATTGTAAATAGATGTTGTAATAAATGCTCGTTTGTGCTTGAATCTCTGTGTTTTAATTGATATTATTACAAACGCTAGAAAGCGTTTATCATGTATATAACAAAAAACCAACGGAGTACAAGCTCGTTATCTAATTATTAATATACCAGGTCTACAAGTATGAAATGCGGATTTTTTTCAAACTTGCCGCGCAAGCAGTGTGTATAGTTCAAAGTTTCAACACATATAGCGTTTTGTTATCATTAAGTGTCAAATGCGTATAGGTTATAATTTAAAAATTGATCATATAGTTTTGTTTTACTGTGTTAAAAATGTCAAATTTTGTGCCAAATAAAGAGCATTCGCGGACAATACTACTGTTTTGTTTTCATTTGAAAAAAACTGTTGCTGAATCATACCGACTGCTTCGAGAAGCTTATGGTGAATATGCTCCATCGCAAGATACGTGTGAACGATGGTTTCGGCGTTTCAAAAGTGGTGACTTTGATCTTACAAAGAACATGGAAAACCTCCAAAAAAATATGAAGATACAAAATTGGAAACATTGCTACAGGAAGACGATAGTCAATCACAAAAACAACTAGCAGGGCAGTTAGGCGTTAGTCAACAAGCTGTTTCCAATCGCCTACGACAGATGGGGTTCCACATGCATTGAATGACAGGCAGATGGAAAAACGCAAAAACACTTGTGAAATTTTGCTTGCACGATACAAAAGAAAGTCCTTTTTGCATCGTATCATTACTGGCGATGAAAAATGGATTTATTTTGAAAATCCCAAACGCAAAAAATCATGGGTGAACCCAGGCTCACCATCCACATCAACTGCAAGACGGAATCGCTTTGGCAAAAAGACAATGCTCTGTACTTGGTGGGACCAAAAGGGTGTGGTCTATTATGAATTATTAAAACCTGGTGAAACAGTTAATACCCAACGCTACCAACAACAACTGATCGAATTGAACCATTCGCTGCTCATAAAACGACCAGAATACGAAGACAGCACAAGGTAATCTTTCTTCAGGATAACGCTCCATCACATAAGGAAAAAGCAGTTTGAAACACATTGGAGGCACTCATGTGGGAAGTGCTACCCCCTGCCGCTTACTCACCAGACTTGGCCCCTTCAGATTACCACTTGTTCGCATCGATGGGTCAGGCACTCGCCGAGCAGCACTTTTGTTCATATGAAAATGTGAAAGAATGGCTAGATGAATGGTTTGCGGAGAAAGGGGAAGAGTTCTACTGGCGAGATATTCACAAATTGCCTGAAAGATGGGGAAAATTTATAACTTCTAATGGAGCATACTTTGAATAAATAAACTTTTACTGTTCTTTTGAGTATAATGTGTTTTATTTAAAAAAAAAAAAAAAACGCATTTCATACTTGTAGACCTGGTATATGTATTATTTTGAAATATAATAAACCGAAGTTCTTATTTTGTTAGCTGGTACCGACCGAGAATCTTGCAGTATCACCGAAACTCCAACCAAATAAGCCCTGAAGAAAAAGCTGTAATCACATGATTGAATTGAAAAGACTCGAGTAGAATTGTAAATAATTTTCTCCATTGAACACAACAACATTATTCAGTCAATTCACTACCCTAACAGAGAGATGTCAGGTTGAGAAATCGATTTCCTTCCTAGATGCGATCTGAATGTTTGAGAGCAGAAAGGGGTTATCGAAGGTCTACACTGCGTGGAATTAGAGTTGGCATCGCGGTCTGAAACCGATATAGGGAGCCGTTAGCTGAACTGGACCGATGCTATGCCAGTTAACATCGGCTTTCAATTAAACAGATACAATTAATTAATTTAATTCCTGTCTTAGTGGTTGCTATGGTCACTATTTCATTTGTTTCTGCTATAAAGTGGGGAATATCAATTAAAATAATTCTTTGACGTTTAGCGCTTTATGTGTAGTAAGCTTGGATTGAAAATTGCTCACTACACAGAAATTGCTCGCTTAATACTAACTCTACCAATTAAATGTGAGAATAGTGTACAAATCGTCCATAGACTCATGTTATCGTTCTGTGATAAACAAATCACATAATATTGTTAAAAATGATAAGAATAAATTAATAATATTTTTCGCCACGCATATTTTTACTATTTCGATTTCAACGCAATATCCGTCGCAGTACAGGACATACATATTCTCGGCAACATAATTAAGTATATCCAGAAGAACTGAGGCATCTATATACTGATCCAGATATTGTAAGTCAAATAAAAACTTAGAGACTAAACTGGGCAGGATGAGTCAGCAGAAGCCACCAGTGTGAGAAAAAAGTTTTTATAAATTTTGAGACCAGAAAAAATGTTTGATTCAACGAGTTAATATCTTATAAGAAGATATATTTCAACAATGGAGATAGTAATATATATATATATATATACACTCTCGTCCATAAGTTTAATCGCACCTAGGCTAATAGTAATTTTTATAAGAAAACTAGTCAGAATATCTTTGACTTAGGGTTCTAATAAAATAAATAGATAATTTTAGGTTTGTTTAATAAAAATTAATTCAAGAAAATACAATTATCAATATTATTCAAAAAATTACACATAAAATTAAATAATAATATTAAAATTTGTGTCAAAATGACCACCTCTGGCTTTCATAATCGCCTGATAAATACGTAGCATGCAATCAATTAATTTGTTTAAATATTGGCCATCAATGTTGTTTCAAATATTTTTAAGTGATGTCTAAAGGTCATTTTTACCCCTTGGAGGATTTTTGTACCTCCCTGTCTAAATGATTCTATAGTAATTCTATAGGGTTGCAGGCCGGACTTTGCGGTGGCCAAGTCATTAACTTTAAGAGTCCTTCCTCAGATTTTATATTTAGGTACTCTTTAACCCAGTGGTTTCTAAACTGTGGGGCGCGCCCTCATAGGGGGGCTCGAGACTATTGCAATGGGTTCGCGCCTCTAGTCACGCCTTCTGCGTTCGGTAACGAGCTGTTTTGCTAAACATCATGCTAAAAATAGTCAAAACGTTATGTAGGGAGCTCAATTCGTGGATATCCATCGAAATCTCGAAATGTCAAATTTGGTATGATCACAATACCTCCCTTATATATTTTGGCGGTCGGTAAAAAGATTTTGAGTTTGTGGACGATTGGGATACTTTCATAACAGAATAATCCAAATGGAAGCAAATACAGGGTGTTATATTTTAGTGGATCCAGCAAATATCTCGCTTATTTATTAAGTTAGAAATTTATTTCATATAACATGATTTATACAACAACATGTAAGCTACTTGATGACGGATGTACATTCATGATACCACTTCCGGTTTATTAGTAATTATTATCAACGAAATTTCAAATGGAACATACTACATTTTTTTTACAAATTTGAAAAGTACATCAAATTTGCTTTACAATCATGTAAAATAATCCATTTGTTACATTATTAAAAAGTAAAATGGCGGGCACTTTTTTATACACCTAGTCGAAAAAAGAATAGTGAGCCATGACTAAAAATTAACTAAAACAATTGTAAACCTGTATTTACAGGTTGACGATTGTTACTGAGTAAACCCAAAAAGTAAAGTAAACTCAAATAATACATTTGAGCGATGTGTTATTGGAACAAATTGTTTAATTCGGTGGCCTGCTTGTTCTCCTGATATGACCCCCCTTGATTTTTTTTTATGGGGTTACGTGAAAGATTTTGTTTATAAAGAACCAGTAAACACATTAAACGAACTGAAGAATAAAATTAATGCGGCAATTGAATCTTTATCTGCAGACCAAATAGAAAGGGCTACTTATTCTGTTTTAAAACGTTGTGAAAAATGTATTGAAGAGACTGGGAGTCAATTTGAATATTTGTTGTAAAATCACAATAAAAATTATCGTTTAATAATAATAATAACAATTATTTTAGTTAATTTTTAGTCATGGCTCACTATTATTTTTTCGACTAGGTGTATAAAAAAGTGCCCGCCATTTTACTTTTTAATAATGTAACATATGGATTATTTTACATTATTGTAAAGCAAATTTGATGTACTTTTCAAATTTGTAAAAAAATGTAGAATGTTCCGTTTGAAATTTCAAAGTTGATATTAATTACTAATAAACCGGAAGTGGTATCATGAATGTACATCCGTCATCAAGTAGCTTACATGTTGCTGTATAAATCATGTTAAATGAAATAAATTACTAACTTAATAAATATGCGAGATATTTGCTGGGTCCATTAAAATATAACACCCTGTATATAGGTGCAGACAGCTAAAGCCCGCAAAAGGTTGTAGCGCTAGGGACAAAGTACTTAAATTTATTATTTGGGCGCATGAAACGAATTTTCATATAAATGGGATAATTATATTATAAATTAATATGGTGTACAGCCTAGGTGACATTTTTTAGGTTGCGACTAGGATGCGTTACATCCTAATAACTTCTTTTAACCGTAGTCGAGATTCCACTTTTACCTCCCCAAAAAATGGGATATAAAATGATTATATACATCATTGGGATCAAAGATGTCGCTGACATGTAAGGCATCTTTATGCTAAAAGTTTAATGGAGCCCTCCACATCACTTTTTTTATTAAAATGAATGAAATGCAGTCACCAGTATCTATATTAATATAGATATACTATACTAATATAATAAAGAGAAAAATTATGTATTTGTTAGAACTTAGAACTAATCTAAGAAATTAACATACCGATTTGGAAAATTCTTTCACAAAATATTCTGTCATTTCATTAAAAGAGATACGAGCACCCAAAAATTTAGCCTACGCTGGCTGAACTATAGTACTATATAATAGATATACTAAATTAAAAAGTGATGTAGTAAAACTATATCTCGATAACTTGTAAGCTTTAATTAAATCTACAAAAAAATACATGGCAGCATATGGTTATTTTCAATCAAAATCTTGCAATAACCATTTTTATATTATAAAATAAACACATTTTCATCTAGCATCATAAATATATTGTTACAATTATGGTATAATTGTGTTCTAATGTCCCAATTACTTGAGCGGCCTTTAGGCGGTGTAGGTTTCGGTTGCTGACGTACTGTTTTGGGAATAAAAGAATGTGCAGAATGTTGCTTGTTTGTCAACATAAGTTTTGAACTACATTCTAATGTGTTGATAAACATTATTCAATTGTTATGACTATGGTCTTTACTTGCTGCCAACAATTACACAAATGAATAACGTTTCCAAAACAATTGAGGTAGGACCTGACGTCATAGTGTCCTGGTTAACAGTTATAAAATGGTCTTAGGGATTAGAGCCGTAGTTAGTCATTCTTGGTAGTCAAGTAGTAGTCGTTCTTGTGAGCACGCTGCCCAAGGACCAGCTCAGCTGTTGAAGTCGCCTATACGAGATGTGAGTGCCGACTACAGGGCTTCTCCACGTGCAGATACATGAGGTGGTTCGACCAATCCTGGAGAAGCTGGGGCAAGAACGGGACTTACATCAGCTTCTAACGGACAACATCAGCAGCCATACTGACAAACAATTGTATTCCGATGCAAATTAATATTATATAATAAATTATGTAGAAAAGATTTCGTTCCTGAGTTCACCCCGTGACAATATTACGAAGGAAATCAGGAGCATGCGTTCCCCATTCCATGGAACTGTATGGTTCTTGTTTCTTGGGTTAGTATTGAGAGTTCTTTAGAACAAATGCATAAGTAGTTGAATTGATTAAAAAAGCTGTGCAGAAAAGATTGAAATGGACGACGAAGATCTACTCGATCAACTCACAGTCTAACAGTAGATCGTAGCATCATTACACGATGGTTCCAACGATTTCGTCAAGATCGTTGGGTGGCTTCTATAGCAAGAAGACAGCCAACTGCCTGGAAAACCGAGATCATCTAGAAATCGGTAAATCAAGTGTATTTACCAGTGATTTGGAGGAAAACAGGCGTACCACTTATGAAGATGTAGTCAGTGAATGTGAAATATTCAAATAATCGGTCCATCACATTTTAACTGAACGCTTACAAAAAGGAAAGGTTTTTGTAAGACCGCATATCACCTCGATAGTGACGGTGGTCAATTACAAGTGGGAAGTATGCTAAGTATACCCACCCTAGAGTCCAAATATGAGTTATGGCCGCCCTTGACGTTGACTTGTTTCCTAAATTATTAATTCACTTCAAGGCCAACGATATCTAACAATGCAAGACCTGAATACAGCTGTAACCTAACTCACTCGAGAGTTAAATTCCAAACGAGATTTAATAAACATCTAAGAGTTACCACAACGTTGAGATGCAATCATTGTACTACAAAGGAAATATTTTTGTTAGCGAAAATAAAACTGCTAATTATATAATTACATTTGCAGTGCATTATTTTTGGGATAACCCTCGTATAAAAACGCTAAAATAAAATGGAAGCATTCAAACATAAAAGAAAATAGACAATTTTTTCAGGAGAAAAATTAACCTTTCCGTAAGAATCCATCCACAGCATCCTCTTGACATAGTTACTGGGTTTACACAAAAAAATTGCGTAGATTTTTTAGTAATATTAAATGGCAGTTACAACAAAGCCGATGAAAAACTCAAAATCATTCAGAACTAATTAAAAACTCTCAATTTATCTTAACTTAGATTCAGTAATATCATCAATGTGACTTCGCAAACTCTATTAATTTAGTTGAGAGCTTTTATGTGAAACGATTCGCTGCCGCTACGAGGTGTCTAGTCGCTTCTTGCACCTGAACATCATCAAATACCGGTGTCACAACAAAGAAAAATAAAAACATTTTAGTCGAAAACAAAACTAGACTAAACATGTCTCATCACGTTAACACAGTTAAGTTATTCTGTAGTATTATTTATAAAACGGGATGTAGCTGCTAATTCTTAATTTCATTTTGCTATAATTGAATCTCAGATACATTTTAGTTTTAATTTAACGCAAAATAATTTGGTAACAACACAGATAACAAGATAATTCTAATACTATTTTATTCAATTGCTGAAATGCAAAATATTGGAGTGCCGGACAAAATAATATCTCTAATTAGAAATAGCTACAACGGCTTCACCTGTAGAGTTCTACACAATGGTAGCTGGTCAAAACCCTTTCCTACCATTACAGATGTTAGACAAGGTTGTGTGATGTCACCGCTTCTTTTTTTTTGATAGTTTTAGACGCCGTGGCTAGATGATCAACAGCCAACAAACCCAGAGGAATCATTTGGAATCCGCTAACACCAACAGTCAGACTGGAATTTGCAGACGATAAATGTGAGTTGTCGCATAAGCATGAAGACATGCAGCAAAAACTGAATGACCTCACGATTGAATCTGCAAAAGTTGTATTGAAAATTAATAGCTCCAAGACAAAACAAATGCGGATAAATGTGGAAACCGATAGACCTTTACTGATCGGTAACCATCAAATCGAGCATGTGGCGATGTGGAATGTGGTGAACACTGCTTCCACCGAGCTGGTATTCAGTTCTCAACATCCCATCACGTTTTATGTAGTGATCGTTCACTTCGCGACTATCCCACAAACAAAGGAAGCAGCAGAACTTTGAGAATTTGCACTGAAAGTATATTTTATAGCTAAAATGACACACCCACATCTCAAGATCCAGACGTGCTGGAGAAAAACTAAGCACATATTTGGCGTAAATAACTACATATAGTACACCTAAAATTAAAGCTGATGCAAATTCATTGTTGACCAGATATTTGAGGCAGGAGTTGCAGGTACAGCTCATGGCTGTATCCTTGCAAGCTGCCCAGAACAAAACTTATTAGCAATTGCAGCCACAGGCTTGTTTTAATAAAGTGCAACAATAAAAAAAAAACAACGTTTTTTGTAAATTCACTGTTGATATTCCAAAGACATTCGTCCTCTCTATAATAGTCCAAAAATGTCTCTATCTGGTCTTTGCGCCATTTCAATTCCATTTTAGAAAAATATTTTATAAAAATTATACACACAATGTCCAAATAATTACTTTACTATTCATAAAAAGATGTCGTGCCTGGTACCATAGAGGCCAAAGGTCCGGTTTCGAATCCTGGTCAGGCCATGGATTTTTGTGAGCCACAATGTAGTTGAGACATTTAGTCCTGTTCAGTGGTTAAAAAAATATCACATGATCTCACTGTTCATTTTATTATAATGTTTCAATATGATCATAAAACCTGATTAAGAGAAGACCGTCTTTTCACTTTTGATGAACTATTGAAACTACTGTTCAGTGTGAATAAATAAGTGCTCTGGCGATTATTGCGTACTCAGTGTTTATGAATTATAAAAAAATGATTAAAAATTGAAAATGAATTCTCAGAACACTGCTTTATGTAAACAAGATTAAATTAACTCCACTGTAGACTAAAATAATGTATTTATTAGATTTTATGTTTAGTTTGTAACTCCTGATAATTCAGGACATTTAATAAAATTCAGTAGAACCTACCAAACATTTTTAATATTTTTATTATTTCGCCGGCTGACTAATATATATGCAATTAGTGTGTTCTGTTCTCTGTACTTGTTTATAATGAATACACTGGAGAGTACGTTCTTCTCATGGACCTTATGACCATAAATGACGAATCGTATTCAGAAAAACTTAAGGTACGGTGAGCAATGCAGAACTATCAACGTAGGCTACTGAGTTGGGAAGTTCATTTGCTGTACGTCTACACGCAGCCATACATCGTACGAATGAATTACTTGAACAGTTCAGGTGAGACATATTCGAGCAATCGCCTTACAGTTCTCTTCTTACCTGTAATGATTATCAATTTATTCTGTACCTCAAGATAATTTTGGCCGATCTGAGAAATGATCAGGAGACGAAGAACAATGTCCAGAACTGACAAAAGTTTGGTGGGAAACATTTTTGACTAATGAATATTAACGCAAGTCTCATTGAAAAAAAGTGTCTTAATATAAAAGAAAATAGTCATGATATCTACGTGGAAAAGTAGTATATTTAATACATAACATTGTTCTTTTACACCTCGTATGTAGTTAATACTTTTGATAAAATCTTAAATAAATGCATCCACTGACTAGTAAGGGCCGGTTTCTGAAAGCTTTCTGAAACCGAGTTTAACCAAAAGGTTAAACGCGGTTTCAATATAACAATCCTATCAGTAACCATAGTAACCATTTTTTAACTATTTGGTTATAGTTAACTAGGCTTTCAGAAACCGGCCCTAAGTGTATGAATGCTAAACTTCCGTTTGAAACGGTCCTTCCTCACCATCAGATATGGACTTTTGGAGAACCGGAATTTAAATAAGGAGTTTTGATTTGATACACATATTCTTCTTTTAATGGAAACGTTGGGATAAGAAATTATAAGCCAGACTTTAAGTTTTGTCGAGCCTTTTGTACCTCCCCAACAAACATCCAAGCAGAAATCTTTACAATACAAAAATGTGCGCTCCATAACCTATCCAAACGGAACAAAGGTGCTCGCATGTACATTCTGTCCGTCTTTCAGTAATGGCCTTGGCAACATTTAGCAAAAAGCCTAAAATGATTTGCGAATGTTATCTGCTCTAAAATAAAACTGGCACAAAATAATAAACTATTTTAAATTTCTGTGTCAGGCACGAAGGAGTCAAAGGAAATAAAGTAGCTGATCACATTGCTAAAGAGAGGATAGGATGACATTTCATTGACTGTGTCTTTCTGTGTCTGTTAAGCAACTATGCTAGAAAGGTAATTATAACTTGGGAAGAAGAAAAATGCTCTTTAATCTGGCATCAGCTTTTAGGCTTAAAATATGCCAAGAAATTTATTTTTCTTTAAGCTCGAGAGAAAATGATATGCACAGGTTAACAAGTCCTAATTAACAAAGTCCTATGACTTGATACATATCAAGAGCCTGCTGACTAGATACTGCTCCTTAAAATATTACGATGCATATTAAAAATATTAGAAAATTACGAGACGATATATGTCGTCTTTGTCAAATGGAGGCCAAATCGGAGGAACATATACTTTGCAGCTGCAAAGAAGTTTCTCACCGAAGAAGAATGTATCTTAATCAAGAAAATCCACTATCAGTAGTTTGACTCCAAGAAAAATTCTCAGCTTTTCCAAAAGTCTGGAATTCAACTGGGATCCATTAGGCAGTGGACTGACAAAATATATTTTCTTAACTATCAAATATATCAAAATATAAATTATCAATATATCTCGATACATAAATATATCAATATCTACCTATAAGTGTATACATTCACACTTATATAACCTCACATATATATTGATTATATCGACTTTCTGACGCTCTGATCAGTTTCGTAATTGACACTAATATTGATGGTTAACTTATTCAGCTTATTCTAGTCGTACATCATCAAGATAATCTCAAAAATTTTCAAATTAATTTTCAATAGTAAATATTTTAAACAATTTTAGGCCTAATCTGTATAAATACAAGATTAGTTTGTGCAAATTCTTATTAAAATAGTTCATTTTATGAATGTCTCCGATTCAAAATATTAATTTTGTTGAAATGCAGTATGCTTTTACTTCAGCAAGCCGTTTGATATTTCAAAACAACAATTCTACTGCTCTTATGCAAAACTTTATTACTAACAAGCATTAATAAACTTAATATTAAACCTTATAAGACATTATTAAGTGAATGAACAAGTTAGAACCAAAGTATAGACGTTACAGAGATTGAACAAGGTGCAACTTGCATTCTAGAGCATACCTGTATTAAAATAAAGTGAAAAAGTCAGTGATATTAAATTAATTCAAATTTTTTTATACAAAATTTATTCATTTATTTATTTAAGTTATTAGCTTTTCTTTTCGTGGCATATATTTGAAAGATTTGTCCCGTGGAGGATTTACCCATTTTTGATTAAAAAATAATGTAGCTTTCATGAATCAAAGTTTATATTTTTCATTTTGCAAAATTTGGCTAGAAACTGCAGCTTTTGATGGAGGACAGGTCAAAGGAAATTAATTTATTTAACTTCTAACGTTGTCCAAATAGTTGCAAATGAAGTTATCTTGTTTCTTGATCCATATTAAACTTAATGACAAGTTATACGCACTTCACCCTGAGTGCATCGTCTTTAGTTTCTGGAATCCGAATGGAAAACGGGCAGCATTAATACAGTAATATCAGTTCATATAATATATCAGTAGTTAAATAATACCAAACAATTGTTTTAATTTCTTAATCTGGTATATAATTTCCATCATTGACAATAACATTTTTCCATCTTTTTTGCAAAATTCTCACAGAATTCCGGGAACTATGATTTCTATTTCTAGGTGATTTTGAATATCAAATATCGGTACGATATGTTCTACAATTATAGTTCCTGATCAAAATCGGTGATTTTAAACCTTACATCCGTGGTAGACTTATGAAGAACCAAAAATTTGGTGACACCAGATACAATACACCACGCGATAGAATCTGCAAAACTTTTATTATAAATTAGAAGACAAAACAATGCACCTAATTGCAGAAACCTGTAGACCTTTTATGCTCGGTAACTAACAAATTAAGCGTGTAAATTAATACTTGAGGAATGTTGTGATTAACTACCAGACTTGTGCAGACGGCGAGAATCCTTCTGCGAGAATTGGTTGCATAGCTAATATATAATAACTTACGCAAAACTGGTGGAAAGAACTGATCAAATAGACATAAATTTACAAATAAAAAGGGAAATTCTGTTTTATTAGGGCACACCTTTCGAAGAACTCCTAGCATGATATACCACCAAGTACTAGCAAATAACAAAACAAGAGAAGAGGATGACCCAAGAACACCTGGACTAGCTCAAAACCTTGGAGATATATAGATGAAACTCTCAAAATCAAGACCAAAGTCTCAACAAAAATACCGACTTGAAGTAAATGGCAGATAGACGAGTTAGATGGAAAAATGTTATTAACAATGTATGCACTGTTAAAGAAAATTCAACATCACTCGATATTTGACAAGGCTGGATAATGGTGATGAAAATACATGTGGAACATAAAAAAAGGATGTTGAAATAAACTAACTTTGTCTTGCCGACATTTTTGTTTGCTGTTTAGCGGGCACAGGCAATTTATTAAAGGGTTTATTACCGCACAAATCTGTTATGTTATACAAAGTGACGACCCCAAATATTTTAGTAAATTATGAATAACTAGGCTTATTTCAACCTGCATGGATATGTAAACCAACCAAACGACCATTATTAGAATCGTACAACTCAAGATTGGTTCATTAAAGACCTCTACTCCTCCTCAGAGTAACTGTTGTGTAATTTGGGTATAGTTGCACCCATTATTTTAAGATTCTACTGAAATTGTTGTTACTCTCATTGGTGAACGATGTCGTTCAAGATTGCAAAACTTATTTGTACCTGAAATTAATGAACAAGGTTGGCAAATTTGGTTTCAACAGGACGTTGCTAATTTGTTCTTATGTAATAATTAGTATGGAACTTAACAAATTATTCACTTAAATGGATGGAAAATACTTCTGTTCTTATATATTGCTGATTATATTGGATAAGAAAAATGCGAGGAAAATTATTAAAATTTATTTAGATAAATAAATAATGGCTACAACACCTAGGTGGCACATTTATTAGCTTTTTGATATGGAAGTATTATTATCTATGATTATTCATGATATGAAACTTTTTTTTTCAGACACTAAATTATTTTATCGCTTCCGCATAGGTGCTTCGAGCCTCGTCTTCTCGTCACTGGGCGGTATTTAGTCATACCAATGAGCAGTACTCAGTTGAGTACTGCCTTTTTGGTATGACTAAAGCAGTAACAAGATACTAAGTAATTCTTTTCGTTATAGCTAATTAGCGCTCAAGTTCATAAAGTCGAATCAGAGTTAAATAAAACGATAACTATGCTAACAGGCACAGTTAAATTCACACCTAGGTACTGGTAGCCCAGTTTGTGCGACATTTTCGACGGCTAAATGAATGGGTCAAAGAATGCTGGAAATTTTGTGGAAATAAAACATTTTTTACTTCTGGTCACGAATCAATCCAAATCAAGACGCCCAATAACTTCTGATTCTCTTATGACAAGCATAATTTTCAATTTATGTAATAAGTGCATAGAATACTGGTTAAATAACTCAACTGGTTAGTTAACCAGAATGGCAGAAGCTTGAGCCAAATAAACAATCGCCAAGTTTTGAACAACCACGTTGCTTACTGCTGGGTCCGACTAAAACGCATTCGTAATAATGTTGTCAACTATGCTGATACCCTCGCAAAATTTAAAGCACAGCCAAGTAAAAAATGCGATTTTGGAAACTCCAACCAAATAATCGCTATAGTATGAACAGTACGCCTTTGATTTTAACACCACCAATGTAGTTTAAAGCATGTTTTATTACAGCTGTACAATGCAAATAGTGAGAATGCAAGAACACAGTCTTCTTTGGTCCCATTCTGCCCAATAAAAATTATAGATGACATATTTTCAAATTATATATAAGATTCCATACTGTTGAATACTTTACTACGAAAGAAAACAAAGGCATTGCATATCACTGAGCTTACATTCGAGGAGAAGTAGACAGAAGTAGATAATAACAATAGTGTTTTAGATTAGTAATAAAAAATATTCTCAGATAAGGAATTTGGACTTTATTTCAAAGTTTTGTTAGTTAGTTAAACATTTCACAGAGCACACTTGAATAAAGTTGTAAGGATTTACATAAAAAAAAAATTTAACACCTGTTATTTAAACACCCGAGCAAATGGTAGTTCATTTGTTCAATATAGCACCATAAAATAAGTTGCAAGACTTCCGATAAAAACCCATGAACGGAGACAATTCTGATAGTAGCCTTGCATTTTTTTAATTGTAGATTGGTTTTAGTTTGCAGAGAAGATGGCTTGAACGAAGAAATAGTGCTGAGTACCTACGTTCACCAGGTATAAAGCTATTAGAATTTTATTTATTAGGTTAATTCTGAAGATAAAATTTCTGACACAAAACCAACAATAATCGCTGAATTAGTACAAGATATGAAGCAGAATATGCAGGTATATCAAAAGATAATTTATATGATTGTTTCAACATTTTTTCCCATTTCAAATGAAGGACATTTTGGTCACTTAAAACTGAATTTATGAAAAAACAGAAGTAGTTAATAATCAAAGTATGATAACATTATATTTGGACATTCTGTATTTCAATGGGAAGAACAATAAAGCACGTACGTGTTCAAAAGATCTCCGAGTTAAAAACGGAGATCACCGACAACCCTAAAAGATCACAACAACTAAGACGATCGCCAAAGCTGTAAAGAGATAGATGTCATTCGATATCTTAAGAGGCAAATTGAGAGTAGACAGATCAACAGATCTAAATCATGAATAATTCTACCACGGCATCAATTCATAGTGCAGTCTAACCTTTCCCTCAAACCCTCAAACTGCAATCAGTTAATAACCGAACGCTTCTTGATTAACGGAAATCGATGATAAAAGCCTATTTAGCCGACCAGGTAGACCTAGTTAGTACTAGGTCTATCTGTTGCTAAAAAGCCCACTGGGAAATCTTACGAGTATTTGGATTTAAATTTTATATTTCTTAACATAGTCCTACTTTTCTTAATAGCAACAAAGTAAATTTAAGAATTAAATAATACAGGTGATAAAAATTGTATCAATATTACTTGGTTGTATAAAGTATAAAGTGAGTTAGTTGTTCGATGAGTAGCGTCGTTTAGTTTTATTATATATTCGTGCTGATTGTTCTACTATTTAATATCAAAAACATTAAGCTAGTTCAAGTAATGGGAGCGTTACCATCTGTCCCAGTCTCCCTCTATCTAGGTAGACAGCTTAAACCTGGCACAGCACTAATTTGTTTGACTGTTAACTGCCATAAAGGCAAGGGCTATAAAAAACTAGCCAGAACTACCTGGTACTGCATACTTATAATATTAGCTCTACCAGGAAATCTTCTCTACTACGTACACGTCGCAAGCCCCGGACAATTTTGCTCAACTCTGTAGCTAAAGAAAGAAAAGGTGATAGGTGAAATTCTGGCACTTGGAATAAACAGCGGGAGCACCTTGTTTAAGGAAGGTCATAACACTGTCACAAATACCTGGTAAGTCTAATGGTTTTAAGGTGGCAACTCCACTAGTATCTAAAAATTCTGTAGGCCAATCTCTGCTTATTGAAATTTTCATACACTACTCATAGACCCACGATATAGCCGGACGTATTAAAGCTATTAATGACGTTGATCATATTCATACCGTACAGTATGGAGGCGAATCATTGAGTAGATAAAAGCCCTACAAGGATTGTAAAAGCCAATAAAAAGTAGTAGCCACGGTTTAGTGATATTTCAGACTAGCAATTATTATTCAGCCAGCTGGTAATGAGTAACATCATTTGGTTTCAGTGTTATTTATTTTCGTGGTATTTATGTTTTATGTGTGATATAAGTCACTCGTCCCAAAAATTGAAGATTCTTCAGTTAGTTTGTTAAAATTTCGTACAACAATAACGGCTATTTATATCCTTCAAAGCTGATTAATTGAAAGTTAAAATGATTAAATGAAAGTAAATTTGATGCCAGGTAGACAAGAATATATTTTGATATACAAATTTTATATCATTTAAACAAATAAAATAAATAAATAAGTTTCAATTCATACAATAAAATCTTGCACAGGCAAATAAGATTAAATAAAAATAAATGTAAACATCGTAAGATGTCAAACATGAAATAAATATTATAACTATTTCGTAAATTTCATATACTTGTTCAAAACCCAACGTAATCTAAACGAAAATCTTAATGATTTATGATAATACTTATGCTGATTATAAAACTTTTTTGTTCCAGTAAGTTTAAAGGAAACTTATTTAGTTCATTTCTTCGCGTATAAACTCCAGTGTGGCATAAATGATCCCTAAAGGTGTAACATCCAATTTACAAAAGTGTTTTTTTCTCAGCGAGGTTTTATGTCAACGTATAGAATAGCGAGCGAGTTCCAGTTACAGTTTGCGTAGTGTTTTTCTTATTCCTTTCATGGTCAGCCTTCTCTCGCTGTCTCACGATTGAATTGGAAAGCGTCGAGCCAAACACGAGCGAGAATTGCCCATAATATATTTACAGGGGCAATCTCTGTACGCTGTAGGCGCTGAAGAAAAGGTACACAGGTTTGATATTCTTGGTTTACGCATCTAAACACAAGCTTTTATACATATCTTATACTTTAAGAAAACCTGTCAATCTATTATAATTACTATAACATTTTATTAACCAAAAACATCCTTATTTTGAAATATTAAATGTGAATAAGTGTTTTCTTCGAAATAATATGTTATCAAGCAGTGGTGTAGTATGACTTTCTGATCAAGGGATGCAGTGAAAATAAATGCATATAGGCAAAAGTATGTATTCCTATATAATAATAAGCTTATCCTGTCTGTTCGTGAGGATTCGTGATGATTCGTCCGATTTCGTAGGCTGAACAAGAAACTCTAGACACTGCTATATCCTTTGACCGATATGAATAATATTTTGCAGATTTATTCTCTAAAAATCTACAAATATAATTACATATAGAAATGTCTAGGATTTCGTAGGCCTAAACAAGAAACTCTAGACACTGCTATATCCTTTAACTGATATGAACAATATTTTGCAGATTAATTTTCTAAGAATCAACTAATATAATTACATATATAAATGTCTGGAGTTACGTAGGCATAAACAAGAGACTCTAGATACTCCTATATCCTTTGACCGATATGACCAATATTTTGCAGATTTATTCTCTAAGAAACTGCGGTTAAAACTACATATAGAAATGTCTAGGGTATCGGAGGCATAAACCAGAAACTCTAGACAGTCCTATATATTTTAACCGATTAGAACCATATTTTGAAGAATAATTCTCTAAGAATCTACAAATATAATTACATATAGAAATGTCTAGAGTTTCGTAGACATAAACAAAGAACTCTAGACACTCCTATATCCTTTGAGCGACATGAACATTATTTTCCACATTTATTCTCTAAGAATCTACAAATATAATTACATACAGAAATGTTTAGGGTTTCGTAGGCATAAATAAAATGCAAAAGACTATGAAATGAATGACAGAATTTATGTTGCTTGGGCAATTAACACCTCAAATGAAATACTGATTTAATGTCAGAAACTTCTGTAAAGTTAATTTAAGTTAATTTCAAATAGATTATTTTCGAATACTATGATTTATTTTCCATTATGAGTATTTTCAGTGTCAAAAAGTAATTTTGCTGTTTGCCAGATTTTCTAGTCAATTCCTGACCATGAGTCAGGAAATATAAAATTATATTTTTTCCCGAGAATTCTCGTGAATGATCTCTATATATTAGTATACCTTAAGAACTTCTATCACAAAATTTAATGATATGCTGATGGCCTCAAAATTATTTCAAATGAGGTTCAACTTTCAAAGACGTTCAAAAATAAAATTTAACAGTAATAAAAAAATGTGTAAATTTTCACTCTTTTAGGGTTTTATAGGTATAAAGTAGGTGGAAGAAAAGCAATATGTCTCAACTCAAACTCTCAACATGTAACACTTAAAAAATTTAAATCAACTACAGTAATAAAAAAAAATTGATGTGTTAATTTTCACACATTTAGGGTTTCATAGGTGTTCGCGACCCTTTTCCGGTCGACCTGTTAATAATTTTAGTGGTGGGTTTCTTAGGTTTACATATTTTTTTAAAAGAGTAAAGAACGAGTGCTGACCGATAGCGGCTTGTTAGTATCGTTCATATAAAAAACACAGACTTGTAAAAATGTTGTTTAAATATTTGAAATTTTTCTCTACAGAATCTATGTACTCTTTTATAGTGAAATAAAACATAATTATTTATTTAAAGTCACGCTCCACTAGAGAGCAGCGTGCTACTGTAAAACGACCCCGTTTTCGGCCTCTTCACGAATGTATGCGACATACCTTCGTCTCGTGTTTGTTTTGTCAATTCGTGACTGCCGTGTGGACTTATTAAGTGTATTGAACGCGGCTGTGTGTCCAATCTCTCCAACTCCAGTATGAACCGGACTACAGCAGCTCAAAGGGACCTTTGATACGATCCCGCTTCAAATACGAGATGAGTCCATCAACCAGCCCATCTCCAGCATTCTACAATCGCGTAAGATTGCGCGCAATACAGTCCATTCGCTTATTTCGTGCTCCTTAGAGCAGGAACCTGGTCAGTGTGGACCGTCTGGGAACACTGCAGGGTTTCGCACTTAACATATTATAAATGGAAGAAAAGCAAAATGTCAATCCTGTCAATAAGTCTGTGCGTTACATTTTTCTCAATTGACAATTTTGTCAGCGTATGACACGAATATTTCATCGTCCTAAATCGTATGCAAAACAATTGTGCTAGAACGATATTTCTAGCTAGTCTTAAGACCATTGTTAACTCTTTATAATATATGCATCAATTAAAATTATTAGTTATCGAAAAGTACAAAATTTAAGACCATAAATCAAATTATTGTTTAAAAGGTTCATCATTATCATCAATGGCGCAAAAGCCCGAGGTGAGCCTAGGCCTCCTGTTTCCAGGTTTCATGATCATGTTTTCAATCTATGTACATTCAGGAGTAATATGGTCACGTTCATTTTTTAGCGTACACAGAAAGGCACCTACAGTTTATAGCCGGTTACGAACGGCTAAGCAGAGCCTGTAATTTGTATAAATATTTTTACACAAATCATTTGGCATAAGCAGGAATTAAACTCATGTCCGTGTTCTTGCTTACCAGACAAATAGTAGATGCAAACGATTTAACGTTTGCAGCTACAGGCTTGCTTGACAATTTTGTCCGAGTCTGACAAGAATATTTCATCGTTCTAAACCGTGAGCAAAACAATCGTGCTAGAACAATATTTCTAGCAAGACTTTAGACCATTTTTAACTCTTTATAATATATGCATCAAATAAATTATTTGTTATCGAAAAGCAAAAAATTTAAGACAAAAAATTAAATTATTGTTTAAAACATTCATGATCATAATCATTGGCGCAACAGCGCAACATGATTTCATGACCATGTTTTCAATCTATGTACATTCAGGAATAATATGGACAGTGTTACGTCCATTTTTTATTGTACACAGAAAGCCACCTACAGTTAATATCCGGTTGCAAACGGCTAAGCAGAACCTGTAATTTGTATAAATATTTTTACACAAATTATTTGACATAAGCAGAAATTAAACTCACGTCCGTGTTCTTGCTTAGTTTGTTCTTGCTTTAAATATAGACATCTAAGAGAAAAAAATATTATATTTCGCAATTATTTATATTTGTGATAATTTTAAATATACTATGTGAACAAGGTGCTATTGTACAAATGTCAGATATGAAGGGTGCGATCAATTGACCACTGCTAATTAGGAGTTACGAGAATTAACGCGATACTAACAGCATCTCATTCTTCTGAACAAAGAAACATAGAGAAAAGACCTTGCTGGTTACGGAACTAACTGTCATTCTGCACCATTAAAACGCTCGGACACATGTTGAAAAAAAGAAAAAAATTTAATTTGCTCATCAAGCTGAGAAGTTTTCCCTCATTATGCGTAATTACCGAATTTAGCCCTCTCGAATGACCACCTTTACTCGATCTAACATCACTTGGCTGATGAGCACTCGAAACAGAAATTCAAAAGGGCATTAACTATTTGACGATCCAAAGCACCAGTCTTTTCAAAACGGAGGTAATTTGATGACTCTTTGCTCTGGTTGATCTAATATCTCCAGGCAGGCACTCAAAACAGTGGAAATTTGAAATCATTTATGAAATAGCTTTGTGGTCGTAACCAAAGCAGCTGCCGACCGGCGTAGCGTAGTGGTAACACATCTGCTCTGCGTTGCGAAGGTCTCGGGTTCGAATCCCGTTCAGACATGGAAATTTTCTCAAATAAAAAATTGTCCTGGCTAATTGCCACAGCAGCAAAGGCCAAAAAAAAATAAAAAAACCAAAGCAGCTATGTTTTTGTAAGACCGATAATTTGGTAATGTTTCAGAAATAAAGCTCATAATTAAATTTAATGTAATTACCCAGTTAGAATGAAATGTTTAAAATTATTAAATCATTTAAAAAAAAAAAAACTATTTCTTAGAAAGAAACCATAAAAATAAGTGCAGACACATTTATTCATAAAACTTGAAACCCTAATTCGAGGGTTATTCAAATATAAACGGTAATTTTGCTAGTGTACTCAGCAAGCGGTTTCGAGCTGGGTTGATGGTCGGTGTGTTAGAGAGGGGAACCAGCCTGGTTATCTGCTCCGCTCTGTTCTGTCCTCAATACAGCCATGAGTGAACAAGAGGTTCCTTCGTCTATTGCATAACGTATTGTTATAAAGTTTTTAACTAATTAAGGGGTTAAACCCTCAGAGCTTTTAACTCATTTGAAGACACAGTTTGAGAACGCTACACTGTCCCAGAACCGAGTGTTTACTTGTGCCAGACAATTTAAGGGCGCCCGAGGAAAAGTAAGTCATGATCGACGCTCAAAGTCAAGTCACACAGTTGGCAACATCCGTGCCGTTCGAGAGTTTGTTGAAGGTTATCGCCGGTTAACTGTTAATAAATTCGCGTCAGAAGTCAGTAAAAGCTGCCTACCGAAACAAAAGACGAGGTAAGCCCATCAGAGATGTCATCCTTTTCCATGACAATGCTAGACCTCACACTGTAATTTTGACAAGGAACAAATTGGAGGAAATGCACTGCGAAATCCTGGATCACGCTCCCTACAGTCTAGATTTGTTCCCCTATGAATATTTATTGTTTGCACCCATGATAGAATCACTTGGAGGGGAATGATTCAAAAACAATTAAGATGTAGAGGAGCGTGTGTGTAATTGGTTGACGACGCGCCCTCAAACTTTTTTTGAACAAGATATATTCAAGCTTCCAAAACGTTGGCAAAAGTATGTAGAGCGTGAAGGAGGCTATGTAGAGAAAAACTGAAGGTTTCACTTTTGTATATAATTATTAAATAAATGTATAAAAAAGTCCGTTAATATTTGAATCACCTTCGTATTATGAACAAACATAGCAAATCATAAATTATATATTAGTTCCATTCACACAAATTTAATAAAGAATATTCCAGACAAGAAAAAAGAATAATAATAATAAATAAATATTCATGCAGCACTTATTTGGTCAATGTGTTTGACACTTAGCTGGATTCTGGATCTTCTTTGGAGACGGATAACTCTGCGGTAGAAGATATCAGCTGATCTGGTTTTCACACACAATAAGTTGCACTGAATTAATTTGTCAGGTTGTGAGGCTGACAAATGCGGTTTAAATAACACTGCAATTTCGTGTCGTAAATCCGAAAGAACTTGGAAAAAAATAGCCGAGAAGAAAAAACACCGTTTTTAGGTTAAATAAATATGCGGTTTTTTCTCGCGCTCAATAACGTTATCTCAACGACAGGTTAATTAACTACATTTGGTCCTTCGAGCCGGATATCTATGATAAGTGCTATCGAGATACATTACGTGAGTATATCACTAGTGCAGTGCGATAGTTCAGAATCTGCAATCTACATACTGATATTCAAGTTCCGAGAATAGGTATTCAATTTATTTATTGAGTAAAATAATAGCTCAATAGTAGGTGACAGTTATTTGTAAAGCATTAATAAAAAACTATTCACACAAATTTAAGTGGGCATGTGATATTCACGATTTATAGAATAATCATAAAAAATATTCCACATCAAGAAACTAAATATTAAGTGCAGCACTCATAATTTGGTCCTTCGAGCCGGATCAAATGTTAAGTGCTGCACGGATATATATTATTTTTATCTACTAATATTCTGATGCCTAGCAAAAAGCATAGCACACTATTTTACAAAAAAATATACCAATTATTACAAAATACGTTACATTACGTAACACGAAAATAAGCTTTATTTTTGCTGACAACTAACTGTAAAATACCTCTAGATCAAGGTATTTCTTAAAAATAGGAATGGAATTTATTTAGACGTAATAATTTTATAATAAAAATAATTTTCGGTTGAAATTTATAGTAGTGTTCTGATATGCGACTCCATTCATAGGTAACGTATGGCATAATAATAATCAAGCAATGAGGGGAACAGGCATATAATATAGTAGTGTGCGACTAATTGCCACTAAACATGACTGCTAGCACCATCTCTCATATTGATGGGGAGTTAACTCGATTTAGTTATAGAACAATCAAGATATTGAAGCTTAAATTTAGTATATCACTACTTAAAAAACCCGACTTATACTCAGTGATCTTCACTGAAATTTTATTGTTAAAAAATATTATCGATGTTCTACAAGACAATTTTGGACAAGATTCGAAGTAACAATTTGTTATTTTTTAACACTTTGTGACAAAACAAATAGGTTAAATTATATTCTTGTTGACATTATACGGGGAAGGATTTTAGAAAAACTGGAAACAATCTAAAAAATGAGGCAGGCTGTTTTCTATCCTGATAAGTCTTGTATAGACTATTAATTGGTATCTTGTATAGACACACTTGGAATCATAACAGAACAATCTGTAGAGTGATAATCATCCCTCTACCTTGTATTTATAGATTTTCATTGCGAAAATGTGAATATACAAGTCAGTTCACTCAAATTGATGCAAGTTGTAAACGGGCCTTTAGGCTAGAACCAAACAATATTGCCAGGGCACAGAATTTGAATAAGCAGGGCAAAAAAAAGTAGTTAAACACGATTATACCCAGTTGCCATTATTACGCGGCACTTGTGCACAAGTGTTTAGCAGTCTATCTGTTAGTACCTTCTAACCGGTTCGGCCATTAAGTGCAGTAGTTTTGATATGAGCGTTGATTTATCATGGCTACTACAACAGAAGATCCCGCCGCATGTAAGATTCGCTCTGTGATCCATTTTCTACAAATAAAAGGCAACAATGCGGCAGAAATTCATCGTGAATTGTATATTGTGTATGGAAATAACATTATGAGTGATAGCGCAGTGCAAAAATGGTGTAGGCGTTTTCGGGAAGGACGAATAGATGTACATGATAAAGAGGCTCAGGAAGGAAGTCTGTAGCATCAGACCATATTGTCGAAAAAGTGAGCAACTCTCTACAGATGTTTATGAAGAGCAATGCAGAGAAAAAAGAGTGGCATGTTGTCATCAGGCATTGTCTTGCACATGACAATGCACGCCCTCATACCACAACAGAAACAAATGAACTGCTCAAGATTTTCGGCCACCCGCCCCAAATCCCGGGTTTGGCACCAAGTGATTTTCATTTGTTCACCAGAATAAAACTGAGCTTGGGAAAGAAGCGGTTCAGCACTAATGGGGAGCTGAAAACCAGTGTACGAGTTTGGCTCGGAACTCAGGCGGCAAAATGATATGAGTAGGGTATACAATAACTGGTTTTCGGTTAGGGCAAATGCCTTAACGTTGGTGGCGACTACGTTGAAAATTAATTTAGATGTATGTGTAACTCTTGTGTTTATTAAAACTTTTCTTACTACCCTTATTTGTTTTTACTAACTTAACGGAACTTGAAAAAAAAATAGCCCTTGTATATGATTGGTTCATAGTTATCTAAAACACATTAATTTTTCTCCGAATCAGAACCTTAACTAAGCGAGATAAACAACTTTTTATAGTATTTGAAGAGAAACTACTACTTAAGATTGTAGTAGTTAAAATAAACTGATTTTATTGTCTACATAAGAAAACATGATCATTAGCAAAGTAAATTTTTTCTATGGATATTCCTGCAGCAATCATTTTGAGAAAATTAAATTACATTCTAAACTAAAAGAAAAGTTAAATTGTTAAAAGTTAATGGGCATAAATGAAATATTATGGAAAGTTTTATACTCATTTTCCGATTTTGTTACAATAGAGGATTTTGTCAACTTATTGAACAAATTTAAGCAGTAACATCATTTATCCACAAATCATCTCAGTGGTAATCGAAAAACTGACAGGCAATAAATGCAATAATTAATAGTAAACATCAAAATAACGCTAACGCTAACGCTTTCGAAACAATCACACGATAGTCAAAAATTGTAATAGCTATATTTTATTAATTATTGTTTAAAAAGCACATAGTGGCAGTACAGACTATGGAATAACCTGGAACTTGTTGCGAACACTGGAAGAACTTGATTATGTGATAATATTTGTCCCCTACTGCCTACATAAAATGATATGCGCACCATTGTACTAAAATTCAACCAAACGAAATACATGCGTTACTTTAGTTATATTTTTCATACCCAAGTATGTAAAAAATATTTTTGTATTATATTATTTATTCTTAAATGTAATATTATTATATCATATAAATATGTTAACAAACACATAGCAGAAGAACTTGAAGTAACGATTTTCTTTGTACATGACAACCAAATTGTGGATTTTATTATCCTATTCAAAATGACAATACGAAAGTACAATTGGTGACATCGTGGCAAATCATCCTCAACTTAAAGATAGCGATATAAGGTCCAGACAAGTGTCTTACATAAAATACCATGTTTAATTTATTGAATATAATATCCAATATGTTTATTGAATAATTAACTAATAGGAAATATTAAATAATATTATAATGCATACTTTTCAGTAAATATCATTCATAGATACTTGGCTGTTTCACATGTTTTCATAAATTAAGTTTCAATAAAATTATTATACATTTGTCAAAATGTACCCCTACCTTGTATAAATCTACCCTATGGTGCAGCACAATTAGAAAAATATATATATCTGAAGAAAAATCAATTTTTTCTTAAGTCATAGTTGCATATTCGTAGTTAGGATAGAAGTCTTTAGAGGCATGTGTTACTATCGATAAATGCAGCCTATGCATTGGTCCTAAATATTTAAAAATAGTAAAAAAAAGCTTTTGAATAAAAGTATCCAGTATCTGCCCCTACCCTTCCTTATCTGGTTAAGTGATATATTTCCTTTTGGGCTCCAAACGGCTCAATCTCGTTCCAGCCCAGCAATTGCGCCGAACCCTTTTATTACGCAAATATTACGCAAAGGTCTGCATAGACGTGCAGTGCAGAAGACAACTGCAGATCGTCGTTAGATTAATATTCAACAAACAATGTACTACATAAATAAATAAATTAAAAAACTTATTACAGACCTAAATAATTCAAATTTTTATAATTTTATTATGGACCCTTAGGGTACGCGAACAGTAAAAGCTTGTTGCTGGTAGTTGGCTGCCAGCGCTGGCGAAGGTAGCCTGTGAGCAGGATTATCCTTGTGTTATCAATGATACCACGCACAGTAGAGGCTGGTGCTTGTTTCCCAGAGTTGACTACCAACGCGAATTAGCGTCAGTAACAAGCTAGAAGCAACCAGCGACAAGCATTCTCTATATGCCTAGCCTTAGAAAATATCATACGAAGTCTCAGACGCCCACGAATCACAATTTCAGAATCACTGCTTTATCCGTGCAATGGACTAAATATAAAACCATTAAACAAGAAATTAAATAGCAAAATAGTCAAGAAATTTGTAAGTCAAGGAAGTTAAAGGAGAGAGGGAAGTCTACTGCACTTATTGACACTTGGTGCAAGCTCACCAAGTTAACGAGCAAATCATGGGCCGAGCTCAAAAACTTTGCTCATGATAAGCAGAGGTGACGAAGGTTTATAGAAGTCATATGCTTCAAATAGGAGCATCCAAAATACAATAACAAAACCTCATTTATAAATTTACTTACACTGATTTACACCTTTAAGGCTCCACAAAATTTGCTTACCTGAAAATAAAAAGGAAGCAATTAGTAAAAAACTTAAGAAATACATTAAAAACAAAATTTTGTGTATATTACATGTTATTCAAAATAATTTCTCAAGAACGTCTACTAAATCTCGAAAAGTTTCGCAACATTACAATTAAAGACGCATGATATTAATGTTTTACTAATAAATAACCTTAATAAATTATAACCTTAGTGATACCACTCAAAAAATGCATTTTAAAAACTAGGTAAATCATTGAAGAAAATAATAGATGTAATAAACTATAACGTGAGTGTTGTATATAGCGCCACAAAGGTGTCAATAGCCATCCTAGGTCTTGGACTGTGACACTTAACATACATGGTGACATAACTATTTATTTAAAAAACTATTTGTTAGTGCCCTGATAATTTTATTTATTTAATCAACACGCTGAATATAATAAATTATGTAGTGCTTGTCATTACAATTGAATAGGGAACTAAGCTACCATGGCAGTAAAAAAGACGTCGGAAGGAAACCAGATAGAGGAAACCGGCACAGTGATTTCAGCAATACTTGCTTGGTCAACTACTCTCTTATCTCCTAATTCAATTACGGTGATGAACACGAGTCTACCTTTCCAGTACTACCAGGTGGGACAAGCAGCACTCACCATGTCAGTAGAAGAAGCCTTCACCAAGCACCTCGACTCACTTAGTCGCAATCTCCGCCATGCAGGCAGGTCCAAAACGATCCTGGCCAGCACGGCAATTCCCTTAATTACTATGTTGTATTATTGGTTAAATAAAATATATTGTCAAGCCAGGAATTTTTATTTACATCAAATCATCCACGTGGTAATATATTGGTCGTAAGGTGGCGAAAGATCAGTATGAGTTCAATATGTAGTTGAAATTATCTATTGCTATGAAACATACTTTATTGCTTTCTTTATATATGAAAAATTCTTTCAAATTCCTCTATTATATGGCTAAACTATTGAAAACCTCATCAAATTTATGGTAAAGTAGAAAATAAAATACAGTTCACCAAAGGAGGACCAAATATCAAAAACAAAATTAGTATTGAAGGAAACTTCGTGGATTCTGCACTAAAAAAAGCTGTTAATTATCTAAATTTAGATCTGGATAAGACGATTTATGCTCAAAAACTTTAGTGTGTATCGATGATATTACTATGATCGGTCGAAATAAATGAACAGTCGAGAAAATCTTTAAGATTCTAGAAAAAGAAGCGGAACGATCATGGCTAGATATTAATGAAGCCAAAACCAATTATATGGTAGCATCAGAAAGACCAGATAATAAGCAGCATCTTTTTTCACTGTTGATTACAATTTTGAGAAGGTTGAACGGGTTTGCATAGTTAGGAGCAAAGAAAGAGACAACAATCAACATAAGACAAGAAGTCTAGATACGTGTACGTCAGGGTAAAAAACTTACTACACCCTTCAAATCTCCTACGGTTAAACATACTAGACATCTAAAGTTCATTATTTAAAAGACCTTAATAAGACCTGTCGTTATGTTGCCTACCAAAACCTCTGCTGCATTCGGCTAACTAGATTCATTCTGAAAGATTGCTAGCTTCTTTCGAAAGGCGAATTCTTCGACGGAGCTTTGGTGGAGTCATAGAAAGAGATTTGTGCAGAATGAGATATATTAACGAACTATGACATATTTTAAGAACCGAATACAGTCATAGTTATCAAAATAAATAGTATAAAATGTCTGGGGTATTAAGGATGGACAATATAAAATGACAAAGAAGCTTGTGACCAGAATACCTATGGAAAAACGAAGCATAGAGAGACCACAGATGAATTATCAACGTTCAATATGACCTACAACGTTTAGGGGCCAAAAACTGGCGAGAAGTGACCAGGGGAGAGAAACAGGTGGAGGAGACTTTTGGTTGTAAAAACCTGTGGTGAGTTGTAACTCCAAAGTGAAAGACTAAATATTTAGCATTTCACTTGGACCATAAATTAAATTTTACTAATCACTGCATTCAAAAAAGCAAAACGGGAAGTGCTAAATTATATGCTATATTGAGTGTTGATCTGACTTATCCCAATTAAACAAAATTTCAATAAACAGAACTATAACTAAGCCATACTTATTTAGATTATCTCATTTATGTTTTCCTAGTGTAAAGTATCACCGCAATATATAAATATAATAACCAGCAAATAGTTCAAAATATAAGCCTTTGTATTGCTGCTAAGTAAGATACACTCGAACTGTTGATATTCATGAAGTAATGGGCATGGATTTTATAAAAGAAAAATTTACAAAACCACTGAAAAGTTCTTCTTTAAGTGCCTTATAAATGAATAACTCTTGATACAGAGTCTTGATGTCTATGAACTTAATGAACTGTTGTTAACACAAACCGATGTTATTGTTTTCACAATAGTATACTAGCATTAAAGAAATTGAACTTATGGATATTATTGAATAGCCATTGTATCAAAATTCCGAAAAACTTTGCAAGGATAGAGTTGGAAGTTAAAAAAAAAGTTGCAAAATCAAGTGACATGGCGACGAAACTCAAGGAAAGCATTGAATGAACCCCAAAAAAATCAGTTGCCAAATACAATCCCCAGCAATAAACCTAACCAAATGACGATTTTTCTGTTTCATGTTTATTATGGCTAATTGCTAAAGAATAAGTTAAATGTTTTAACTTGAGTTGCTCCTAACTCAAGTTAAAGTAACATGTTTTTGTATGTTATTTTGAATCGAGTTAGGTATAACTCGAGTTAAAACATTTAACTCGTTTTATGGCTCCTGGCCATTAGTGCTTTTGTTTACGTTACCCTTACATTTCCTGGTTCTTTTCACTATCTTCCCTTCTAAAATTAAGATTCAAAAAAATTATAAATATTGAAGAATCAAATATTATTTGAAAGAATATGTTCTTGGTTTTTAAACTGCACCCAAATTTTAGTACAACAGAGTTACCAGTTCGGTGAAACGAGGCGAGATAGACATGTTGATAAAAGAACACATGAGTAAAAGAATGCACTCTGTGTTCTTCAAACATATTAAAAGTCTAGAGTTGTCCACCGAACTCACGTTCTCGTTTCTTAAGTCTGCTGGTTTGAGATCGGAAACAGAAGGTTTTGTGTTTGCGTGTCAGGATGGTGTTATAAATACTTTGGCGTACAGGGCCCGCATTGTGCCACCACCATCCTGAAACGATTATGCACATTTTGTCTGCTTGCCCATTTCTTGCAGCGTCGAACTACGTGTCTCGACATAATGCTGCTATCCGCGTGCTCTACTATCATCTTAGACAAGCCTATGGTATTGATCAAATACCGGTTATACCGTAAGTCCCTTCTGATATAGAATCGGTGGTAGAAAATTCCAAGTGCCGAATTTATTGGAATTACTCCTTCCCCACCTCGAGGCTGCTGACAGCCACTAAGCCGGACATAACCCTCCTGGATATCGAGACCAAACAGACGTCTATGTGGTCGAATTCTCAAGTCCAGCTGAGAAGAATATATCTTTCAAGGAGGAGGAAAATAGGTCCAAGTATATGGACCTCTTGTCCGAGCTTAGAAAGCTGTATCCCGGGTATAAAGTTAAGCTTGTAGTCCTGATAGTAGGTGTTTTGGGTGGTATGAAAGCCTCCTATCTATGGGAAATCGAGTCCATTCCCGTCTGCAGAACTTCTGCCAATTCTGCAGGATGCAGAAAGCAGTGCTGCTCGGGTCACTCCGCATTCTGCAAGCACTGGATCTAGCGTAATTTCCGGGGCTACATATCGCCAGGGTTTGGGATGCAGTCGTGTGTATTTAGCTCCACTAGTCTCTAGTATGACGCGGCTCAAAAGGTTGCTGAAGTTTGAGATTAGTGGACGCTTCTCCAGACCTGACAAACCCCATAATAACGTGAGTTAAAACACATTAAAACACTGGTTCTTCAACAATCAACCATAACAGAAATTTTCGTAATTTTTTGAATACAACAATTTTTGAGGCTTCGTAAAGTAATTGTTTTTAAAAATTAATTTTTATATTCTTTTCTTTAGAAAAGAAATGATTAAAGAGTAAAAAGTAAATTTTAATAATTTAGATGATATTTTTGCCAACAATATGCTATTTTGTATTTAATACCTGCTATAAACTTAATTAATAGTTTTCAAAAATTATGGAATTTGGCACGATTGGAGTAATGCTACCAAAAAAGATCTATTTGGTTGAATTACACTGAGCGAGTTTATTACTCGCTTGTGAATATACTCGCTGCTACCAAACTAGCTCAATGTAATAACGCTGTCTAGTTAACTCGACGCTCGCTTTGCGCCAGCTAGTAAAGTCGAAGACTGTGCTACTTTACACGCTACTCGTGAGCGAGTAGCAAGATATTTTACTGACTGACTAGTAAAATTATTGTTTGTAATATATCTGGATAGTAAAAACGCTGTTTGTTTAAAAGTCGCCGAAAAGAAAAATAAGAAATTTAGAAAACTGGCTAGCAGGACAAAAAATTTTGAAAAAAATAAAAACAGTATTGTTACCGTTCTAGTTCATTTTAAATAAAAATGGTAAAAACAAAACAGCAATTAGAAATCAACACGATTTAAAACATAAACACCTATCCTGTCACCCAGTCTCTACTGAGCGATTAAGAGAGTGTTGCATAATCGACACTCGCTCAGCTAGTTGCAATATGTTCACTAGCGTACAACTTTACTCGCCTAATAGGCTCGCCCAGTGAAATTGAGCCTTTGCCTAACCCTGAGTTTTCCTAACTCAGTCAAACTCGGGAAAGAAAAAATTCGAAGAGGAGACATTGATTTGAATCCTCTTACTTGTACTTCGGGGGCAATCCTCTTACTATGAATCCAGGGCAATTTATAATAATAGTTTTAAGTGGTTGATAATAATAGTTTAAATATAATTTGAGAGAGACTAAATAAATGTTGAACATTTAATTGTTAAAAACACACTGTATTTTACAGTAAAATATTATTTAACAAACATTTGTAACTCACAATTTGCATAAAGGATTAAACAAATGGGTAGCACTAAAAAGTTCCACAATCAGAATGATAAACATAATGTTGGGATGAATATACTGAATATTAAAAACATTACAATTTTATATATCTGAATGTTGCTCTGTAATATCTAGCTAAATATCAGTTTAAATATGAACATTGTACCGATGAATTAAAGCTTTAAATAAAAGCTCTTTACATAAATTATATAAATTAGCTTAAAAGCTTACCACGACAACAAAGAGCAGTTAATTTCAACATTCTTTATTTTAAAAAATCGCAAAAATGATTAGGAATACTATTACACAATTAATAGTCAAAAGAAGATAAGCAAAACTTTAGTCAAATGTTTTCTATTATCTTTATTAATTTACAATGAAAATTATTGAAGATTAATAATAATCAGTCAGTTTTATTTTGACTATCCCGCTAGTTTTGATGAGGTAACGTCAGGAAATTTTCTTTGGCTATAGCCACGGACTCCCGTATTTTAGAGTGCATAGAAAGAAAAACCTCTAAATTTTCATAATTAAGCAATTTAATATATTGTTTGTTACGAATTATTTCCCGGATTTTATTAAAAATATTAAATTATGTATGGATCATGTAGTAAAACAGTGTATACGAATTAATAAATTTGCTAGTAGCCTTCCATGATATCAAAGTTCCGCAACCCTGTACAACTGTCGTACGATATTTGTGTAAATTATATAAAAAATATATATAGCAAGGGGTTCACGGCTGGCGCAGTTTCTCGCTTTCTTTTCGCCAGGCGACTGTCCATCCACTCGCCATCTTGAAGACCACTTGCCTCCATCTCCCCCCGAACATCTTGAGCCCAGCTCCGCCCTGGTCTTCTTCTGCGCGCAGGAATCCACTCCCAGATCTTCTTAGACCATCGGTCATCTTGCATAAGCTGAAGGTGTCCATACCATGGGAGTCGTTTGTTCTTTATCGTCTCTATGATAGTGTTTTCAACGTTAATTTTTGAGATACCGCAACTCCTTATCCACAAGTCCATTTCCACGGCGCTCAGTCGAGAATTCTTTCTTTTTGTGAGCTCCCATGTTTCTGAACCGTAGATACAGAAACTTTCCACAATAATTTTGTAGATAACTATTTTCGTCATCTTCGTTATATTGTCGTTCCATAAAACCGGATTTAACTGTCTGATGACAAGCTTTCCTTGTCCTATCTTATTATTTATGTCATTATCACTCTTCTCTCTGCTTGACAGAGTAACACCTAGATATTTGAAAGACTGTGAATTAACAGTTGCAATATATTTTGCTGGTATATAAAAATATGCAATTTAAATCTACAATGCGACTATCAGTTAAGGTATGATAATTGTTTAATATTTAATTTATCTGGATATCTTTCAAAACAAGATATATAAATAAACCTACTGAAGTACCTTTTGCATATGGAAACTCTATATAATTCATAAATGTCCAGAAGAAATCGATACCTTCGAGATATACTATTGTCGTAGAATGCTTTGAACATTATAAACTACACAACGCACCAAAACCTGTGACAAATAAGAAACCTAACAACTTCTGCGATCTTAAGTCTACTCAATAAGAATTATCCATTTCTTGGGTTAGATAACACGCAAAAATTACTTAGCGAACCATTCGCCAGGATAAATCCGGGAACGCCAAACAAAGACGAGGAAGGTTCCCACGACGTTGGCTCGACGTTACAGAAAACTTACTCAAACTTCTCAAACGTGGACCTATTGAATCGTACCCTGCGGCCCAGATCAGAGATAGTAGGATAACACTAAATACAAAAAGGATATCAGGAGATAAAGCATCAGATTACAGTGATTGAAGAAAGCACATGGGCAAGGACTTCACAATAAATACTATGACTAGCTAACAAATTTGTTCGAAAAAAGTGAAGATATCTTACAAAAAGAAAGATAAGAACATCTCTCTAGGTTCAAAAATAAAATTTGTACAGGCATTTGCTTTTCCAATACCTTTATATGCAGCATAAATGAAAGTTCTTAGTAGGACTACTAGGATATAGACTTATTGTACAACACCTTTCAACTTATAACGGGTGGAATACAACAAAAATAGATTGTTGAAGTTATTCAATTCAATTAATCGTAATATAATTGACTTATTCAATTTATATTTTAATGTTTTTAAAAACAATTTATTAAATATCTAGATAAATTACAGCAAAATTTTAATTTTGTATTATGTAGTGTATATTTGTATTAATATTGAGCTTTTACTACATGTAAATAAATAAATAAATTGTGACTAGAGAAGAACTTCGTCAATCCGAACTAATTAGGGAAAAAGGTTGTTAACCTAAAAGAACAATAGAAACTGATCAAAATCCCGTTTACAGCAAAAAAAAAAACTCGTTTATTTAACATTTAAAGAGCACAGGCCTAATACAAATGTAAATGAAAAAACAGAAACTGCAACAATTGCAATACTCTCATAGGGCATGTGACCAATGCAGTTGTAGTCTTCCAGCCGTTTTTAAGGCCTCACTTTCCCTATTTTTACATATTTTCTTTTTTGTTGTTGTCTGGATTAAGCGAAGTCCAGATTAACGAGGTTGTACTGTTCTGAAAATCATAGACAAGAAAAGAAACGATTGATTTATTGTGCTGAAGACGGACGCTCTGCATTCCATGAACTGATCAAAACACTATTCCTAGTATCCCCAATTATAAAAAGGGCGATTTAAACAATTTAAATAACTATAGACCTATTGCCTTGGTGTCTGTGTTTTCGAAAGTGTTCGAAAAATTAATTAAACAGCGTCTTACCAAATATAACGATAAAAACCAATTACTATCTGACTGCCAATATGGTTTCAGAGAAAATTTTTCCGTTACAAAAGCTGCTACAGATCTCATGTAAACATGGTTGCTAATAAATTAAACACATATCTATTCATGCTTAAAAAAACCTGCAGGTCCGTTTCTATGTCAACTGCCAAAATATTATATTATAGCTACATACACTCAACAATAATTTATGGAATAATCCTATGGGGTAACTGTGTTGAGTGGCTAATAATTTTCAAACTCCAGAAAAAAGCTATTCGTATCTTAACAAACAGTCACTATAGAGCAACATTAGCCATGTATATATGATCTAAATATCTTAACCTACATGAAAACAAATATTGATAAATTTTCGAAAAACTCAGAAATACATAACTATGAGCTAAGAAACAAAAACGATATCAGATTACCAAAGTTTCACTATAATACTTAATAAAATATACCCACCTACATTGGGTCACTATTGTACCATAAACTCCCAGATAATGTTAAAAGATTACCAATAGCACAATTTAAAAATTGTATCAAACGTTATCTGCTTGAACAGGCTTTCTATAACCTCAAGGAGTTCTTGAATGCGGACTTGAAAGCTATTATATATTATATTGTCTATTTTTAAGATATACTGTTCTCTCTGACTTAAGCTATGTACTTGATGTATCCAAACTTCAATAAACTTTACTATACTTTACTTTACTAATGCAGCAGTAGCAATCAAAGCTGCCGATGACTCTACAGAGAAGAATCCGGTTTGGTCAATTAATCTGCCATAATCTCAAACTTGGACAAACTTATCATTTAACATAAAGTGGAAGGATAACGTCCTAGAGGTAGACTTATAATATTTTTGGATCCAGGATTTTCTAATCTTTCAGTTCAGTCAGTGTGACCTCTACGTCAATTATCCTCGTTTTACGGTTTGTTTTTTTAACTGTATTTCTACTGTATACTATGATTGCCACCATAATAATGACCTGGTATCCCAGCTATAAATAGTAGGTTTAAGTAAAAATATAAAATTTAGTTTGGATAGCTTATTTCCAGTCAAGTATTTCGAAAATATTTTTAATCGTATAATTCATAAAAGAGAAAAATTAGAATGCTCTGCAATTAAAATTCTTGTTAAAATTTAATGTTTTATGGTATGCAGGTGTGAAACATATGAGAATTGTAGATGTCACTAGCAGTAAATTGCTTTTAGTTATAAACCATCTTCTGCAACAATGAATGCAGAATTATGCAAATATTTTTACAATTTTATTCTTTATATTACTTAGGGTTAAATTAAGGATAAAAATCATCAATATTACCCAGATAGAAAATATGCTTTCTATTTTCTATCCTTCTCTGTATCGTGGAAACATGGATCTTTATCAAAAGTAATTTAAATAACTAGGATGTCTTCGAAATGTGGGTTTAGTGAACGCAACTGTTGAGTATGTGAACTTACATATCTCAGTATTTCGCTCGTTGATCGTTTAGCAAACTAGCAACAGTTGACTGTAATCACAAAATAAATAGGTTGAGTACTGATTGTCAGCAGTTGCGTTTGCTAAACGCGTCCATTGTCAGTCTACACACTAAACAGTTCCGTTCGCTAAAAACATCCATATTTATTCAATACTTTGAAGGGACCTTTATGATTTATTCTATTTTTTTATTTATTATTAAATAATCTATATGAAGGCGGTTAGATGAATAAATTTGTTTGGGTACTCATAGATGGTAGGAACAGTAACTGAATATGTCGTTATTTAGTTTTTTTTTTCTGTATCAAAACCCACGCGAAGTTCCAAACAAGCGTTACCACCGATAGTAATGGATAAAATAGAAATTCGCGGTGTGAATCAATTGCTTTTTGTGGAAGGGAAAACAATAAAAGAAATCTATTCAAGAATTTGTCTTACACTCGGAGATTTTTGTCCTTCCTATAATACTGTTCAAATTAAGTTAAACGAATTCAGGCATAGCTGAGCAAGAATGGAAAATTAACCACGTTCTGGTGTTCCAAGAATTGCCGTCATACCAAAAATATGCTTTTGTTCGACAGGCGATTAATATGCGCGATATAGCAAATTGATTTTAATTTCCATAATGAACTGACTATGAAAAAAATTTCCACAAGATAGGTACGACGTTTGCACACTCTAGAGCAAAAGTATGTTATATACAAACATCAGCCAGTCAAAAAATAAGATCAATGTTTTCTATAAAGTTTAAATAATTGTGAAAGTGCTGTATGCTACAATATTGATAACAAAGGACTACATAAAAGACTGCAGCGACGCTTAACCCAAGATCTCTGCTCCGATGTTTCTGACATAGATTAGCTCTAAATCTAGCTAATATTATATTTTTGATAATATTAATTTTTAACTTAAATTTAAATTAGGAATGTTATGTAATCTTCACCGAAGTATCAAGAACCATTGTTAACACCTACATCACTGCTGTGAATAACAAATGTATTTCTTGAACCGGCAATAAAATATTTAAAAAAATGTTTGACTGTTTGAAGGTGAAGGTGAAGAAAAATCCGACAGATTTCATACGACATTTTATGAATGAAATTTGTGTTTACCATTACATGTGTAACGGTTCGATTCTGTTGCCTATATTACATTATCGACTGACTTAAAACACCGAGTCTGTAATTGGGCCAATAAACTTATTATTATTATTATTATTATTATCTTTATTACGTAAATATTATTTTTCTAATTTAAATAAATTTGCAATGGTGACTAAAGCTTATATTTCCTAATATATTAAAAAAAATATACACATTTCAATGTCACTACCTGCCCCGGTCATTGACCTTCGGGTGAACTACCAGCTGAGACAGGGCAAATATCTACTCATAAAAAATGTGACCCTAGTTAGAGAAATACTTAACGAAAAGTTATGGTTATGTCGTCCAGTTTAAATAATCTGAGACGTAAAAAAGATTATTGTAAGAATGAATTGCTTGTTTAAACATGTATTGTTTAATATTTTGTTAAAATGAATATTGTATGTTCTGGTTAAATTGCGGAAGTCATACATTTTGATGTTGAGAGTCAACTGCACATTTGTAAACAATATTTCGTGGGAATGGAATTTTGATTGCTGTCTAGCTACTATAAAAGGGCTATACGACTATTAGAAAACGTTCCATACTTGGTACTTTAAAATATTTTTTTTTTATGGTTCATTGTTCAAGGAGACATTTGTTCAAAGCTATTACCTAATAAGTTTGACAATTACTTGAACAATTTTTGACCCTTATTCCTGGAAATGCTACTAGAACGCTTATATACAGGGTGTTATATTTTAGTGTACCCAGCAAATATCTCGCTTATTTCTTAAGTTAGTAATTTATTTCATATAACATGATTTATACAGCAACATGTAAGCTATTTGTACCCAAAGATGTACATTCATGATACCGCTTCCGGTTTATTAGTAATTAATATCAACATTTTTATTATTAAATACACATCTAGCTTATCAACATTTTCGAGTTAGAAAAATTCATTTTATAATAAATTAATAAGGTACTACAATGAAACTTGCTAATAATAAAGGTTAGAACAATTATTACTGAGTAAATAAAAAGTAACAATTGTCAACCTGTAAATACAGGTTTAAGATTGTTTTAGTTAATTTTTAGTCATGGCTCACTATTCTTTTTTCGACTAGGTGTATAAAAAAGTGCCCACCATTTTACTTTTTAATAATGTAACATATGGATTATTTTACATGATTTTAAAGCAAATTTGATGTACTTTTCAAATTTGTAAAAAAATGTAGCTAATTGAAATTTCAAAGTTGATATTAATTACTAATAAACCGAAAGTGGTATCATGAATGTACATCCGTTATCAAGTAGCTTACATGTTGCTGTATAAATCATGTTATATGAAATAAATTACTAACTTAATAAATAAGCGAGATATTTGCTGGGTCCACTAATATATAACACCCTGTATATACAACCGTCTCTCTGAAGACGGGGTTCAGAAGTATTCGGTCTAGTTAGAGAAAACATGTAGAACGTTGAAGTCTTATAGGCACTGTGTCGGCATTCTGGTGGCCTATCCGATTCTGTTTGTTTTAATTCATATTTTCATATATATATATTTTGAATCTTTGAAATTACGTAATTGTAAAGCTTACATTATTTAATAAATTTTTATACTATATATTAAGCATTCTTTTACTTAATTTGTGTAACCATTCACTTCTAAAAACTTAAGAGAACAGCTAAGATCCAGACTAATTACAAGATGCCTGATCAGTCGGTTGGTAAGTACTAATACATATCATTTAATTCACATATCGTAATGATGAACCCTGGATAAAACTCACGCCTACATCCCGAACACCTTTAGTCAGGAATCTCTCTTCAGTTTGAGATCAGACTTTATATTATATCACAGGCTCGCTTCCTAGTTGATAGTAAATGGTACGACATTAAAGTAACAAAACAAGCGGTTCGCTACATCGTGTGTGTATATTTATTTATTTATTCTAAGCTCATATCAATGAAATCTACAAAGAAAATAGGCAATGTCTATTTAGATTATGAACAAAACAAACATTTGAATTGGAATATAATTATTAACTTGACGTGATCTTTCTTCTTAATTGATGAATAAATTGTAGTTATTTAATATAAACGTGAATAATTTTCATATTCATATTGCGACAGTAACAAAATTAATATGACAAATCAGTCTCCTTTGAGAAAACTATGAACAAACTTATTATTTGTTATAAAACGAAGTGAATGTACTATAGTTTAGAAACTTACTAATTACAGATTGGTGTCAGGTAGAACTATTGCCACATTAGACACAAGTTCATGAATTCAGTCTGTCTGTTCACTAAGAAAGACGGATGGAATATTTGCGTGTTATTCATATCATGTATTTCATATTTCATTAACAAATATAACTTTTAGATTTCAGTTTTACACGGCATCAAGAATGGAAAATTATAATTTACAACAAAGCTTAACATAAAAAATACGCGAAGGTGTTTAATAGTAAATTTTATTACCAAGATACAGATCTTAGCTGGCTACGAGTAGTTTAGTTAGCAATTTCTATTATGTAAGGAGGGAAATACCTTTTCTGTATATTTATATATGTGTATATATGATGGTGACTGAAACCGTCAATCATAGAGACTTAAAATGTTAAATATTACTTACGCGATTTCCTACTTCTGAACTGATTTCGCGTTAGACTACTTTGTGCTGAAACTTGATGATCTATCGTGTAGATAATTTAATTTAAAACTTTTATATGTTGCACTTTTCTTAAAATTAATAGAACAATTCTAGACGAATCTGTAAGCCAAAGACGATCATATACAGGGTGTTATATTTTATTGGACCCAGCAAATATCTCGCTTATTTATTAAGTTAGTAATTTATTTCATATAATATGATTTATACAGCAACATGTAAGCTAATTGATGACGGATGTACATTCATGATACCACTTCCGTTTTATTAGTAATTAATATCAACTTTGAAATTTCAAACGGAACATACTACATTTTTTTACAAATTTGAAAAGTACATCAAATTTGCTTTACAATCATGTAAAATAATCCATATGTTACATTATTAAAAAGTAAAATGGCGGGCACTTTTTTATACACCTAGTCGCAAAAAGAATAGTGAGCCATGACTAAAAATTAACTAAAACAATTGTAAACCTGTATTTACAGGTTGACAATTGTTACTGAGTATTTACTCAGTAATAATTGTTCTAACCTTTATTATTAGCAAGTTTCATTGTAGTACCTTATTCATTTATTATAAAATGAATTTTTATAACTCAAAAAATGTTGATATGCTAGATGTGTATTTTCGAAGTTTAAAAAATAAACGCATAGCTGCAGAACTTTATCGACAAGAATATCCACATCGCCTTCATCCAAGTGAATCGTTTTTTGTGAAACTAGTAAATAAACTACGAACAACAGGTTCGTTTGAAAGAAGAAAAAGAAATATCCCAAATGAAGATGATGTGGAAATTAATGTACTTGCGCTTTTTGATGCCAATCCCAGAATTTTCGTTCGCGACGCATGTGTTGAGGCAGGAATAAACATTTTTAAAATTCACAGAATCTTAAGAAAACACAAGTACAGACCATATAAAATACAAACAGGACAAGGACTATTGCCAGGCGATTATCAACGTAGACTTGATTTTAGTGAATGGTTTTTGGAAAAAAGACGTAGGAGATCCAATCTTCTACGCAACATTTTTTTGGACTGACGAATCTAGTTTTTCTAGAAATGGACTTTTTAATAATAAAAACTGCCACTATTGGAGCATGAAACATCCTCATGAAATTCGGGAACAAAGACACCAGATTAGTTTTAAAATAAATGTTTGGTGCGGGATTTTAAAAAACAAAATTTTTGGACCTTACTTTTTAGAAGAAAATTTAACGGGTACATTGTATGATGAATTTTTAAATAATGTTTTATACGATTTTTTCGAAGAGATTCCACTTGGAAATAGGCTTGGTATGTGGATTCAACAAGACGGAGCGCCTGCGGATAACTCGAGAAGATGCGTTGATATTTTAAATAATACATTTGAGCGACGTGTTATTGGAACAAATTGTTTAATTCGGTGGCCTGATCGTTCTCCCGATATGACCCCACCTATTTTTTTTTTTATTTTATTTTTTTATTGTGTTACGTGAATGATTTTGTTTGCAATTGAATCTTTATCTGCATACCAAATAGAAAGAGCTACTTATTCTGTTTTAAAACGTTGTGAAAAATGTATTGAAGAGGCTGGGAGTCATTTTGAATTATTGTTGTAAAATCACAATAAAAATTAACGTTTAATAATAATAGTTACAATTGGTTTAGTTAATTTTTAGTCATGACTGGGTGTCAAAAGCTTAAATATGAAGTTTCATAAAAATTCTTTTAGCCGAATTTACTCTCCACGTGTGCACGAACCAACAGACAGACAGACAATTTTTAGTCATAGCTCACTATTCTTTTTTCGAATTGGTGTATAAAAAAGTGCCCGCCATTTTACTTTTCAATAATGTAACATATGGATTATTTTACATGATTGTAAAGCAAATTTGATGTACTTTTCAAATTTGTAAAAAAATTTAGTATGTTTCATTTGAAATTTCAAAGTTGATATTAATTACTAATAAACCGGAAGTGGTATCGTGAATGTACATCCGTCATCAAGCAGCTTACATGTTGCTGTATAAATCATGTTATATGAAATAAATTACTAACTTAATAAATAAGCGAGATATTGGCTGGGTCCACTAAAATATAACACCCTGTATGTATAATGAGTTGTTGTGGACAGTTTCTTGCAGATTCTGCCTGTCAGTTTAATGGTTTGCGCAGAACTGAACTATAAGAAACCAGAAAATCATGTTTATATTTTTTTTACGTTTAATGTGGACCATACAGGATCGATGATATTGACATTACTTAAAACTATTGACAATATTATTGACCGTATAAGTTAGATATTGATGAATTGAATTCAGTATTGACTAAAAATTTATATTTTTAGGGTTTTGTAGGTATGACCAAAAAACCCTTATACCGTCATTTTGTCGTCTGTCTGTCTGTCTGTCTGTCTGTCTGTCTGTCTGTCTGTCTGTCTGTCTGTCTGTTCGGTAAAAATTGTAGCCAAACGGCTAAACCTAGAGAGTTGAAATTTGGCATGCTTATACAACTCTTTGACCCGCACATAGGAAAAATACTAAAACATCTAAAAAACATACCCCCCTAAAAATATAAACAAATATGTGCTCATCGAAAACAAAAATATTTTTTTTTAATTCTGAGTAGGGTATCAAATGAAAGCCCTTAGTACGTGGATTAACGATCAAATTTTTATTTTTGCAAAATAAATTATTTTGATGCGATTTTTGCCAAAAATGTGCAAAAAAAATTTTGTCCCACACCCTGTAGCCCAGATGGTTTAAACTAAAAATCTAAAAAAATTCTAAGTAATGTATATTGGTGTGAACCGAAATAGTACAACAGGAATTTTTGATCAGATTATGTTTTTGGAAAATAACGCATTTTTTGTGGTATTTGGTTCACAAAGTACAAAAGTTATACCAATGTAAGACACTCACATCCATAGCGTGCGATAGCTACATGCGTTAAAGCGCTCTTAAACTGACTGGAAAACGAAGGGTTTCGAGTTCGAGTACGGAGTGAATTTTATTTTTTCTGTTTTTTTTTGCATTTTTATTATGTTGAAATTATTTTGTCAAAATTCTAGTTATATTTTGACAAATGTTGTATTTAATTTTTATGAGCGTAAATTTAATAACCAGTCTTATTATATGATTAACAGACGATAAATTATTTTAAAAATATCGTTCATTTTGCCGTGATTACTACAAAGTAAAATTTGTCCTACACACTCAGCATACCGCATTCACTTTTTATATACCTGCGAAACCCTGAAATGTGTGAATATTCACACTTCACATCAATTTTTTTAAATTCACTCTTAAATATCGAAGAGTGGTGCAGGTATCGACAATTATATTGATCGTGTGAGAGTGTGCTTCAATATTTTAGTTCAATTTAGTACAAAGCGCAATAGCAACCTCTACTTCTACATCTAATGGAGATGTAACTGCATTGAAAGATCACTCTGATTACAAGCTGAAACTGGACGTGAATGGTTTCATAACTTTAGTCATCATTATGAATGTTACAGGAACTATGGAATCAGCTCATCCGACATATATGAACAAAAACAGACGCAATGTTGCCCTCGATAATCTTACAAACTATGGTATACAAACGAACCAAATATATGCGGGATGATAATCCGAAATAAATTTAATTCTTTAAGAACAAAGTATCGATAAGAATTGGAAAAGACTATCATCAAAATAAAATGGAGTCAGCACTAATAACATTTACCAACCTTTATAAATATTTCACTACTTAAATTTTGGGTGTTTTAAAAAAAAATTAACGTTGTCGTCTTCAAGCCACATTTTCATGCAACGCTTACACTTAACCGTTTTCTTCGTTCCTAGAAATACCTTGTAAGGGAGGTAATTTTGGTATTATTCCATAAATAAAATTTCATAAATTAATTTCTTATAATCTGTCAATTAGAGTAAAATATTTAAAATGTTAAATGATAAAAAATAATCTATTTCTTAGAAAGGGCATTCAAGATAAGGGTAGACTTGTTTCTTATTGTAACTTGAGACTTTGTAAATGTAACATCAAAAGTGAATCGTAAATTGTTGTGTTAAAAATATACGTCAACCATAAGCACATAAATAATAATTACTTTTTGTCTGAAATATAAATATTATGGTTGGGTTATTTTCTAATGGGATACTTATCTAAGTTATCACCAATAAATTGTGAATTTTAAGATAGTACAAGACAGACAGTCAAGAAGTGTTAAAAGATATTTAGCAGTTGGGCCATGTTAGTTTTTCAGCTTAAACCGTCGTAGTGGTTAAGTCATGTTTAAAAATTGATTTTAACCCGTCGTATGGTTAAGACCATGTTTAAGAGTTCAGCTTAAACCGTCGTAGTGTTAAGTCACGTTTTGGAGTTGGTTTTTTTAAGAGTAATGGGTTAGAGAAAATTAGAGTGTTCGGTCGTACAAGTAAAATGTAACAAGTAATTCCGTATTTGCGTTAATTCGTTAGTTTGGTGTAGTGTGCTTAAAGTGTGTGAATGTCTCATTTGGATTTAGTTGTATCGACGTAATTGTAAGTCTAATGTAATCATGTAAATATTTAAACCGTAATCGTAATTAAAGTAGGTTAGTTAAAATGTGTTTAATTGAAAAACTCTTAATCCTTCGAAGAATCATAGCACCAGCTAACGGACCTAATACGGGGGGGGGTCCAGACTTGATCCGATCGCAAGTCTGGATACTCATAATGTGAGGGAAACCTATAGTTGAGGGATGAGAGTAAGTACGAATGAAATAAATAAATCAGCCAACCGTGACACGTCATATTGTATATCATTAGCCTCCCCACAACCTTCAATTAAAAATATTGATCGTGCAGTGTATCATTTTATTTTACTGATAATATTTTTGATCGATATTATTGAGCAAATGTATAGGATACATTTTGGATGAAAATGAAAGAAAACTGCAAGACAACTGCAAAACTGCAAGACAACTGCAAAACTGCAAGACAACTGCAAAACTGCAAGACAACTGCAAAACTGCAAAACAACTGCAAACATTTAATGAAAACGTGCCTCTTGGTCACATTTACAGGTTGCTAATAACTCCATGCAAATGTTTAAAGCAACGTTAAACAAAACATCGTTTGAAGCTAACTTACTGGACCACATGCTTTCAATTGTCATTTTAAAAGGAGGTGCAAACTTTCTAAAAATGAACTGCCATTTCGTTTAGAAGACGTTTCTTTGGTAACTCAAACTAAAACGGAGCACCCCCACATTTTCAGCGAATGGTGTATGGAATTGATGTTACCTCGAGAAAACTTATTCAAATCGCTGGACAGGCAGAGAGAACCAAATTCTTGGCTAGTGTGATCCCCCGACATAAACCCCTTTGTAAATTACTTCTGGGCAGTGGCGGTGCTCTTAAAATCTGGGGGGGGGGAAAAATGAGTAAATTTTGGGGGGGCCAGGAAATATTTTTTTATCGTTTACATATGAAAATACAAGTAATGACTTAAAAGAAAGGTCCTCACTTCTAAAATATATTTTTTTCCAAGCAATTCTAGGGGGTTCAACTGGGGGGCAGAGCAACTTTTAGGGGGGACCGCCCCCCCCCGGACCCCCCGCTAGCGCCAACACTGCTTCTGGGAACGCATAAAATTACTTGTTTATACATCAAATTTAGAATTCGAGTCGAAACACCAGAGAATTTTTAAAGCAACAGCTAAAATTCGTCTCAATGTTCAAATTTTCAATAATGCGACATACGACATATTTTACCGTACTCATTTACGTGTTTTCAAGTCGCAGGTAGTCATTTTTAATAATCATTGTTATTTATTTACTTATTATTTGGTTGTTATTTGAATTTATCAAATAAAAACATTACTTCCGAAAAGTTTTGCATTTTTCTTATCTTCAGTAACCCATAACTCTTTTGTTACTTTGTTACTTGTATAACTTTTTTGTTTAAAATGAATATTACTTTAAGACTTGAGACTTCCATCTTTATTAGTCCGTTAAATCAGAGATTTAACGTATTACCTACGCAATAGACTCTTCCAAGCCAAAGACAACGAATACAGCAAATTATGTTCTCACGGACCTAACGAGCTTTTTTGTTGATCTACCTACAATTATCAATACAATAAAGTCAAAATTTGTCAACAGCAATCTCTGTATCATTTTATCAATAATAAAAAAATAAAAAAGATTCAGCAAGCAATAGCGAGAGATTTGGTAAAAAGAAATGTGGTACGCGCAGTTATGATTGAGCAGTAGGACTACGACTTACAGATCAAAATGTTAAAATAAATTAGTCAAGAAAATGCGCGCGACACTGTTCCGCTGCGTTTGACTTAATCTGTCTTGACAACCGTAAGCACAAATGACTCTGCGTGGCTCTCGTCGAGAGCATTAAAACGATCCTACGCACAATCGTTTTGTATTCACTCGGCAGATGTCCAAAAAAATCGCGATATTGTCAAATGTGCTCACCGTTTCACAAGAAAATACTTTTTGAAATGTCCAATTCAAACCACTGCGAAATGCTCTGCGTCTATTTGAATCACCGCGGTTGCTTAGTGAGTTAAAAAATTTGGCGCACAGCAACGAAGGTTATTTGCACCTAACACAGCCCATCATCACAGTTCACGAATAGATTTAGTGCTGCGGCACACCCAGAAATATTGCAACATTTCCATAGCGCACGGACAGCATGCACGTACGAAGTATTATACGAGGTCTGTTCAAAAAGTATCGCGAATTTTGAATTTCCGCTGGTTGTACAGGTTGTTCCGTATGTTGGTACTCATGTCTCTCACTTATGCCGACAAGTTCGGCCATTTTGAATGTTAAGTTAATTTTTGACAGTTGCTTTGCTTGCACGTGTTTTGGCTGGTCTTCGATTTTTGCCTATACCAAAAAATGGATCAAAGAATCTGTATCAAATTTTGTGTAAAAAACAAAATTAAGTGCGCGGACTCATTCCAAATATTGACTGTGGCATATGTTGAAGCTACCTTGGACCGAAGCAACGTTTATCGGTGGTACAAAATGTTCTCAGAGGGCCGAGAAGATGTGAACGACGAAGAGCGTGCCGGGCGCCCGAGCACGTCAACAACAGACGAAAACATTGATGAAGTGAAGAAAATAGTAGTATCCAATCGTCGAATCACTGTTAGGGAAGTTGCTGAGGACCTAAACATATCGATTGGCTCGTTCCATTCGATTTTTACCAATGATTTGGGGATGAGACGGATCGCCGCGAAATTCACATCGTTGCTTGTGCGCAAATTTTTAGCCAAAAACAACACACTAATAATGCCGCAGTCACCGTAATCCCCAGATCTGGCCCCTTGTGACTTTTTCTTGTTCCCGAAACTAAAGAGGCCCATGAAAGAACGACGCTACGCTACGAGTGAGGAAATAAAGACGGCATCGAAGGAGGAGCTGAACAAGATCACAAAAAATGATTTTTTCAAGTGCTTCGAGGATGGGAAAAAACGTTGGCACAAGTGTATAATATCTGGTAGGGATTACGTTGAAGGGGACAAAATAAATATTCATGAATAAATAAATAATTTTTGAAAAAACACAAAATTCGCGATATTTTTTTAACAGACCTCGTACAGTACGTGAATTGGATCCTATGGTGTTCACGAATTTGCTAACACCATTACTGTGCAACTCGTAGTTTTAACGATATAACAATTTCAGGCACCAATTATTGCTTCAGGCGATTAGCCGTAACCACTCCCATACTTTCTTGCGGAGTTTGACGTAGTACTACGGGAAAAACAAAGAATAATATCGAACAAAACCAAATTATTCCAAGTAACATTCACAATGAAAATGTAATCTTGCCTTTAGGTTAAATTAATAACCATGCGTCATCTACGTTCGCAAAATACAAATATCTTGTCCTTCATTTATACAGACGAATTATATAGGGAAAATATATATTCAATAAAAAAAACACAAAATTTAGAAAAAAACTATTGGCTTCTAGCACAAAAATATAAACTAACAATAACCAAGTGGAATAAAACGCTCAGAAAGAATACAAACATCTTGAAACCTTTACATACATATGGTATACAGTTTTGGGGTGATGCCAGTAATTCAATTATTTAAATAATCCAAAAATTTCGATCTAGCCTTTTATTGACTATGACATATATTCCTTGGTATACATCGAATAATACCATACAGCAAGATTTGCTATTGTTATAAGCAAGAGAAGAAATCTCGAGAACCTATAAAAAGTATATAAGCAGGTTGAAACATGCCAATTTACATTCTATTCAACTTAAGAGTTAAATTATTGTTCAAGAACAATATCCAAAAAGGAAAAATTTTAAAAGATAATTAACCGGTTGATCTAGCTCATAGATTTAGTTATAACAGAAGAAAAAAATATCTTTATCATATGTACTACGTAGGGTTAAGAAAAATGACATAGGATAGTTTAACTGTACGACGTTACTTATAAATACAGAGTGATTATTTAATGGCGAGACGACGTCACCGAATTTTACGTGCCTCCTAGCAGAATACTATGACTATAATAACCTTGAAGAAAATTCGATTATGAAGAAAAAAAGATTATGCGAATGCGCGCATAATCGCCTGCTACGATGTGTATGAAACGGCAAATTATTAAAACTTCCAGTGACGTCGTCTCGCCATTAAATAATCACTCCGTACGTATCCTAGTCATCTCTATTCAGGAAATAAAATTGTTTCAAAAATTTTAACATGTTGTATCATTATATATTTCGGTTTATTAGGTTATCTTCAGAGCAAAAAGATATTACTTGTTAGATGAATTAACGAAATATAGACCAAACAGGGTTTACCTTTCTGCTTATTCTGCGTACAATAGTCTGTTTTTTTAATTCCGACAAGTAAATGCAAAAGGAAAATTTACATTTGAACATTTTAAGAAGCATAAATGTTTACAAACTAAACATTCCCACAATTATTATATTTTAAAATAGGCTGCATCTGAAAACCATGTGAATAATTTATCTGACATTTTAACAGAATTTTGAAGTTGACAGTTTGAAATAATGGCTGCCGTTGTCATGAAAATTTGCTGTATGTAAAAACAACTTGCCGGTAGCCAATCACAGATCAGATTCCTAGCACGGTATTTTAAATCGCTCCTTTGAATTAAAAAACAAAGTAAAGTTGGTCTGAAACCATGTCATTAAACTTGTATTCCTAACCATTTATATACTGTCGGCAACTTTTACATTATTTTATTATTATTATTATTATTATATTATTTATTTTACATCGGCCTTTATTTCTGCAACGAGGCTAATCGCCGATGCCAGGGGGCGAGCTCCTACACCTGGATGAAGGGTGAATGATTGTGAAAATGAGAGTAATGTAAACATATTATTCTCGCCCGAATAATATCACCAACGAAGCAGGCTCGAACCACAGACCGGACAATCGTACTGGGTTTCCACCAGTACAAACCGCACGACTAAGTGCGCTCGACCACCACGTTGGCTTTTACATTATTTTATTTTTAAATTTTGTATATTGAGGATGGCAGCCTAGCTGCCGAAATGTACATCTAATTTATCAATAAAAATTTGTGAAGAAAAGTGTACCCTCTTTTTTTGTGTTATTTGTATTCCGAAGATGGCCTAATAATCCGAAATACGTATTAAAACAATACATTTAATATTTAAGAAACAATAGCAGTTTTTATTATTTCCTTTGTAACGAATCGCTTAAATCCATTAGAAAATACGTCTTAGAAATCAGAATCTGACCTTGTGCATTTTAACACCAGGGGAACAAATAATGATTTCAAAAGACTTTAAAGTTAGATTTAATATAAGATTTGAGAATTATTATAATAGAAAAAAAAAAAATAAAGTACAAAAGGTAACTTCGAATCATTTTGTGCACTGTTCAAAATGATATTAGTTCAAAATTGTTGTTTACTAAATTAAACACTGAAATATCCTGGGACAATTTTTAGAATTTAATTCCAAGAAATGCTACTTGACCGTCTATATAAACGTCCGTCTACGGAAATCCAGAATCAGAGCTATAGAAGAAACAGGAGCTGAGACACAGGTCGTAGTTTCAAGCCGCCGTTTCACCCGCGGGGCTGTCTGTGGAATAATGACCGGATAATCTAGCAATCAGATCAAAGTCCGAAAACACGAGACGGACGCCTACAGCTGGACACCTGAAGTTGGCGGGCCCTAAGATAGTTTTGGCGGGGGGGACTCGACAGACCTTGTGCTCAGTTGAGAACATATCGGAAGAAAAACACAAGAACAACAAGAGGAAGTACAAGAAGACCCAAGAGAGAAGGCAAGAAGATCTAGTCAACCTGCCATGAAGAATAGTCAACAGTAGGCAAGCAGGGTTTTTAGTCGGTATGCCACATTGTGGAGAGTCCGACACTACCTGAATATGGTGTCTATAAAAGATTTCCCCTGGATAAAAAAAAGGATCCGAGCTATTCGGTTCGGTTTGAGTACCAGACGGAAAATTTTAAGGCACTGTGACGGTTATCTGGTGATCTACTCCATATCTTTTCAATTTAAATTTATATATTTTTGTTATATAAAATTTTTCATTCAATTTATATTATTTTAAATAAATTTTAAACTCATATCTAAACTGAGTCTTTACTTTACGTTTTGTAATCCTTGCATTTTAAATTCAAGTGTTCAACAACCATATCGCCTCCAAGATATCTGATCTATCGGTTAGTTAGTAGCAAAAACAAATATTTTAATATTTAGACTCATTACTAGTACTCGAACACCTTAGTCAAAATGTCATTTCAGTTTCAGATCATCGTTCTTACATCGTAGTTTTGTTTTCTTGTATTATAAATTTGTCTTTGGATGGCCACTTTTGTCCGGCACGAAGGATAACAATAATGTAGTGATACCACATCGGACGCTGGATGCGACATTAAATCATCATAATTATAAAAAGCAATTCAGTCAGCATATAGATAATCTTCCAACATTTCAAACAATAACTAACCAAAACATTATACCATAGGCTCGCTACATATTTGATAACCTCTCGTCCTAGTGGCCCGTTACACCTTGTTCAAAACGTTTCAACGAGTGCCTTCAACTAATTCAATTAATATAATTTCCCTTCATATTCGTATTTCCTTTTTAGGATTTCATCGATATAACCAAGAAAGTCTGTTTGTACGTTAGAAATTGTGTCTAAATGGTTGATTCTTAGATCTACCCGCACATAGATCTATCTAGCAGAGAGTATTGAATAATAAAACTTCCGACGATAGATTCGTTTCTAAGGGCGTACCACAAGGTTCCTGTCTGGGACCGATTCTTTATTCTATTTATATCTTTGACATGGAAAACGCAATAAAATATTGTAAAATTCGTCTCTTTGCCGATGATACCCAATTGCATTTATCCTTCAAGCCAGAGTCCATAGCTGAAGCTGTTAAAAACGTGAATAAAGATCTGGTTTCTCTTATACATTATTGTAACAACCACTGCTTAATGGTTAATGCTAAAAAATCAGCAGTTATGATCTTTGGGAATAAATCTACCCCTACTGATAGTTTGGATCACGGCGAAGTTAGAATTGAACTAAACAATAATATTCTACCATTAGTGCATGAATATAAGAATCTAGGTATTGTTCTAGACACACAGTTGAGATTTAACTCATATATTAGTTCACTTTTAAAAAGGGCCTTTCTCGCCTTAAAAAACTTATATTTGAATAGATTTTGTCTATCTCGCAATTTAAGAAAATCTCTTGCTGATAGTTTAGTTTTATCTATTTTTAATTATGGTGATATTATATACCACTCCTGTATCACTCACGTTGACAAACTCAGAATTCAAAAAATTCAAAACTACTGTGTAAGATTTGTACTGTCACTTCGTAGTAGAACTCCGACGTCCAAAGGGTTGAGTTCATTAAATTGGCTAACTATGGAACAGCGTCGAAATTTACACTTTGCTTCGTTTATTCGAATTATTGTAGATAAAATAAAAATAATAAATAATAGTATCCCAACGCCTAGAAATTCTTGGTCCGATACATTATCAGTTAACAAATAAATAGCCTAATGGAGGGGTCAGTAGATTGAACAAACAGTAGGTGTAGACCCAGACTGGACTACATTGGCCAGCTGATGGAAAAGTTAGGCTGCCTCTCTTGCGTCCAACTTAAAAGACAATTTGCTGGTTTAACTGATGAAATTATTAATTGAGACACTGAATCTTTCCATCAAATTCATTAAATAAAATTGAATAACATTTAGTTAAATAATACTTTTATTCATGATAAAAATCCCTGACCCAGTTGCAGCTACACGTTCGTGCTTTTATTCTTTTCCGAGCTCGTAGTACAAATAGACTCTGATTCTAACTAAATGTTTATTGTTCGCGGTAGGACGCGGACTGGTACTTCACCGCGGGTTATTGCACACTATTAACGAATACACAGATTTGTCCTGGACTTGGACCAAAGTTTTTAGAGGAATTATTTATTAAATTTTATTTTACTAAAAGACTTCAGCTACAAGATTTCTGGTCAAAGATTAATATATTAACATTATGTATTTTTAAAGCATTTTTATATTTTTTATTTCAAGGCAAGCTTAATGTTTTATATACTTTTTATAAAGATCCATAAATATCATTGCATTTCCATTGGAAATAAGTCACAGTAACACCTCGAACAATTCGGTTTAAAACTTAACTAAAATTAACAACATTAATAATAAAATAAACCCCGTATTGTAATTACAAAAAATGAGCGACAGAAATCAATGGATCTGCGTAGTTATTGCTTCTTGCGCTAGTAATAAGGGTTCCTCCAAACAAATCTACGCAAATTGTTTATAAACTTTCTTGTGTAGCGAATGAAATGGACGACGAAATTCCTCTAGATCAAGACAATATTTTGGCTAGGTTTTTTGTACATTGTGAACAAGGTAACAAGAATTTGAGAAGTCTCTAATGTGCATGGGTATTAGAACGGTCGTAGAAATTGTCCTTGATCTGTTAAGACCCTGCTAGATATATAGATAGAAATTTTTGCAACCACTGTACCTTTGTTTCACCGAAATGGGTAATTTTATGGGAATAGTGTGGCATTGCAACGAAGAAGAAAAAATCAAGACATGTAGAAGAAAAGGTAAGGATTATTTTGAGAATTTAGTAAAAATTAATCGATCGATTAAAGGATCAATTTGTAGTCTGCGTTCCGCTGTCAGCATCTCAAGTCAATACATTTTGATATCTTTAAACAAGGAAATGATTTTAAGCGCATATCCTCTACCGTTAAGCCTTTTTTAACAATCAAATTAAGTTAGAAGTTAGATTTAAGTTTTGCTTATCAAAAATGCGATCAGATGGAACATTTTGGAGATTTATATGATTGTGTCTGTATTGATGAAAACATGATTTATTTAACTCAAACCAAACGTTTTTATTAGTTTATGCAGGACGAAGAAGAACCCCAAAGACCTTGCAAAAGCAAACCAGTTATAACAAACATGATTTATGGCTGTTTTAGTAAGACCACGTTACGATCCACATAGAAAACAATTTTTTGATGAATAATTTGGAATATGGTCTTCTGTTTATTAAAAAGCACCTAAATTAAATTAAAAAAATAGACCTGAAAAAACCCTGGTAACAAAAAATTTTATGTCAGTTAATGCAGTTAAATGAAAAACAATAAAGATTCTTGAGACTGTAATTCCAGCGATCAAATTAAAAATTCCCGAGTCATAAAGAAAAACATATATATATGTGCAATATTATTTAATAACTTTGACAATTCCGTGAACATCATTTTTACCCTTCTTCCTAGAAATGCATAGAAATGCCTTATAAAAACACCCGTCTCTCTGAAGACGGAGGCAGAAAATATTCGGTCCGGTTAGAGTTAACATCTAAGTTGTTGAATTCTTAGAGGCACTGTGTCGGCATTCTGGTGGTCTATCCTATTCTATTTGTTTTAATCTTTGTCATTATTTTTACCTATATTTTAATCTTTTATAAATAGTATATTATAATAAATCAAATTCATTAAATTAAATCCGTCATATTTAACGTGCGTAAACCTTTACCTTTAAGAACTTAAGTGAACAGCTAAGATCCAGACTAATTTCAAGATGCCTGATCAGTCGGTTGGTAAGTACATAACCTATCATTTAATTCACATATCGTAATGATGAACTCTGGATAACACTCAGGCGTAGTACCCGAACTCCTTTAGTTAGGAATCTCATTTCAGTTTGATATCAGACTTTATTTTATATTACTGGTTCACTACCTAGTTGATGATAAATGGTACGACGGTAAATGTTTCTACTTGAAACTAATGTATCCCGAGTAATTAAGAGCACATGCCTGCCAACTTTACAAATCACGAATATTAGTGTAGAAAAAAACAATATATGTTGTGTCGCTAGAAGGATTTCTGCAACAAACAGGATTTTAAAAGCAAGAAAACAGAAGTGCAGTGAAAACATAGCATGGCTATCTACACTTATCAATGCGTATATCTATAAATAATATTAATCTAAAATTTATCTAAACTCAATTTTGCCGATTTGGTTCGATAGATGCTTTTTGAAATAAACGATTTAATTCAAATCGCCTCTAGCTAGAACAATTTCAGCATCCGGTTTAATTAAAACCAAATTTGGTCATAAAATTAAAAAGGCTCTTAACGAGCTAATAAAATTTATGAATTTATGTTGATATCTTTTGTTTATCTGTTATTAAACACATTTGGTTGGAGAATCGAAGAAATTAACTGTGAGGCAAAGTGTAATAATGCTGGTATTCGCCGTTAGAAACGAACATAATGGCTTGCGTGAAACGATTATTTGCACATCCATTATAGGACCATTGTCATTCGGCAAACATTGTACTCCACCTAGCCAGTAGGTTACGTCGACGCTAACAAATATCAGCCCAATGAGCTCATGGTCCATCTATCCAATTGTCACGACTCTGTGTACACATTTAACACTTCAAACCTCTATACATTTCTTTTAACTTTTAATTGAAACTTAGCAACATAGAGATATTAGAAAAAATATCATCTTTAACATTTCTTTATTTCAAAATAAGAAAAGTTAGGTTCGGTACAAAATTTTCTTATTTGAAAGTAATATAAGTCTTTTAAAATTCGAGAAAGCACGAGAAAGAATTGAGGTTGTACACATGAGAAGCCCTCAGCAAATAATGATAAGAATTTGTTTCAACATTAATAATAAAAATTTAATTAGTTTTGATGCAATTTTGTTACTATCAATGAAATTGCACTGATTTGCTACATCTTACAAACAACATTTCAGTTTTAAGTGCAGTAATATTTTAATTAGGTGTAAGAAAATGCTATAATCTATTTCTAGGAAAAGTGCATTAACTCTACGTGTACCCAGTTGTTATCTAAGCCCGAGCGCTCATTGAAGTAACACTGACAGTAATATAACAACGATCTGACAGTGATTTAATGAAGATATGATTTAGAAGTAACGTAATTTTAAAAGCGTACCCTGTTATGGTAAAATTTATCATATCCTCAGACGTAGAAGATGTCTGATTTAAAATGTTTGATGTATAGGAATTAATATTCAAGGAAAGTTATTAGTTATTATTGGGCGAAAAAATAAGCAATTTAAAAAAATTATATCATAACACTAACATAACCTACACTTATTCGAACATAATTGCAACTTATTTTGTAAATGTAGAGGTACTTACGATTGCTCATACATTTTATAATAACAGAACTTGTACTGTACTGTTCTAGTTACTGAATAAATTCTTTATATTATTATTACAAAAATTATTTTGTAAAAATAACAAGTATAAATAAATAACAACGAAACTTATTTGATTCTGAAACTTTTTAAGCAGTATTGTCTCAAGCTTTTTTTACTGTATTCTGTACAAACATAATCATATAAATATCTTTTTCTGAAACCATCAGTGAAATAATTTCTGATCTTGATATTCTTTAATACCTTAATATCTTTCTGCATCCTCTACAACTTTGGCAATTTTGACTCTGTCGACCCAACTTATTCTTAGCATTTTACGATAAGACCACATCTCAAAAGCCTGAATTGTTTTGGATGTAGCCTCAGTGAGGGTCCATTGGGTCAATATTATTGTAGTTTGTTGTAGTTTTTATTATTGTTTTTAAAACATGGGAGTATCAAATAATTTCAGACAAACAATCAAGTGACTCTATACTTGATGCTTATTGCCATATTTAGCATAGAGGTCTTTTAAGTGAGAGCAGTTTCGCTAATACTAAAGTCGTCGAGTACCTCGTACTGTCACCATTTTTTAACATTGTTCTCGACAGTTATGCGCAAAGTAACCAAAATAAGAATGAAACAACATAGTATTGGTTTCACACTGCAAATTCTAGGCTTCTGGACTACGCAGATGACAATTGTTTTATATCGCCAACATATATTGATAGATGTGCTAAATTAACTATATTAGAACCCGAGGTTAGCCTAACTGGACTAAAAATAAAATGGAATCCAGCCAAATTGGTACTAAAAAATAACACTGTCAGCATTTAGAGAAGGTGGAATCCACAAGAACTATACAAGATCTTGATAGTTTGTTACCTTGATATCGTAATCTACAAAGACTAGGACTACGAAAAACGAATGGGCATTTAAAAAGTCAATAATTCCCTGAGGCCGTGGCAAATCATTTGCAAATCTACATAACTGGGCATCATTAAGACCAAAGTTTTTCCGTATTCTGATATAGCTGAGAAACGTAAAAAAATCATCATTATCATATAGAATAAACTGCAAATGTAGTTATACAGATGCTTATGTAAAATCCTCCAAATCCTCTGGCCAAACATTATTGTTAATGTAAAATTTTTGACAAGAACTTATAGAAGTCACACTACTAAGCAAAATTATATATTGTATGGCAAATTTTCTAGATTGCAGATTTTAAGATTTTAAGTAATAACCCAACGAACACTTTACGCATTGGTAGAAACCATCAGCTTTGTGTGTTCTTTGAAGTACGCCCCATATTTCTGAATACTAATTCAGATTTAGATGTTAGTTAGAATTTTTGGCGCACAGCAACAAAGGCTATTTGCGCCTAACGCAGACCATCTAAATGACTAGACAATTCAGATTTAGAGGTACTCATTTTAGGGAAGGTGAGAGGGAATACGGTTGCAAAAACAAACAAAAGTTATAAAACTTTCTGCCCTTACTGCAATCGATCCTACACTTACAAAGTAAGTGAGCTAGCTACTAAGCTACTGCAACTTCAGCTAAGTTACTAAATAAATTAAGAAGCGTAGGTGGATATGGATTGGGTATACCCAATCCATATCGGTAACCGGCAAGTTTATCGAAAATCAATTTAGGGAAGGCAAATATATCGAAAATCAATTTATCGAATTCAAATTTATCGAAAGCAAATTTATCGAAATCAAGTTTATCGAAAGCTAGTTTATCGAATGCTCAATTTATCGAATGGCACGTTTATCGAAAATTGATTGTTGAATTATTTCGGTACGAATTAATAATGAAAGAAATTTTAGTTTACATTGTAATTTATTATTGTGAAGGTGAATAAAGTGACATAGTGTTTCAATATAAATAGAGAAAATTATATAATAAGAAAACTTATATAATAAAAAAAATTATTTTTTTATTTTTAAGGTTTAATAAGACAGGTTATGGGCAATTGAACGCAAATAATTTTTATAAATTCATACACAATGATGTGCATTTTAATTGGGCTAATATGGGTGAAAAATAAAGTACTATGCACCTAAAAACAAGGTAATTAGGTTAGGCTTAGTTAGTAAAAGTCTAAAACCGAGCGGAGCGAGTAACCCATCTTCTAGTTTAATGACAAAACACTGTTTTAGTTTAGTAAGGATTTGGTTAGAAGAAACGAGCTACCCATCTTCTAGTTTAATGACAAAACACTATCTTAGGTAAGGTTAGGTTAGTAAGGGTTTGGCTAGAAGAAGCCGAGCGAAGCGAGCTACACATCTTCTAGTTTAATATCAAAATAATATCTCACAAAACAAACATTCTCAACAAACTCATTGACAAAACAAACTCACACTAACATAACAATGCCATCTGTTTAAAATTACCGTACATTGAACAATTCATGTATGGTATGACGCGGTGTGTCATATGCGCAGTTGGGTAGGTACCTAATTATCTAGTTATACTGAAAATTTATATAAATAAGAAAATTTGTTTTTATGCAATAACATAATATTACTAAGCATTTTCGATAAACGTGCCATTTGATAAATTGAACATTCGATAAATTGACTTTCGATAAAATTGCTTTCGATGAACTTGCTTTCGATAAATTTGCTTTCAATAAATTGATTTTCGATAATTTGACCTAGAATCACATATACATAAATTGAGCAACCATGTATACTTTAAACATTATTTAAGTGAAAATAATTACTAGTCGAACTACAGTTGACAAGTGAAAAAAATTAATATGTAATGATTTGAAAGTTGTTTGAACAACGGACACAGCCAGAATATCCTAGTTCTTCGGCGGTTTCAATCCAAGGATTGGTTGGCAGCAGCTCTCCACGCGTCGCGATCCTATAAATATCCTAGTTATAGAACCTAAACTACTGGTTCGAAATTGTTATCACTAACCTATTAGGAATTATTATTTGAAAGATTAAAATAGCCCTTAATGAGTCACCAAATTCCACAACGAAGATGGGACATGACAAAGACAAATAAATATAACAATTATTGATAGGAAATTTGAATCCTTTGAGTCATTTTCCCGGAAAATCTATTAGAAACATTAAGCAATGTCAAATTACATTATGCTAATAAATAAATACATGTATTTGTTTTCGTATTTGTTTTAACATTTTAGTAAAAAAATTAATTTGTTTCGATAACTGAATCGTATTTGTTGTAACATTATGTAGAACTAAATGTATAATTTTTAAATAAATCACTGCAAAGACAAATTTCGCATTAATATAGTAAATAAATGTATTTGTTTTCAAATTTGTCCTAACATTATAGTAAAAAATTTAATTTGTTTCGATAACTGAATCGTACGAGGGTTACCTTTTATGTTTCTAGAAACGACTACAATATTCAAATGTGTCATTGCTATTCTTCTTCTTAGAGATCCATGCTGGATGCTCTTACAATTGTTTTCGTATTCGTTCTATCGTTATTAGAAAGTAATTTGATTGGTATCGACAGGTATAATTTTTTAATAGTACATTTCTGGTAGGTTTCAACAGTTATGAAATTGCTGGCTCGACGGTCGGTTCGACGTTCGACTCAACAAGCACCTGGGTACATTTTCACTACGTGTGACCGTTGCTTAGTTTGTCAACTCATCTGATTATCATTTGATTTGCCTGTGATTGCTTACAATATGAAGTTGTAGAAGAGAAGCTAACTAAGACCCGTACGATTGAAGATAAAATCACGAAAGTGAAGATGTATCAGTCATACTCTAAAAAAATAACCAGTAATAATCTACAGTATTGGACTCTGCTGAAATCCACAAGCGTGGTGGACCGACTGGTATCTGCCGTCAACTCACGCAAAAAGATGTAGCTAAAAGTCGGGAAACAGAAATTAACTAACAGAAGTTGAAAAACTGTTCGATAACCCGGACACTCTAAAATAAATCAAAATACAGAGACTAAGATGGTCATGTCCGAAGGGTACCTGATGATCGCTTCAAGTTAGTCTGGTACGAACTGCTGCAAGGAAAGCGTTCAGTAGGCAGCCCACATCTGCGGTGGAGAGATAATATCAACGCTGACCTATGAACTATTATTATCGAAAACGGTCTGGAGAAGATGATATTCACATTAATATAAGCACTAAATGTATTTGTTTTCGTATTTGTTCTAACGTTTTAGTAAAAAAAATAATTGGTCTCGATAACTGAATTGTATTTGTTGTAACAAAATAAACAATAAATAATAATAGGTTCCCAAACGCCTAGATAGGCGCATAGGGGCAGAGAAGGTTTCTAAACCGCTGGTCAAAGATATAATTTAGTTATTTGTTGTAAAAAATAACTAAATTTATAATTGAGCTATTATTAACGAAAACGGTTTAAAGAAGATGCCAAACCAAACTAAGTGGAGGAATTTAGCGAAACCAACCAGGATCCACCCAGTTTATATCGCTAAGAAGTATATAGTAATCACATTTTATATCAAACTTAGGATAATGAACCTACTCCTATGTTTCATCTTTATTAATCATTATTCAAGTTTTGGACGTTTGTCGCTGTTTAAAAAATAATCTGGTTGAAAACATTTTTTCCTCAATAAAACATCAGATACGCTTCAGAAGAAATGATATATATAATGACTTTTGGAGTTATTAGAATGGAGCTTACTTTTCATTTGCTAAAGTGAATGAACAATATAATGGCCAAAATCGACGAATTGGTATTTCATATGTTCGATGGAATCTGACATTTACCAGAGAAAAACTACTGTAGCCTCGAAGATACATTACTGAGAAGGTATGATTTAAAACGTGTTTTGTCACACTCTTTGCTAAATGTAATCATCAAATTAATCTACAATGTGTTTTATACACTCGAAATTACAGTATAATCAAAAAATGTGCTTTTCAAATTTGGAAAATTTTTGATAAACATATAAAATGGTACAAATAATTGATTTACGTCTTCTATGAGTAAAAGTTCCTCAGAAAAGGTTGTGATTGGTTGAAAAAAATAATTTGATATTTGTATATTTAAAATTGTTTAAAACAATAAGTTCATTCAAAACGTATTTTGTCCAAAGTTAAATAAACGATTTTTGTATTTTTACTCATTAAAATAATAACAATATATTAAAATGCTATGTATGGGACCTTAAAAATAAGAGTATAAGAAAATTCTCAATTTATTTCAAACAATAATGTAAAAACACTGTTTAAAATTATGCAAATTTCGTAAAACTGCAAGAAATTTTTATTTTAGAATTGTCAAAAAAGTAGAATTACACATTGTTTTTCGTGTAAAAAATAGGATATTTTTCACAGGCTTTGTTTTTTGACCTAGCCATAACAACGTGCACTAAACTCTTTATTTCTGGCATGGCAACGTTAAAACACAAAATCAATGAAAAAATACGTATTCCAATACAAGTAACCTTACTTTATTGACAGTTGTAAAAAATTATAGTAATCTTACGTGTAAAATATCGCAAACAAATATTGTGTGCATTTTGTACGAGAAATATCATAAGCACTCTTTATTGTTTTGTTCGAATTTTCTTCGGCTTGGCACAAACTTTATGTGTGCTAAACTGCATTTGTTGCACTTACATCATTTAATACACAAATATAATTTTGTACGTCACTTAATTTTTTTTGATTATTTGTCAATCCGAATGAGTTAGTTAGGTAAAATTTTTGGCGCACAGCAACGATGGCTATTTGCATAATCAATCCGAATGAGTGTTATACATAATAGGATAAACACAACTTAGTGCCTTATGACTTCTTTCTTTTACGTGGATTAAAATTTATTATGTCTGAAAAGGCGATTGAAACCTATGAAAATCTTTTTCCGAGATGACACTTGAACGCCCTCGTTTAAAAAATGCTTACAGGATTGGCTTCACTGGATAGAAAAGTTCATTGAACATGAAGGTGAATATTTTGAAAACAATAAAAATAGTTAAACATAATTTGTTGTTTTCCTCGTTCCCTGTAAAACTTAAGTTGCAACCCCCTACGAGAACTAAGGGACAACTATTTTTCGACCTGAGGAAATCGTTTAAAAGAACAATGTTACCGTTAAACAAAATATTAGATCTAAGCACTGTCAAATTTCGTAATAAATACATGTATTTGTTTTCGATTTGTTATAACATTATTAGTAAATAATTTAAAATTTGTTTATACAACTAAATGTACAATTTATTAATAAATGATTATTATAGTATACTTTTAGGACTGCTGAAGTGCTACGTGTTCTCAATTTTGTTGCATAGCAACAAACGGCCCGCGGGCAGGATCTGATCCGAAATTACTTTTTAAACGGCCCACACAAAATGGCTGACATCCCCTCATCAAGTAATTTCTAAATTTCTCCTTCCTCGTACGCAAATGATTTTATAAATTTCCAAACTCTCCTTTCCAAGAGATATTTTCTGTTTTAACTAACCTGTTCACAAGTGATTTTCTGAATTTCTACCACCTTACGCCTGCATCAAGTAATTTTTTACTATCTGGCTGCCAGTCCAACTCAATCTGGCCCGTGAAAAATACGGCCCCACTATGGGAAAAGGTTGGATACAACTAATCTAATATACATATACATATACCTATTGTATACGCCTACATACATAGGTAGGTAATTCTGCACAATAGCGCCCTAAGAATAGTTTTCATGGATTAGTGTGATTCCTAAACAGTATTTCACCTTAAAAGCACTATCTTAGGTTATTGCTAAAAATATTTCCGATTCTTTTTTGTAAACCAACTAAAAATACATTGTATGCTAAAGTGAACTGAAACGTGGAAACAGTGTAAACAGTGTAACAGTGGAAACTCAAGGTGCAATTATGCAGGATTACATATATGTTCATATGTATGTGCTTCCAAATTGTTCATAGAAGCATATCTTGAGAAAAATGTAGTTAAATAGACTAATACTTCTTCCGTCATGAACTTTTAATAACTAAACCTAACCTAAGTACCTAGTATTTAGATACTCACTGCTTTATTTTTCCCCGAAAATCTTATTCTGAAATAATATTTTATATAACCTTAATTTATTATTTCTGTTTTGGTTAAATATCCCCGACCATATCGTATTGACCTACTTTTTTACATTTTATCCCATATCTTACATAACAATGGCTTTTATTATAAAATTAACAAAAATTTCTATAAGTACCTTTCCAATTGCTTCAATTTTGGTCTCCATTGAGTTCAAACACCAAAGTCCACACTATGACACGCATTTCCAAGTTCTTTATGCACTTCAACCACTTAAAAATTACTAAAAACGTCGGAATAAATGCAAACGCCACCTGCTTATACCGCGTCATATGCACATGTCACTAGAAATCAAGATGGCTAACACTGATAAAACTCATTAAGGAACATACTCATTAAAAAATAATATATACGTAACAGATTAGTTTCAAATAATTATTAATGTGACTGAACACATTTCTACGATATGATTATCGTGAGTCCAAATGATGTCCACCCAATCATCAATGAATAATATTAATAGGTAAACATAGTCGAAAATTAACCGCACTATGGGAACATGGTTGGCGTATTTGAAGGATATTGTATAATTATTGTAAAATTATAACGTTACATTTCTTAGTATGGCTGATAAGGACTTCGGCAACTACGGAACGGTACTTGTCTCCTAACATACATATAAAAAAAAAACTCTTATAAAATCAGATACCAGTAGAGGAACATTTTAACTACAGAACCTAAGCTACTGGATCGAAATGGACAACCTTAATATATAATCGTCGTTTTAAAGGCAAAATTAGCAACGCAAGAGCACACTATAACATCTATTACTCAATAGTCCATAGTCCAACGCAGAAAATTGGTAAAAATATATATATATATAATGACAACTCAATGTTTAAACATATCATCGGCTTTCCTGTAAATACTTCTAAGTCCGAGAAGCATATTTTTTCAAGAGAGACTAAAACTTGCTACAATCATTATTTTAGAACTCTGTTTTATGAAATTTCCATGAAATATCAGTAATACAATTTCAGTTACAATAGGCAAAACATTTTATGATTATTTTATCATTTTACGGAAATAATAAAACAAAAAAAAATCAATACAGATGAAAATCGGACTTAGAAGGTTTTACAAGTAAGCCGACGATGTCAAAACACACTGTTAAAAATCATTTCTTTGTAAAACTATTTAAAAACATTGCCGGATCGAAACAATACCAAATTGCATTGACCTAATAAATACATGTACTTGTTTTCGTATTTGTTACAACATTTTAAGTAAATAATTTATTTTGTATTGATGCATATTATCAGATTATAAATTTCATGAATATAATACCTGTAGTGATGTTAGATTACGTAGATAATAATAATAATAGCCCTTTATTAGTATTATTACATTTATATTAATCCTATTTCACCTTTATATAAGCTACATATTTATTTAAATATAGTTTCTGAAAAAAAATAGTTACATATACTTTTTACAAACTATTTGGATGGTTTACTCACGAAACCCATTTCTGGACATGGGCCTCCCTTATTAATATTCAATTACGTAGATATAATTACGTATATAAATATTTCTTGAAAAACCATAGAACTTAATTAGAAATTATTTTTTTCCATAAAAAATTAGTATGATTGATATTTTAAGTTTGATGAATTTTAATGTAACAATTTGAATGTTACATTGTCATATTATAATTCAAATTTGGGAAACTGGTGATATTCCACAGGATTTCAAGAATGCATTAATAATTCCAATATACAAACACAAAGGAAACAGACACTGTTGTAACAGCTACCGTGGTATCTCTCTTCTATCAACTACAGGGAAAGTGCTCGCAAAGATACTTAATAACAGGCTCAGTTCGATATCGGAGGCTCATAATCCAGAACCACAATCTGGTTTTAGGAGAAACAGAGGGTGCAACGATATGATATTTGTCATCCGACAACTGCAGGAAAAATGCATCGAGCAAAATAGGGTCTTATATATCTGTTTCGTCGATTTCAGCAAAGCATTTGACACAGTTCCACGTCCATTACTCTGGATAATACTACAAAAATTCGGATGTTCTCCTAAACTTCTACAGCTCATTCGTAATTTGCACGACAAAACAGAAGCAAAAGTCTCTTTAAACGGAACTCAGTCGAATTCATTCCCAGTAACTATTGGCACCAGACAAGGATGTGTTCTTGCATCTACACTGTTCAACATATTCCTTGCAGCAGTATTAGATGTTGCCTACTGTGACTACTTGGGTGGTGTGTACATTCGTTATAGAGTTGACGGAGGACTACATAAATTATCAAGATTCAAAGCCACCTCTAAGTTGCAATACTCTACAATACAGCATGCGCTCTATGCGGACGATTGTGCACTGTTATCAAGTGATCCAAATGACTTACAAGAGGCAATTTCAAGACTATCTGAAACAAGCAAGCGTTTTGGTCTGCAAATAAGTAGAACGAAAACCGAATTTATGGTAAGAGCTCCAAACATAATTAATACAATTTCTAACTTTTTTATTGACGATAAAGCTCTAAAAGAAACAAACGCTTTTAAATACCTTGGAAGCATCATTTGCTGTGATGGTAGCCTCGATGCAGAAATAAATAATCGACTATCAGCTGCTGCTAAGTCATTTGGAAGCCTTAGAAAAAGAGTATGGCTAAACCACGACCTCAGACTCGATACGAAACTTGCTGTCTATAAAGCTGTAGTGCTACCAACCCTATTGTACGCGTCAGAAACATGGACCCCGTACCGCCGACACTATCGCACTTTGGATAGATTCACCAACGATGCCTAAGAACAATATTGAAAATAAAATGGCAGGATCACGTCGACAATATATCTGTTCTCAATAGGGCTAACTCCACCAGTATAGAGTGTTTGCTCATGCAAAACCAACTTAGGTGGGTCGGACACGTAATACGTATGCCAGGAGAACGCCTACCGAAGCAGATACTTTACTCTGAACTGCAAACTGGCGTTCGTAATGTAGGAGCCCCGAGGTAAAGATACAAAGACGTGATACTACAGACACTTAAAAATACAAACTTAAGCTGCCATAAATGGGAAGAGTTGGCAAAAAACCGGAATATATGGAGAAGAACTACACGGGAGGCATTATCCATGTATGAAATCCAAAGACAGCAAGCCGTACGAGCCAAAGCAATAGCGAGGAAACAGAAAACATCCGACAACAACAGCACGGCCGTGCTAACATGCCCTATCTGTGACAGACGTTTTACGGCCAAAATAGGTCTCTTTAGTCACCTTAGAGCACATGAAAGACGCAACACTCTATAAAATAAAGAGAAGAATAAAAATGTATATATGTATATATATATATATATATATATGTATGTATATATATATATATATATATATATATATATATATATATATATATATATATATATATATATATATATATATATATATTTATTGTGACTCCTATAGTCGAAATCGACGAAGGATTATTATTAATGTAACAAAGTCGAGGCAAATAATTACTTGTTATTCCCGCAACTACTATAAAAATAATAGACAAAATTCACCTCCAAGCGGAATTATGTGAACATTTTCAACGTAAGTCGAATGCAATTTATGATTTTAATTCAAAGATAACTATGTACTTATATATAAAATATTTTTTTGAGGTAGATTACGTCTTTGTGGTATCCGGCGCGCACCCAAAAGTTTATATGGAGGGGGGATGCCCAGAAAAAATTGTTATAAAAGAGTAGCAAACGGGAAACTATTTGGCAACAAGTGCTGGCTAAAAGTTTTGACCAAAAAATAACGTCCTCACTTCCAAAATACAAGTGACGACATAACAAGAAAAAAAGAAAAGGTCCTCACTTCCAAACCACAAGTGATGGCGTAAAAAAGTTCTCATTTCCAAAATGCAAGTGTTGACTTGATAAAAAAGTCCTGTCTTACAAAATACAAGTAATGACCAAAATACACAAAACGTAATCACATGTATGTTGACAAAAAAAAAATATTTTTTTAACTCTTGTGAGGGGGGCTTCAAGCTCGTGAGCCACTGTCTGGGTGCGCGCCTGGTATGAACAGAGTGTTACAAAGAGATTTCATTCATTTACTGCTACGCGTACAATAGTTAGAAGTACATAGCAATAGTATCACGTGATAATGTAGGCCGTAAATGAACGCTGTACATTACTGCGACATATTGCGCCCTTGAGTTTGAGACGACGCCAGTACGTGTAAACACGCGAGGCAAAAATTATGCTACTTCGCTCCACTTCGGCAGTTATTGAAATTGGAGAGGTTATACGTGTGCTTGACCAGTCAGACGATCCGTAATAACGAGTTCTACAATACTAGAGTGCAAAAACAGTGAATTAATATCCGTAATAGTAGACCGGGATCTTCTGACAGTTTATGGTCTCCGATTTCATACAACATGCCTTTTGGAGGAGAGAATATTTACCCTGTGACAACAAAGAAAGGCCAATTTTTTTTAGGGGTTCTATGACACAAACTTTATTTTTTTTAATCGGCTTGCTGCATAAAAACGCGCTAAATCATATTTTTTTATTACGAGATCACGTGACAGTTTAAGCCCATTGGGACCCTGCGAATCGCATGCCTATAATTTTTAATACTTTAAATTTGTTTTAATTTTCTTTTGATAAAAGGGCAAGCATTATTAAATCAGAGAAAATAAAGTTGAAATGCAATTTTCCATATAACCGGAAAGTATGCAGGGGATTAGTACCCTCCTTTCTTTGTTGTCACAGGGTAAATATTCTCTCCTTCAAAAGGTATGCTGCATGATATCGAAGACCATAAACTGTCATGAGCTCCCGGTCTAAAATACAAAAGTGAAAAAAGTCTTGACATAAATTCGAAATATCACACCAATAATAAAAGATTAGCGTGTTGGAAGAAAGAAGACAAAATTCTGGACAAAATGAAGTGCCATTAATCGACACTGGCGAGCTCGGCGCAAAGGAGAGCTTGTAAAAAAGAGGCGCGCGTCAACCTTGGCACTATCATTTTCACTGCAAAGTTGGCCATACCTAAGTAAAAACGAATGCAATTTATCGAAATAAATTAAATTCAGTGATAACCATTGTTTCACTACTTCACACAAACGACACTGTAACAAAACAGCACTGTCATATTCTACTTAGCGGATGTATTCCCGACACTGCCTTGATCTTTTTTTTTCTTGTATAGATTATGATACTGTATTAACAACTCTATATTTTGGTTTAATAGCAGTCTATGTAGTCTATTATTATCTATAACTTAGTTCCGTTTGACCACCCAAATACATAAATTACTAAACATAATTTTTTAATTTATCACACCTACAGTATATTCTTGCAAGTGCCGAAATCTTAAGTGTTTTTAGTAATTTTGTATAGTGTTGGTATATGGTCGCTAACAGATGTTACCTTGTATTGGACAAGAGAGAACACTACATTCGAATTTTGTATCACAAGGTTTTTGGAGCCATTTCAATGCGATTGACAAAACCATTTGAGCTGCTATAAACAAAGTGAAAATAATAGTATAATCAAATATCAGTATAATAGTCAAAATTGGAATAGAATAAGCAACATAAGAAAATCTATGTTGTTAAAAATCACCCTTTTTTGAGAATGTAACTATCGCCTATGGAAGTATGGAAACTTAATAAAAAGTAAAACCAAAAATTAGCAGGCATATTAATTTTACAAAAAATAAAGAATATTATCATGTTAAGAAAAGTTAAAAATGTTTAGATCATAAATATCAATAAAGAAATAAAACAAGAGATCGGTTAGTACCACTATTATTCGATTATCTGTCGAAATACTAGTTTCTAGTGCCATCGAATAAAACTTAATGAAACTAACCAAACATTTGTTTACTTCTTTATTAAAGTAAGCTTTACCAAGACCTTTCGGATATTTCCAATGAATGTTGCAACGAAACTTTTCAGATATTTCTATTCAACAAAATGTTACAAATACGGACCTGGAAGTACTGTGCCTACTGTTTGGCTCGATGCAACGATAATGGAAATTTATAGAGACCACTAGTTTGTGCCAGAAAGAACTAGAACGATATAATCTACTATATAAGATGCAATCTACCTGAGCGTGAAGTCAATTATTTGATCAGTTCCTCTCATTTGACTTCAGGGTTGAATTAGATAAGTGACTAAGTACAGTACAGTTACTAATTTAGTTGAGTTCGGTACAGTGATTGTGTGAATATCTGAACTAGTATGGAGTACACAACGATATAAAGGATAACTGTAGTATGAGTATAAAAACAAGTGGTATTAATCTTTTAGTGTTATTATTTTTAAGCAACAATGGTAGCACTCGATTTTCGGGTAACAAGGCTTCTGGAGTCATTAGAATGCGATTGACAAAACCATTTGGGCTGCTATAAACAAAGTCAAAATTATCAATATAACGGTCAAAATCGGAATAGAATAAGAAGCATCATAAGAAAATCTACGTTTCTAAAAATCACCCTTTACATGTAAGATTGGAAGCCTTCGAGACCTGATATTATCGACACATGTTACAAGTGAAATGGATTGACAAAGTCTCGAACTAAGAGGTGTTTCAAAGAGCTGAAGCAAAGAGATTTCTGCTTCAGAATATAAATAAAAGACAAGCTAGTCTGATGGGGCATATATTGCGACATGAGAGTTTGCTGACAATAATCGTGGAAGGTATAGTCGAAGGAACAAATCTTAAAGCAAGACCTCCCTTAAACTATATGAGTCAGTTGAATGAGTAGCTTAACTGTCAGAAATATGTTGATCTAAAGAGAAAGCCAAAAGTCTGGGGGAATGGAAAGCTGCTGCTAACCAATCTTAGGATTGTAAATTTTAAGAGAAGAGAAAACTGGTTACAATATAATAGTTTCGAAAGAAACTCATGGGTGTTTGCTATATGTACATTTTCTGCTGAATTCAAAAATAGTCTCTATCACTCATAGTTTTAAAGTTATGCCATTTTTAAGATTTGCAATACATTATCTCGAGTGTTTAGGGAGTTTTTTTCATCACTAAAATTTCATTGTTTTCTTTCTCGATAGTTCTGGGAAGATTAGTTTAAATCCAGACGAGCACGGAATAATATTCAGATGAGCCAGACTCTTAGTCTTACGAAGAATTTTGTTAAAGCAATGAGTCTAAATGGACTTTTATTTATATATTTAGGGAAAAAAATGTGGATTAGTGATGCAAAGATCAAATAGGGGATCTTTGTAAAACTCCAAATAAAAAAATTGATCCGAATGTATTTGACCTTCCCAGAAAAACATGGGTCTCTTTGAACAGAGTTAGAACGGGCCACGGTAGAAGCGGTGACTCTTTGTTCAGATGGGGGATGCGGGAGACACCAAACTGCGACTACGGTGCAGAACGTCAGTCGATGAGACACATCGACTTTGAATGCCTTAACAGAGCCTTCCAAGCGACAGCAGAAGATTTTGTATTGGTGACCGAAAGTACTTTGAACTGGTTGTCAAATACAGACATACCACTGTAATCATTTTTCAATTTGTTTTTAATTTTTCTTTTATATTGTGACTAGAAACATTATATTTTACTATTTGTATTTGTGCTATTTTATAGGTATTATGTGACTTGTTTATATTATGTAACTGTATGCAGCCATACGCTAAATAAATAAAAAATTGATTAAATATGAGAACTTTGATGGTCAGTTGAACTATAATGAAAAAAACTGCATGGAAGGCTTTCAAGAGTATTTGCTAGAACTTCTTAGGGAAACATAAGGCAGACAACGACTAAGAAATAGTGGATGATCTTTTAAAACTAAACCATGAAATGTAACATGTCTTTCACCATACATTTCTTGGTTTCACACATGTAGTTCTTCCCAGCAAATCTTGGAGCAGTCAGCGATGAACATGGTGAACGATTCCAGCAGGATATTTTCAGAATGGGAAAGCGATACCAGGACAAGCGGAGTCTAAATATGCTTGCTGACTAATGTTGGTCTCTTAAAAATAATGTTCCAGAGGCAAAATACAGCAAGAAATCCTACACTTTTACCTTTTAGGTGGTTAAGTTTTTACTTTGTATGTTTTTATTGTAATAAATTTAGGTGAGTGTCACACAAAATCCTTACGTGATAGAGACATTCTAACATATTTGAATTTAACACACAAAATACTATTAGATACACCTACTATCATTCTTGGGAGAAAATATATAAAACATTTGGATAACCAGTGTAATTATTAAAATATAAAAGTATTTGAATAAATATAATAAGAAAAACACTACGAATTCGACTCATTTTTTTATTGTTATTGCATCACAATATTATAAATATTAATATTAGTCCACAATATTATTATATTTATATTTCAAAAAGCGATTCCTTTCTAGACCATCGTGAACTACCAAAGTCGATGATCAACGAATATTATTGACCTTAAAGAAAATATGATCGAAAACTAACCGCACCAAAAATCACTTCAGAATTTAATCTACCCTGAGAATGATAAGAATGGTAGAGTTGCTGTACGAAAACCGTTGCATCGTAGCTATAACAGGAAAATGATGTGCACAAACGCATCGAATTTGTCCAACAGAAGGACGAAGACTTGTGTCTCTAGCGCCTGGTACTCATTAGCCCATTCTTTTGCCCAGAAAACCATTTGTTTTCAAAAAAATATGTAAGGAATACTCATGAATTGAAAATATGAGTATCTACTAATAGACTTTCAAGAATTATTTTTCCAAAAATCATTCTAATACGTTTCCTAGAAGTCAAATTTCACAATAATCTAATAAATACATGTATATGTTTTCGTATTTGCTGTAACATTATTAGTAAATAATTTAATTTGTATCGATAACAAAGTATAATTCTTAAATTTATCAGTGCTATAGTATACTTGTACAATTGTCGTGTTGTCAGTGGCATTGTATAATATTGAATCATGGATGCTAAGAGCTTGACCAGATGACGCGATTTAACTCGCACAATTACGAGGTACACGTGCGTCTAATGAACTATCCGTGTGCAACTCATATTAACTCTCGCGCGTAATTCGCTGTTCCACATCGGACTCACGAATTCGCACGAGAAACGAGGAACACCGGCAATAGTAGTCAATAGAATCACTTACGTGATTCAATCGCGATAATTGTCAATTTATAATTCATCTTTAAAAATTTCTAGCAAATCATCAAACGATTTTATTGACACTCTCAAATAATTAAAAAAATTGGGTTTATAGTCTCTCAATTTCGAATAAAAATTATGAACATGCTATGAGTTGCTCTCTACTTAAAATTGGATGCAGTCTATATTTTTTAGTTTCTCTTTGTGCGTCTTTTCTATCGATGCTAAAGAAGCCACAATACAACCGCTTCCTCGAACTCTATGTTGTAAATTTATACTAACTTTATACTAACAAGTAAACTCGCATGTATGAATTTGGTAGACACGTGCAATCTGGATGCTACATATATCTGAAACATGCGCGTAAATCGGATAGACTCGACGAGACTCGCGTCATCTGGAAATTCTATAAGACACTGTTTTTTATGAAATTATTTATACTACTAGACAGGTCCTTTTCGCTCTGAAGACATTCAAGTTATTAAATCAATTTATTTTAATGTGTTGTATTATTTTTATTATTATTTTTGCATTATTAGAATGCTTTTCCGCTTAGCCAATGTTGGTTCTAATATGAATCTTAAGAGATGAACTAAACCAGTACCCGTAAAATTGGATAACAACACGAAATTGGAAATGAAGCGCTTATAATTTAAGATAGGGCCCAGTAATCTACAAAGAATGGGACATTCAAGGTAATCGCAGACTTGGAAGATCAATTGATACTAAGCGCCTTCTTAAGTAAAAAAGGCATAAATTTATAATTAAACGAAAGAAGAGATGCGCATAAATACAGAAATCAATAGACTTTTCTTGCTCGATATCAGAGCATTTCAATTCTTGAGGAGCTTTGTAGATGGGCAGCAGCGCGGATTGAGATGCAGAAAGCAGAATTACAAGTACTAAAATTGAAGATTCGGTTTCATCTAACTTAGCTATATTTGAAATTCTGCGGTCTACAATATCTCTGCGAAAATTACCCTCTTCTGGGCAAGAGAAAAGTAGTATTTGTAAATCGATGTCGTGGGATGATAATTTGCATTTTTTTTGGCCACGTAGAATAACAAAAGGAGAATTGGGGGAAAGGACTGACCAAATAGACATAAATTTACAAACCAAAAGAAGAAAGTATGGTTGGTTAAGGCATACTCCTCGAAAAGCTCCTAGTGAGATGAGTAACTATGCACAAACATTCAACCCACAAATCAAGGGAAGAGGACGAACCAATAAGATCTGGCATCGCTCAATATTTTAGAGATTAATACATGGAACTCTCAAAATCAAGAAAATAACATCACTAACTTTAAGTCAGTGGGAGAAAGACGAGTTATATGGAAACATTTTCCTGACAGCCTATGCTCTTCTGAGAGGCAATTAAAAATCCTGATGATGGACAATATTTCATGGTCCAGACTTTTCTGCTTGGCCAATGAAGGCTCAAATATGGATCCTTAGGAGAGAATCAAACTGAGACTCATAAAATTGGATAAAAAATGGGTTATAATTAAAGATAGAACCAAGTAACAATCTACAGAATTGTATAAGACTGGAACGTACAAGGCAGTAGTAAATTTGGAAGACCAACTGACACCAAATGTCACCTCATGTTAAATGAGGCATAAATTGATGCAAGATGAAAGAAAAGCGCATAAATGGAGAAACCGATAGTTTTCTCTTGCTTAATAAACATCAAATAGAGCATTTAAATAATTCCCAGTACTTGGGAAGTGTTATGTAGAAGGCGGTGGCGTGGATATAGATGTAGAAAGCAGAATTTCCAAAGTAAGAATCGTCTTCATCCAAGTTAGCCAAAAAGTAGGAAGACCTAAAACACCTAACCAAACCGTGCCAAATCTAGTTTTAAAAAAATCATCTTAAATGACGACATAGTGCTGATGGACAGGTTTACTTCGTACAAATTTGTATTGTCATTTTTTTTATTTCATTTAAATACTATTTCTCTTGTGTTCTTTGTAATTTTTCGAGGCCTGGTGCACGTATTTTAATCAGACGCAAACAGTTATTGTTGCTGTGCTCCAAAACGAACTAACTAACTGATACGTATTAGTCTGACCAGTTTGAAACAAAAACGTTTTACCTTGAAGAAAAACATTTTTGCTTCAAACAGTTTCGTTCCGACTCCGGACAAAATGTTTTTGTTACAATCCATAAAACATTTTTTCTTCTCTTTGAATTACACAACTCGTTTCTCTTGACAATTGAAGATGATATGCCTAACGACCAGACTGTAGTTATGATGAACATGTACAAAGTTCAGAAAGACAAGATTTTTTGGTGCACTGAACAAATAAGTAGCAAATTGAGGGTAACACTTTTCGATTGTTCATGATTTTTTTACGTAATCATTTATAGCTTGATTTGTATCTTAATGCTGCCAGCTTTTCGACAGGTCCTCATTTTTGATAGTTCGGCTCTAATCAGCAAATATCGCATAAATCTATATTTATAAATAATCAAAAAAACATCTACCGCGGACCAGTAAAATATTTAGTTTTCTACTGCGGACCCCTAATAATAAATGTACTAATAAAAAAACTGTATATGTAAACTCTACATATATCCTATAATATAATACGCCTGTTTGTATGTTCGTATCATAGAGGTTCGTATGTTCGACCGGTCGTTTCTTCATTCCCCGATAGAGGCGCGCATATGTTAATTATTTATGTCAAAATTGTTTAAAATATATTGTTGATGCAATAATAGTGAATTTTCTACGAACACTTTTTATAATAATTATAAGATGCAATAATAGTGAATATTCTACGAACACTTTTTATAATAATTGATAGAATTGTAAGAAATTATTGATTATGTATTGGACAGTAGTGTGCTGTGAATTTTTGTTTTGAGTGTTGACAATAAATTAGTAAAAATGACAGTTGTGTTTTTCATTAAAAAATCACTTCACAATTATTAATTTAGTTGTGAAATACACGGATCGGTTTTTTTACGAAACAAAACACAGAAAAACGTTATCCTTCCGTGATATTCGACATTTTTGATTAAAATTATTATTAGCAGAAAAATAATTATTTTAAAAAATATTTGGTTTTGATGAAAGTAAGAAAAATGTGACTTTTTTTTATTATTATTTTTTCAATGCTTTATTATTTTTTTATTTCTACGATTTATAGGACAAGATTTACAATATCCCACTGCAAACTCTATACAGATGGCAGCACATAACGACTACACTAAATAATTCAAGAATTATCAGTGGCTCTAAAACAATGGTTTCTGTTTATTTATCACATTAAAATATCATTTACCTTTTAGTTTAGGTTAGATTCACCTTAAAAGCACTATCTCAGGTTATGGTTGAAAACTGTTTATTTTATTTTATTTTTTATAAACCACCTAAAAATAAATTGTATTTTAACTGTTCTGTGCAGGGCTGGGACAGTGATTCACCTTAAAAGCACTATCTTAGGTTATGGTTCATAACTGTTTTTTTTTTTTTTTTTATAAACCACCTAAAAATAAATTGTATTTTAACTGTTCTGTGCAGGGCTAGGGACAGTGATTCACCTTAAAAGCACTATCTTAGGTTATGGTTGAGAACTGTTTTTTTTTTTTTTTTTTTAAAAACCACCTAAAAATAAATTGTATTTTAACTGTTTTGTGCAGGGCCAGGGACAGTGATTCACCTTAAAAGCACTATCTTAGGTTATGGTTGCTAACTGTTTTTTTTTTTTTATAAACCACCTACAAATAAATTGTGTTTTAAAAGTTCTGCACAGTCCCACCTGTTTAGAATCTCTGTATATTGAACAAATGACGTGTGTGTGACGCATGCGCAGTGTTCAGTGGGATATTGTAAATCTACCCCTTGATTTGAGATATAGTGTAAGTACGCTTTTTTCCGTGTGCGTATTAATCCGTGTGCGTATTAATCCGTGTGCGTTTTTACCGTGTGCGTATTTTTATATTATATAAGAAAATGGAAAATTAATTTTCATAAATATATTTTAAATTTAACTTCTCAAATCATTTTTAGTTTTAACATTATAAATATAATGCACCATCTTAAAAAATTAATGAATTAATAATTCGGAATAATGCTCATTATTTGTCCAGTTTTTAATAATGGGCGAAGAGTTGATTCAATTTGAATTGGATGAAGTTAAGCGTATGGCTAGAGAAAGAAGTCTGAGGTGTGGAGCAAGTTCCACATTAAGGTAATGATTTGTTTGCCAACACAGTTGGCAACGGGTGCACTAGTCTTAGTAATAAAAAATCACGGAAAAATTAACAAAATACACAGAAAATGAACAAAAAATCATAAAAAAATTAGCAAAAAATAATAATTTATAATCCTTTCGCGGATCACTAAAATTTTGCTAAGGACCACCTGTTGAGTAACACTGCTCTATGATATAATCTAACGGCTACTGTTAGCGCTAAATGAGACCACCGGCTTTATGTGCCGAATGAAGGCAGCCCTATATTCCCGAAAATTACTTCAATGATACAGGTACTCACTTTTTGGGAAAATTGAGTGGGCCTGCGGTTGAAACGTTAAAACGAGCTATTTTTTTTTTTTGTAATTATTTTTGCCCTATTAGAGATCGAACTCACGATCCCAAAGTTACAACTAATAACTACTGCAACTAATTTGTTTAATCATGTCAATTTCCACTTATCCACCTAATTTTGGTAATATTTCCACATCTAAGAAATACCTAATTTCACATTAACTCATAAATATATGTATTTGTTTTTGTATTTCTATTAACATTTTTATTAACAAATTGATTTTTTCTTTAACTGAATATCTTATTTTAAAATATTTAAAAAAAAATGTAAAATAAAGAGTAGTTAGTTAGTTACAAATTTTGGCGCACAGCAACAATGGCTATTTGCACCTAACACAGTGTGTGTGAAAGTTAGATCGTGGAGTTGGTTAATTTTAAAACGTAGCCTGCTCATCACTAAAAATTCTACTGCTTAATGTCTATCGAGTCATGTTTTCATTATGTGAAAAAAAAAAACATATTACGGATAAAAAATAATGTTTTGCTTATAAATATTTCGTTTATCATAAATAAGTGGATGAACTTTATGCTTTAGAAATCAATATCAAAAAGAGAAGATAAATGAAGATGTGTCGAAAAGATACCCTGGACAGCGTAAATGTCAAAAAGCCCATGTTTAAAAATAATTCCTCTGCTATGATCTGGAGAAATATCTTATTTATAAAATGTCATATAGAACAAGACAGTACTATGTTTGAACCAAACTCTGTCTGCCACATGCATTATCACAAGCTTTATTTATAACTAGTGGACCCGTTGCCAACTGTGTTGGCAAACAAATCATTACCTTAATGTGGAACTTGCTCGATACCTCATACTTCTTTCTCTAGCCATACGCCTAGATAACTTCATCTAATTCAAAATGAATCAACTCTTCGCACATTATTAAAAACTGGACAAATAATGAGTATTATTCCGAATTATTTATTCATTAACTTTTTAAGATGGGAAAACAATTCATTTTCACTCGTGCATTACCTTTATAATAATAAAACTGAAAATGATTTGAGACGTTAAATTTAAAATATATTTATTAAAATAAATTTTCCAATTACTTATATAATATAAAAATACGCACACGGAAAAAAGCGCAAATGAAAAAATACACACACGGAAAAAAGCGTACTTACACTATATCTCAAATCAGTTTGAAATATATCGTGAGAAACTATTACAAAGTAAAATTTAATTTCTTGCCCGTTTACTTTTATAGTGTAGTACTGACTTTTAAATGTAAATTTGTCATTTCAAAATATTCCTTACGCTATAAAACCTACTTCAGATATGTTGGTTATGATCATTATAACTAAGATATCATTTATCTTTATGACATATGTCAAATGGAATGAAATTTTAAGAAAGTGAAATTTTTTACCATGTTTTAATACCAACATGACATACAATTTCAAAGGTGCAAACTATTGAATGTATCAATTTGTAATTTTTACCAAAATATTTTAAATATTTCAAACCAATTTTAAATTTACACAAATAAGTTGTCACCTAGCGCGTTTAATGACGTTTGGATACTTCGGTAAATTTCGGTAAGTTACATGTCGGAATCTTGCTGCTACTATTTTTAGTGAAATATATTAATTTATTATAAAAAAGAAGCAAGAACGCCAAAAACTAATAGACAGATAAAATAATCACTATTTAAATAATTAGAAATCGTATAAATAAAAAAATAATAAAGCATTGAAAAAATAATAATTCGGTAAACTTCGGTAAGTTACGTTATAAGCAATTCACTTTTGTAAGAACAAACTAAGAGTGAATTTTGTTTTCAATAGTTTGCACCTTTGAAGCTGTATGACATGTTGATATTAATGTCACTTTTTTAAAATGTCGATCCATTTGACATATGTCATAATGAAAAATGATATCTTAATTATAGTGATCATAACCTTATCAACCTAAAGTCGGTTTTACAGCGTAAGGAATATTTTTAATTGACATTTAAAGTCAGTAACACACCATAAAAGTAACCAAAATAACCAGATCTAGTGTGTTCTTACAAAAGTGAACAGCTTATACATGTCGGAATCTTGCTGGTACTATTTTTAGTGAAATATATTAATTTATTATAAAAACGAAGCAAGAACGCCAAAAACTAATAGACAGATAAAATAATCACTATTTAAATAATTAGAAATCGTAGAAATAAAAAAAATAATAAAGCATTGAAAAAATAATAATAAAGAAAAAAAAGTCACATTTTTCTTACTTACTTTCATCAAACCAAATATTTTTTAAAATAATTATTTTTCTGCTAATAATAATTTTAATCAAAAATGTCGAATATCACGGAAGGATAACGTTTTTCTGTGTTTTGTTTCGTAAAAAAAACCGATCCGTGTATTTTACAACTAAATTAATAATTGTGAAGTGATTTTTTAATAAAAAACACAACTGTCATTTTTACTAATTTATTTTCAACACTGAAAACTAAAATTCACAGCACACTACTGTCCAATACATAAATTAATACTACTATATAATAAGAACCTCGCTTCAATTGTTTTAGATTTCCACGCGTCCAGACAGCCAGGGACACAGGTTGGGGCATTATATTATAGATAGATTCATAGCACAAGCATCGAATGGTTTCATATGATGATTCGTGAATTACATGTCTTAATCCTACGGCGATATTTGTGAGGCATAGAATTGCGATACTGATTTTTAGTAGCCTGGATACCTCGGCTGCCTGCTTCATTTTTCGTATGAAGGAGAGGAAGGAAACAATGAAGAGAATTGCGTCATCCGTACGGAGGCTGCAGTGTCGCTCGATTCATGGTAGTATTGGTTTATTCCTAAAGATTAAAAAAAATATATCCATGAAGAAAATTTCCATAATTATCCATGAATCCATGACAATGATGATTTTTCAGTTTTTTAAAAAGTATATATAAAGTTCATCTTTCTTTTCTCAAATTGTACATTGGAAGAACCAAATGTTTCAGTTTTGTCTTTTCATATAAGAGCCTTTAACACTTTATGTTCATTCATTTCTCCTAAATAGAGATTAATTTGGCGTGTGTTTCTGCAAAACACTATTTTTAAATTACTGCCACTCCACACCAAAAGCAGACAGAATACTGTATCCCATATTTTTATTCCCGACTACGTGTATCGCATACGAGTGTGAAAACTCACGAATGGGCATGTGGAATCGCTTTCACAGTAGTTACTTTAAAAAAGAGTCAATGCGCTGGAAATATAAATCTATTAAATGTTGCGTATATCCCAAAAGTATGATTACCAATAAGTTTATTAATAAGATTACCAATTAAATTTGAGAAGAATGGGTAATGAACAAAGCTTATATAAAAAACTAAGCGGAAGATGATTAAGTAATCAAAACAAAATGTATGGCGAAAGAAAACATAGAAGGCGACTTATATTTTGGTTGAAGAATCTTCAACAAAAGTTTTCCATCAATACAACGGAACACTTTCGAGCTGTGTAATATGTAATGTTTACAGTAAGAAGCAAATATTCTAACAAAATAATCGCTGCAAGAAGTATAATTTACTTGCCAATTCATATTATAGTTCTGCGTCAAACAATTCTTAAATGGTGTATGAATAAGTGGCAATAAAATTTTATATAAATAATTTTTTAATGCTTTAAAGGTGAACGAAATAACTTTGATTGAAAATAGTGAAATAGCTGGTCGAAACACCAGGTTTAAATCAGTTTGAGCTGGTCGATACCTAGTACAAGACAGAACTATAGCTCTGCGAATTAAACTGTGGAACTTCTAGAAACGATTTTAGAGGAACCAATAATTTTCGAAGGACTCGACAATTCGGTGGCTTTCTTGTTCGCCAGACCTGATCACCCCAGATTCTTTTCTATTGAAACAAAGAATATATATACGAAATTTCAAAGCCAGCAAGCATGCAGCACCTAAAAACGAACATGAATGAACTCGAAATAAAGTTGAAGCAATATGAGAACTAACTTTACGCCAAACGAGAGGCCGTGAGTTTTCTAGAGGCAGAAGGGTATCATTCAAGCGATAGATTTTTCCATATTTAATTCTAAAATTGTCCTTTGAATTTATATTGGTGTATATATGTCAAAAGAGCCAGTGAAACTCATTGTATTTTATAATTTAAAGCTGAAATTAATAGTTTTAATGCAACGAGAGCATTGTCGATATTTTTCAACTTCTTTAAAAACACAGCCTGATTTCATGGTACATCACCTTATTACATGACTGGAGAAACAGAGATCTGTAACTGGCCTGTTTCGACTAGGAGGCACCATACCAGTCGTTCTAATATAAATATACAGCTAATGATTTCTAATGTTCTGCCAAATTCCAATATTTCGAACACAAAACGGGTGATTACAAAAGGTCGTAATTACGATGAATATCAACAGCTTATTTACATTTTTTTTTCCCTGTAAGTTTCTCCTGGTGCACTAACTGAGACTTTATAATAACATTTAGTGTTTCCAAAACAAAAAGCTATTTTATTCAAACATGTTATTCAAGGCAAATCAACTTGTCCCAATATTAAAAAGATTTAAAATATAATTATTTGTAAAATTAGAAAATAGTAAAAATATTACAGTCTTCAGAATATGAATGGGTTTCTTATTTGTAAAAACCAATAAACTAGAAAAAGATGAATCGAGTTTTAACGTAAATGGGATGATAAAAAATCAGAACGAATTTTATTAGATTACTTATTTTTCACGCATACAGGAAATAATTATAGGTTGATCAACCACTATTCCCAATGTTGGTTCTTTTTTACTTGAAGGACGACTTAATTCCACTAAATATTTGTTGCTTCAAACCAAAAGCTAGCTATTGATGAAGTTGCAGGAAAAAATCATATTTGATTTCAACGGGATGGTTTCTCTGGCCCATTGTAGCAATGATGTCAAATATTATTTAAATTAATACTTCTTAAATGCTTAGATGTGGCTCGATAGAGCATTAATTGACAAGCTAGAAAAAAATTGTCACCAGATGTTTTTTTTTTCTATGGGGATATTTAAAACCAGAAATATACGAAACCTCAGACATTCAAATGTAGATTTTCCTGTGGTAAAATTATCAAAAAATGAGCCAAAATAACAAACAAGCAATTAGCAAAAACGCAGAAAGTCTTTATGATAGTAGAAATAAGCGTTGAACAAACTAATAAACTATCTTATTGTGTTTATAAATACATTTAAATATATTAAAGGTGAAGACAAATAAGAAGATACCCATATGTGTAAACGAGAGCCTGCTCGTGAATAATAACCCATGTAAAAAATTAACCTATATTGTCTGACTGATCAAAGAAATCTATCTCAATGCATGAGCATTTGAAACTACCTGATTTTTTCAATTAGACCAAACTAAAATACGTTTTTCACAAGGTCACGTCAGCTATTTTCTTATTTTACTGTACCTCTATTGTTGGAAAGTATAAATATGAATATCTATGACTGGAAGTTTAGAAACGGAGAACTTACCTCTTCTATCCTCACAATACACCAAGGCGGTGGGAACTTATTTTTATTATTAAAAATTAGTAAATTATATATTTTTGTAAAAGGCAACAAAGATCCAACTATCATTTTATATCATAGATAAAACAAAATGTTATAATACCGTGAAAGATCAATCTGTCACACATCAACAAATTGTGGATCTTTACTTCAAAATACTCTCATGGGTCCACCAACTAAGACAAGTTTGTGATAGCATCTGCTGATAGAACCTCACGATTTACTATTGTAAAGATAAAAATTCTAAAAGGGTTACACTTTTTTTTCGATTTTAAGTAGTTTACCAGATTATTTTTTAAATATCACCAGATTAATTTTAAATTGGTTATAACATTTTTGATGATAGTTTCAGAAATCAAGTGATTTTTCATGAGTTAAATAAAGGCATAATTAAATCAACACGTATAACAATCAATGTGGATCAAACCAAACCAACTGAGGAACGCTACTCTTTAGGAAGAGTAGCATTTACTGCATGCATAAGTCAGTCCATGAATACCGTGTTAATACATTTGTTCCTATACACACGATATGCAAAGATATGAATAATACTGAGGGCCGGTTTTGAAAGCCTAGTTAAATATAACCAAATAGAAAATTGTTACTATGGTTACTTATGGGATTGTTATATTGTGACCGTAGTTGACAATTTGCTTCACTAAGCTTTCAGAAAACCGGCCTTGAATATAAAAATAATTTTATTCTTCATTAAGTTTAGTTAAGCGAAAATTAAATTGTCTATACCAAATCACTAAACAAATAAACAAAACAAAAAGTATTAACTAATTGTTAATAAATTAATAGTGTAACTAGAGTTGAAACAAAATTGTGAGTATCTTGTTATTATTTATGGCGACCAACAGATCATACTCATACGGCCCAACTCAAAAATCCTGAATGTGGAAACAATAAATTAAAATATGTGACACGGGTAAATCTGAGTTATACATCTTACAAGAATGATATACGTTATTTCGCTGGTAGCCAATAGTGGCTTATACAAAGGTATGAGATCGCATTTTTAACTATGTTAGAAAACGCACCTATGTTCTTTATCTTAATTCATAGTCACAGCAGGTATTAATTTGTCCAAGAGTACTCTATTGTCGTCCAAGAAAACTGATAAATAGTAGAGAAAAACAAATTCTTCCTGGTGATTTTGATTTTTAACAGTTGATAAGTTAGTGACAAATCTGTGTCATACGTCACAAATAGTAGACCTTTCGTCAAGTATTCGTGGGTTCACTAACAGTGAACTGTGCGTTATTGTGTGACAATGGTTTCTTTGCACTTACTCCGGCAAAACCACAGTAGAATATTTTTATAATTTGTATGTCATGATACATAACATTGATGATTCTGTCTACGTGTCTCAAAAATACTCACAGAAAATCATCACTTACTCGAATAAGAAATATTTACTTAAGTGAGTACCATAGACATTTAATTTAAAAAACATATCTGATAAAGGTGATACTTTTCACTCCGGAGAAGTTATCCGGTTAACCAACAGGGGTTATTCGAAATCGTGCGATTAGTGCTTTTCTTTTGATTTACCAGTCTACGATGAACTTTAATAGGAAATTATATTTTATAATACATCTAATATGTCTCGTGGTAGTAATTAAGAAATTTGAACATATACCATGCAATTATTAAAGGCGACTTGTAATTTCTAGCACAGACAGGATATATTCTTGGCTTCCATGGTTCGCACACACTCAATTAAAATATATAATAAGGCAAACTATGTCGAACTATAAATAGAAGGTTCTACACCTAGAAGTAGATGCGGGTGAATCCATCCAACATTTGTTCAGAAAGATGAGCGGAGTTTGATCCTAGAAGTGGAATAATAAGTGTATTGGAAATAATATCGTTTTTGTGACATCGTAACCATAATGAAACAAATACAGTTATATTTATTTAAAAAATTGCTGCCAATGAAGCATACATTTGGTCAAGTATAGTAACACGTTAAACATTGGTATGGAAATAAGGACGACTGGAAAAACGCAAGAGAATTTCTTTTAACCCAAAAATCTATTTTTAAATCATCTGATCATTGGACTAAACTGAGTACTGTATTCGAACTAAGGACGTAAAAGTTTTCCAAAAGAGCACATAGCAAAACTTATCCCAACCTAGTTAGTTAACATCTTTAGCGCATAGCAATGATGACAATTTGCGCTTTAGACAAGGGGGCACCATAAACAAGGAGGTCATACGGTCCATAAGATGGGACTAAAAGTATAAACCATTTCAAAGCGCTAAAATCCGTTCAAACGAATGAAGTTTTACTGGGATTAGAAAGGCCGTTTGAAAGAATTTAAAAAAAAAGATATGCAATTGCTAATCAAAAAGTTTTTTGCAGCATGGTAATGCGCGCTTAAATAATACAAAATTTACAAACGATAAAATTAAAGGCATAAAATAAAATAAACAGGATAAAAATTCTGCATCCACCGCACTCCCCAAATTTTGTGTCATCAGGTTTTCACTTTTTTTCCCTGCTGATATCCTATCAATAATCAGGGGTAGGCAACTTTTTTATTTTGCAGCCCCATTCAGTAACAATAGTTTTTGGCGGGACATACTTTTGCCATTTTTAAATTTACGATCCTAGTTTATCTGAAAACCTTTTTTGCGCTAATAGGTGACGTTTATAAAGTGGCATTTCTGAGTAAAGTCTCGACCTTTTCTCCCATATGATATATACTTAACATATTCATGACATTTACTTCTTTTATTTTAAAAAAGGCATTTTTTCTGTACACTTTACATTTGTCTTAGGTCAATTTAATTAGGTCTTCTTATGTAACTTAATGTAACTCGTCATATCTTGCAGCAGTCTACACACAAATATCTACCGTCAACTTAGACGACTGTCAGATTATAGCACAAACCTAAACTCTTCTTGACATACCTACTCAGTTTAAGTCATCATCATTGACATTGACATTGACACTGACATCAGTTAGCTGATCCAAATTTTGAACGTGTTTTGTTCGAAGCTTATATTTCATGTACCCCCAAACATTTTCCATAGAATTTGTATCGGGCATTAGAGAAAACCACTTCACTCCAATCGCGGTCTAAATTTTCCTTGTCCCAAGCAAGTCATTTTTCGACGTTTTGTAATAGACTTGCAAAATGGTATTTCTTTGCTAATTAAACCAACCTCGTGGCTCTAATAGTTATTGATATAGCAATGGTGGCATACTTATATTGAACATCTTGTATACTACGTTAAAAAAGAAGCCTAAATACATGAATGAATATATATTACAAAGCACAATAACAAGAGTGGGAAGAGAAAACGTCTATAATTTCTTCTTTTGTTGATATTGAAATAAACTTGTTCCACAAAATGTAAATTATGAACGTTTACTTATGAAAACTTCAAAACCAGTTTAAACAAGTTTAAACTTGATTCAGATATTTTTCACATATTTTTATATTTACGAAGATGCATACTGACTTGAGCTGTAATATGGTTAAATCGATGAGACTCTTTGCAGACTATAAAAGTTCTCAACCGAGCTTATAAATCGTTGCTGTCGCATGACTAACGGCCCTTTCGGCAGAGGGTTCATTATACGCGCTACATCGATGTGTTCCGGGCGATAAAACGACCGCCCGGAGTCCCGGAATGAACCGGATCGCCCTACGACCTAAACACCCAGTCCGTTAATTGTACACTTCGTCATAATTGTCACGATGAAAATACAGACCATTGTTTGTTAGTGGTTTTCACAAATTTTAACAATACTGGACTAAAATTACATAAGAGAAATTACATATATTTAGAAAATTGAATATTATAAATAATATTAAACTTATTCTCAAATTTTCCAGCTTAATTTTTTAAGTGGCTCGTCTTTCCAGATATCTCATCAATACTCATTCGTCCCTTCCGAAGTACCTTCACCACAGATTATAAGTATCTTATACAAAGCTATATGAAAGGAAAATAATATGAAAAAACTGCGAAGGAAATACCACTCCAAGATTTGCAGCGAATTTTCATTTATTTAACTGGATATATATAATAATAAAATAATTGTGAAGATGTTAAAGCTCCATAACTTTATAAAAGGTACCAGACATCAGTATTCTGTATTTAAAAAAATATATATTTATGCGTTTCAGACATCTTTTATTAGATAGTTTTGTGTAGGAATATTAAATATTTATAGAGTTGCCACGGGTCCGTACAATGATATTTCGTGGACGCGCTGGGCGCCACCGAAACCTGCCCGGGCCGCCGCCGACGGACCCGTCGCTCGCCGTCACGTCTTGTCGACGCGACCGGCAGTCTTGTAATTTTGCACGACCCTCAGCCAGGAGTGGTCCAGGAACAGTATCCGAGGACCGCAATGTGCGTTCGAAATGTCGATGTTCATGTGTCCAGCAGTTCACAAGTTGACGCGTAATTAGCTGCGTTCTTCATCGACCCACGAGCCAAGTGATCCACCGTTCAGGATGATCTGAACATATCAGATTATCAATTTCATATGTTACCGGGGTTCCAGCGCCTTTCGCCGAGCGTGCCGATCTCTCTCTGCGTTCTCGCTTCCGCCCGCGTTTTCGACTAGGGTACGGTGCACAAGGATGAGGTTTCGAATTCTTTTCCCTCCTTCGGATTTTTATCTTCTAGTGTTCTGAGGTCGACTTAGCCTCAAGAATGTAATAGATCTAAAAAAACAAACGCTTCTAAACGTGGACATTAAGATTTCCGAGAAATAAAATTTCTATTACGAGGGTTGACTTTTATGTTTCGGGATTGCGCTAAACCAGTTCTGCCATCTTGCAACTGATGCTTCTATCGTAAGTTTGAAATTTTGGACGATATACGTACTCAGAACGTTTTGACGTACGAGCGATATGTGTTGTCTACAGAAACTTGAAAAAATTCATCTCGGCTAAAATTGGAATTAAATCGTATTTTCGAGCGATTATTTTTTACAACTTTCGACGTGGTTTAACCCAACAAAAATGCATCAATGAATTTAATTCAACTTTTGGCGATGAAGCACCATCAAGGACTACTTATTATCGATGGTTTGCTGACTCTAATCATGGCCGTAGTTTGCTTAAAGGCCTTATCACACTAGAGTTATTATTCGTCTAAACTTGGAAAATTAAAGTCTTTGCATTCGAATCGAAGTCTTGTGCGTGTGATAGTATGAAGAAAAAACCTAGGTTTTGAAGACCAGGCAAATGAAACAGGATACAATTTCTCGGTCTTTTTACCCAGGTCTTACAGCTGATGCGTCTTTGTCTTTTATTTATGTCCAAATATAACTGTCAACTGTCATAATTTCACGATGTGCATGGGTAAACAAACAATTTCCAAGTCTTAACTAATATTCAAATACCGTGTGATATGTCAAGACCTAAAGAATGGGATCCTGGAAAAAAACCTACAAAAATACGACTTGGATAGCGTTCTAGTGTGATACGCCTTTAAGGACGAATTTCGTGAAGGTTTTCCAAAACCGGTTGTTGTTCCGGAAAACATTGATGCTGTGCGTGAACTGATACTGTAAGATTGTCATGTGACTTATCGTGAAATTGAGGTATCCTTGGGCATAAGTGGGACCAGCATACATTCACTATTGCATGAACATTTGGCCATCAAAAAGATTTATTCGCATTGGATCCCACATAATTTGACAATCGCAGTGGAAAAAACCTCAATCGGAGTGGAAAAAGTGCTTCGAAAATTGGTTCAAACGCATGCAAAAGTGTATTGATCTTCATGGAGAATATTTTTAAAAACAATAAAGACATTTTTATTGATAAATAATTGTTTTTGATCTCAAATCCCGAAATATAATAGGCAACCCTCTTAGTATATAAGTCATTTTTATAAATAGAACAGTTACAAACAGTTGTAGAATGAACATTTTTCTAATTCGCCTGATCATATCTCATCAAATATATATGGATTGGTTTACAAGATGGCGTCCATAAAGCAATTTGTTTATTTACAATTACATAAAAAAAAATTTTACAATAGAAAATATTCTTTGCATGATGAAAATACGCAGTAGATTTTGATGGACAGATTGTTACTATTTTTATTTTTAAGTTTTTTGTTTTGTATAAAAACCTGTAATAACTGGGGTGATTAAGCTACCCTCAAGTAATTTCATCGTTCTGTGAACGTCATACATACCTTAAGCTCCAAGGATTCTATTATAACAATATCTCCAAATTTAAGTGTGGCAAATGCTTTTCTCGATTTATTTAATATTATTTTTTTTTCTCACACCTGTAGATATAAACCATGTTTAATTGGATTTTTATAATTGCTTGATTATAATAATAAACAAATTAAGTAACGAATTTTTAAAATTACCACCTCGTCCAATATCAATATACATCCTACCGAACTAATAAAATTATTATTATTATCTTATGACGAATTCCCTGTCTGTAGCCAAATTAGGGAAACGTTATAACTGTTCGCTCCAAGGAAACTCAACCGCGACCTAGCTCAGCTTTGGAGAGTAGGGGGGGTAAACATTTATCAAGAGCGCCAGTAAATATCCCCGGATATTTAACAATACCTGGAGCAGAACATATCTACCTGTTCTGTCCCCAGCCTTTGGAGTGAACACGGCGCCTAACAACACTACGAAACTGTTTTCGTCTGCGGCTACACAAAAATATAATCAATCGGGCACCTACCTCTCGGCTTCGTATCCTAAAAAGAAAGAGGGGTGTTTCTGAGCGACATACGCTCCTAATCAGAGATTGACTTTCGGAGTAGGATGTGTACAAGGTGAACATACATCAAAACGCCAACGCTAAATTAATTGAGAATATAATTAGCACTAAATAATCTATAACTATCCCACAAGGGATCTGTGAGACACCTAGTCTCGTACAAAGATACTATTTCAACATGAAATAAACTATAACTATCCCACACGGGATCTATGAGACACCTAGGCTCGTAGGAAGACAATAAATTAGTACGAGTCGAACCTAACTCAAAGATGTGACCCCAGACGGGTACAACCAATATAATCATGTAGTCTTAAACACTCGGAAGGAGTTTTCTCTAAGTGACTCAATAATCAGTCCCCAAAATGGACTCAACGCAACTACTTAACTTAATAATACTGAACTAAACTATAGTTACTTACGGAGCGAGTCCTGGTGTTCCAAACCTCGATGGGTACGATATCTGATGTCTATACCCGAACGATATCAAATAGCCTTCCGATAACCTTAACTTTGAACGGTAATAATGTGTGAACCACCTTCCTTGTTCCATGGAACCCCAGTGCCTACGGTGGAGAGGGTTAGTACACAGACACTCACTCATTCATGACCAGGACAGGAAGTAGATAGGTTTTGCACATCGGTAAAGGTTACCACTTCGCAGGAATAACCAGCGAATTGACAATAATAACATAAAGCTCCCGACTCTGATACGGTAAAACAGAAAAATAATCGCTATAGTAATCGTACTCACGTCCGCCTCAACACCAAGAGACCTCATATAACAATACTACATATAGAAATAGAGAGCACCCACGGCTCTCGGGCAGTTGGACACCTCCTGGGTGATCGGATGACCCCTCGATGGTGGACACTCCTCCGCAAAAATACCCTGGAGGTCCGCTGACCTCTCTGATGTGGATTCTCCTCCTGGGAGGTCGGATAATCCCTCTGTAGTGGATTCTCCTCCACGTGTTCCGGAACGCAACAATGGCCGCCGTCCGCCGGTCGTATTCGAATCTTGTCAGAACTATAAGGCTCCCTCACTGGACCTCCTGACACCTTCTTAACAGGGGTCGTGGACACCAACCGTGGCCTTCCACCGACTCTCACAAGCCGTTAAGAACGCAATCACCAAGACTGCATCAGACTCGAACTTATTTCGTACACAGCCTAACAGCTGTTACACGCTAGCTGGCACAACCGCTAGTCTTCTATTCAATTCTAGTCACCTTCTGACCGTGGTCGTGGACACCAACTGTGGCCTTCCACCGACTCTCACTAGCCGCTAAAACACGGTCCCCAAGACTGTATATCACACCAAATTATCTTGTACTCAGCCTCACAGCTGCTTCACGTTTTTCGCTCAAACGCTAGTTTTTTCAATCCGGTGACCACTCACCTATTAACCGTTGGTTGTCTAACCACCTTTTCAGTTGGCCTGTCACGTGATCAAATGTAGGCTACTCGTTTAACATCGGTGTACTGCGAGTATCTTAGCCCCCAGTACAGTTTAAACGGTTACAATATACGGCTCAAAATAAAACCGTTACAATCTGTAAAGTAAAAATTAATTTCCGATATATAAAACTTAAGGAAACTTGCTTTTGAGCATGTTTAAAATCATAATATAGAACTTGGTACGGTTTATTTTGTTTATTTATTCTTTAATTTTGAATTGTTGTGTTCGAGAAATGTTCTCAGAATGAACAGGCGGGCGGACTCGCCAAATATTGGGCCCGTTACTTCTGTTACGGGACCGATATTTGGCTACTATTAACGAACTACGGGCATTACCGAACACAGCAGCTTTGCTGTTGAACACAGCAATTATGTAGATCTATTTGTGTATTTGCTCCACCAAGTTACGGCAACGGTTTAGATATTTTTACTAGGTAGGAACTGTAAAAAGCTCCAGATAGTTGTTTGTTTGTTTATGGGCTGATCTGGCTGGACATTCGCTTATATGAACATGCCAGCGCTATAGATTTTGCTAGATAAGGATTGGAGAAGGCTAGGTAAGTCATGTGGATACCAGAAGACGAGACGATACCAGACTGAGCAGCAATTTATGACGGAACGTACTGCTGAATTTATCTCACATTCAGATCACTTATCGCTCTAAACTATCCGTAGTCGGTCATCTGAACCACACAACCTACTCCATTAGACGCTAGCCGCGTGCATTCGCTGTGACAAAAATGTAAGTCGTGGAAACTACGAAGCTGAAATCCGAAGATTCTGTTGTGACTGCAAATTGTGTATGACAAGGAAAAGTTCCGAGATAAGAGGGGATAATAAGATCAATCTGGTATAGGCAGGTTGCCTATAACATAAGCATTCTCTATATTTTAATATGCTGTCGACACATGAATCTTTAAAGCAGTCGATTGCCTTCGTGTGGACTTATTCGAGATGTACATGAGAAGGATGCTTGGAATACCGTCGGCTACTAAAAGCAATAATGCTTCCATCCTAGCAAAAATTAAAGAAAAGCAGAGACACTCCAGTGACCACGTATTGTGACAATCTTGAAAAGCTTGTTCAAAGCAAACCAGACAACAAAAGAAGAAGAGTTCACCTGCACGATGGAATGATACCGTAGAAATTTTGCTGTAATAGGTTCTAGAAAGACAAAAAATCGCGGAATATGGCGATCAATAATTAATTAAAAAGCTGCTCAAGATCTTCCATATGACGAGATTCCATGGACAGCACGTGTCGTTAGAAACGTACAGGGACTAAAGAGAAAGGAGTCAGTGATGGCTGACATTGAAACAATGCTATACTTATATACCAAAAATAGTATCTATTTAAACAAATAATCCCCATAATAACCATGATATATGTATGCAACATTCTTAATTTAAAAAAGAAGATACTTTTCCTAATTTTGCAATAGAGTGGCCTGAAACTGGCATTATTGTATATTATTCGTCGTTCTTAATAGAGTAAATCAATACGATGAATCTTATAATGACAATACTGGCTGAAACGATGCAATCAACAACTTAATAGTAAAATTACACTTAAAGTGACGAGCAAGACTAAAAAAAACTTCGGTTGCTATTTAAATTTATCAACATTTATCTATTAAAAATTTAGAATCTCACCTTCCCTGCCCTTGACTTCACTTAGACGTTGGGAACCTATTATTTATTTATTTTATTTCAAGTTTAAATCTAAAGGTAAAAGTTAGCAGTATCAGATCTCAACAACACAAATATCAAACGAGAGTATACAAGAAATACAATAAAATATCTTTAACACTTAAAAAATATAGAATACAACTCATATTGTAGACCCCAAATCACAAAATCATCCCTGGTAATGAGGCACTACAAATAAAAACAGTCATCCCATAAGAATACTTGTTTGATGTCATTTCAAAAATAACTACAGAAATTGCTTAGAAGAGACAAAAGCAACAAATTAATAAACGTCAAAGAAGATAAAGAACCAGTATATGGAACATAAATTGTGACGAGAAAATTCAAATAACTTTATCAAGAATACCAGTTGGTCATACAAAAATTACATATCTGTAAAAAGAGAGTAGCAACAAATTTGCGAACAATGTCACGGTAATAATAGTTGAACATATCATCAATGAATGTAAAATATAGAGATCCGTTCGGCAAAAACACAAAATACCAGCAGTGTTACAAATTTAACCCGCTTTCTCGCTAGTTTTAGAGGAATTGCTTCAGGTTTGTGGAATTAAAATCTACGTAGTCTTAGCATAAATAGTATCACAAAGTTTTCAGTGTTATTCATAAAGATGCTTTAGTATATTAAAAAAATGCCCAGTGCTTAATTCTCTGCTCATTTACAGAAGTTAAAAAGCTTTTTTTTTAAGATTTTTAATACTGAAGAGCCTATCAACTGCTAGAACGACATGGTGTATGCTACAAGCAGGGTGTATGCTATGAGGAGCTTGAGAAAAAGCGACGACGATTAAGAGAAGCCATTACCCTGCTTCAGTAATGGTTTGACGAAACGGGAGCTTCAACGAGGTGGGAGGTTTGATGGTACCAGTAAGCTCAATTTTTACGAGAAAGGGGCAAAAACATAGGTCAGAGTATACTAGTAAACCGTGTTGAAGTTGTTAGTTAAAAAACAGTACAACCCTGTACAGTACTGACTGTACTGTACTGCCTTTTTCGCTGGTCACCATAAGGTGAAAACTACACAGAGTACCTTGAAAGCACTGTACCAATCTTCATTTCTCCTGCTGATTGGCCGTCTAGCAGTTCTGATCTCAACTCCCTTGGACTAGAAATTATAGTTCGGGCTTTAACTTGGTCTGCAAGAAAAGTTAGTTAAAATTTTTGGCGCGCAACAATAGTTATTTGCGCCTAACAAAGCCCATCTGTCCTGCAAGAAGAGGCACCCTAGTATTCCTAGACTGAAACGCTCCCTGATGAAGGCAACGGAGGGTTTCCTGTAGAAACTCATCGTAATTCTATTGCCGAAGGGCCATAGAAACTTATGAGTTGTAAAAAGGCCAGAGGTGGTTATTGGTTGTTTGAGATGCGTCTGTGTATTATGTATAAAAAGTAAATTAAAATTATTATTATTAAAGTATTAAAAACTTTAGGTATCTTATAGAATTTTATTGAATATTCTGGGACAGTTGTCACACTAGAAATAACGGATGCCAATTTTTTGTTAGAAAAAAAAAATATATATATATAAATTTTTTAAATATATTTCGCATTTCATTTATATATTTATCTGGAGAGTACCGATTTTGTACTTTTTGTGTCCGTAGACAAACATATCAAGCCTGTAGCTGCAAACGTTAAATCGTCTGTACCTGCTACTTTATTGCTGAGCAAGGGCACGGGCGTGAGTGCAATTCCTGCTTATATCAAATGATTTTGTGTAAATATATTTATACAAATTACAGGTTCTGCTTAGCCGTTCGCAACCGGCTTTCAACTGTAGGTGCCTTTCTGTGTACGCTAAAAAATGTATGTCTTATTGACCATATTACTCCTGAATGTACATAGATTGAAAACATGGTCACGAAACCTGGAAACAGGAGGCCTGGCTCATTTCGGGATGTCGCGCCGATGATGACAAACATACATTATACATACATACTAACATACCCAATCTTTAACAATATTTAAAAAAAGAAACAGTTTTATGTAGAAAAACATGTGTTTTACTCACAAAACTACAATCAAGGCTAGACGTACATTCATTACATCGGCTTCCTGAATCTAGCTATAGTTTTATAAGTAACCTGTTATATTAGATTATATTCTGTAAACAGTCAAGTCATATTGTTTAATACAACTTTGTGAAACTTGGAGTTATTCCTATTAAATAAATCAACAGATCTGTCTTTAGCGAGAATACTGTTGTATAATAATGTCATACGGAGTAACGGCCTCATTTCATAATGCATGGTAGTCGCTCTTTTACATGTAAATAATGTATCTCCGATTCTGAAACCTCGGGAAGGTACTATTACATTTTTTTTTTTTTTTTGACAATATGTCAAACAGTGAACGTAGTTGTTAAATATCTTCAACAAAAATACCATCGATGTCGCTTCTCTCCTATTACCTATGAGTTCTACCATTATTCTTCGATACTGCTCGTTGGTACGTCTTTACGATAAAATCCTGTTAAACACAAGTCAGCAACATAATGCCACGATGGAGCAGTCTCAATGCTACTTATATTATTTACTATGCTAGGGTGATTATATCACCAAACCACATTTCAGAGTAGGTCTTACCAATGGACTTAATAGTATGGTGTACGTTTTACTGTGACGAAATCTTAATGTTAATCTAGCTCATTTTATATATTTTCACAATGTATGATAACATTTAAATTAAAAGATATTTATATATTTAACAATATTACTATATTAAATAATTGAAAGTTTTATTGATGTACTGCGTTAACACAGTAGAGTAATCTTATTTCAGAGTTTTTTTCTTTTTTTTTTATGTATAAAAAGAAGAATCGGTTTAATTGTGTTATTTTCACAAAAAAGGGCTGCCTTACAGATTCAATATGAAGTCTGCCCAAACATATTTTGAAAGCATGTATTTTATTGTAAAAATTTAGGACATTAAAAATTATGTACATCCTTCAAACATATTAAATCGGCAGAACTATTTTCACTTAATAGATCAAGAATCATCCAAACTAAATTAAATTACGACCTATAATTTATAATTCGTGAAGCAAATATCTTGCAAAAATTATATTTAACCAGTGTTACATTGTTTCTCAAAATAGATACTGAATTTTTACCTCTAATTTTTTAGATAAAAGCAATTATTAATAATTTAACAAAAACATGTTTAGGCTATTTCAAATGTTTAAACGGAAGTAACTGGAATGTTCATTTTAGTAAGTTGTCATGAGCCCTTTTTTAAGGATTGAAGTGGGCTTTTGATATTCAAAATGATTATCAAAATAATTACTCGACCACCAGTGGCGTGCCACAGGAGAGTAATTTAGGACCTTTACTGTTTCTTCTTGTGGTCAATAACATTCCAAACATTGCGAACAGCTGCGAGTGTGAAATGTTTGCTGATGACATAAAAATGTATTGCAAAATTACTAACATGTCACACTGCAATGAGTTGCAAAACGATCTTACCAAAATATACGAGTGGAGGGAGGCAATTGGTTTAGAATTCAATACCTGAAAATGCAAAAGTTGTGAGCTATACGAGAAAACGTGAGGCTATTGAGTACAATTATACCATGAATGGCAGCACTGTACCGTGAACAGATACGATTACAGATCTTGGTGTTATATTTGACTCACAGATGACTTTTCAGCACCATATTAAACATGTTGTGAATAATGCTATGAAAAAAATCGGGTTTGTGCTTCGATTAACCAAAGGCTTTCATCACAGTCAAACGTACACCAAACTCTTCAACTCCTTGGTACGACCTGCTCGTTTTTTTTTTTTTTTTTACCACAGAAAAATAGATTCTACAATTTTAAATCGAATTAATCTATATAATATTATTCGGGTAGAAAAATGAAGAGAAAAATCAGAGGAGAGATAAAACCTGTTTTTGTAAAAATATCCCTCTAGAACAAGAATCGGCAACCTGCAGCTCGTGGGACGAATGAGGCCCGCCAAATGATTTTATTCGGCTTCTCAATAAGAAAATATAATGTTTACTTTTCATATCCAGCGTAGCCAACACATTATTGCCATGCTACTTTTGATTTCTTTCACACTAGGTGTATTAACGTCGACGTAAATACATGTAAACTGGTGTAAACAATAACTTGACATCGTAAAAAATTTCAAATTACAAGAGACCAAAAAAATTATTGCTGAAAACTGTCAGCGAAGTAAAAAATGTAACATTTTGTTATTAAATGCGGCCTCTGACGTAAAAATGTAGCCGACCGCTGCTTTAATATATCAATGTCAATTTATGAGCCATGTCTTTAAGAAATTCATCAAAATAACAGTGTCTCGTATTTACAGGAACAGAAAACATCAGAAAAAGTCAATTCTACTTAAAAAACAGCTTTGGAACCAGAAAGTAATATGATTATTTTATTTACTAAACAAGAAAAGCAAAGGGCTGAAGAATTACCTGACAGGAATTTTAAAGATATTAGAAAATAAAACCTTTTATCAAATTATTCAATCTTTTGTATAGGACGGTGTCATCATTCCAAATGATTAGCTAAATTAATATGTTTTTCTACCCACTGTTCAAACATGCAACTATTACAAAACTAAAAGTCTAATAAACCTTAAAAGTATTTCTCAAAAGAACACAATATGTTAGTACGAAAGCTAGTAACGTTTTCGAGAAAGAATTTTAGGTCGGCTGGTTTTTCGATATTTCCCTTTCTTATTGAAGTTAGGTAGGGAAGCGGTACGTCTGGCACCTGGGAGCGGTTGCGAAAACCTCTGCGCATCTCGCCTCTACAGGTAAAAAGCCTGTACTGGATATTCTGAAATCATTTTAAGACATTTTTTTTACAAAAATTACAGCTATACTAAAAAGGTTTGAAAATTATTATTTTTTAATTACTTAAATTAGATCTGGCGCAATTTTAGCAACAACAAAACTGTCTGGCAACTATAAATTTATAATGCTAAAAAGACATAGAAAATGATAAAAAAAATGTCTTAAAATGATATCAAAATATCTTTTTACCTGTACAGGTGAGATACGCACAGGTAAACGCAACCGCTCCCAGGTTCCAGACGTACCGCATCCCTACCTAACTTCAATAACAAAGAGAAATATCGAAAAACCAACCGACCTAAAATAAACTTTTTTGTGACGTTGCTAGCTCTTATACTATGTATACAGAATGCGAGAGGACATCAGTGACAGCTAATTTGACTTCAGAAACGACTTTGGGACCAGAAATAATCTTTTTACTGTGAATATTCTAACTCAAAGATGCATAAATAAGGCAATCTTTATTATCTTAATAGATTTCTAAAAGTCTTTCAATAAAGCTAGTTGTAACAAACTAGTTGAAATATTGAACAATATTCGCATTAATAAGAGATATAAGTTCTTAGTAATCCTCTACAGGTACCAAAATCAACTGTTTAAGTAGAGCGAAGCTTCAGAGTTCAAATTAAAATTTCACGAACTATAAGACAGGGCTGTATACTATTTCCGCTACTGTATTCGAAAGCAATCTTTATAAAATCTCTCCAGGATTGTGATGCCGCAGGTATCACCATAAATAGAGATTCATCATAATCAGTTTAATAACATTAGATATGATGAAGATACGTTTTTCCATGCGAATATTGTACAAGATCTTTTAAAATTAATTTGAACAGTAAATGAAATCAACGACGAATATGGTCTCTCATTAAATTTTCAGAGGACCAAATAAATGGTTATTTAATATTGTTACGTGGTTACAATTAAAACAAAATACGATTTGGTCAAATCTTTATTTATCTACTTAAATGTAGAACTTATACACTAATTAATAGAAAATAATAGCAATTACAGAATTCATTTCTGTAGTTGCTATTATTTTCCACAAGTCGCCTCCTCTAATTCTGAGACAGTTCAATATCCTATTACCATATTTTCAAAGAATTAAAAACCACCACATTCTACCTTGTTGTCCAACACAATACAGTGCTCAGATCAATCCACTTCAAATACATCTGAACATAGGACTCGAAAAAATAAATGGCCCTGGTATGCACAATACCTTATTTAATGAGGTTTCAGATAATAAATTTCGTAATTACACCCATATATACACAGATGGTACAAAAAACCTTTCCTCAGACTCTACAGGCTATGGTATCTACATCCCCTCAATGGATATACGTATCTCGTAGAAAACCTCACCGTTCCTCCAGATTATGTCTGTCGAACTCCTGGCTATTCAACAGTCGTTCACCTTAATTCCCACGCTAAATATAAGAGTTAGTTAGTTAGTTAAAATTTTTGGCGCACAACAACAAAGGCTATTTGCGCCTCTAAATATAAGAAAAACAGTCATTTTTACCGATTCACTAAGCGGACTATGTTCCATCAACAAAACAGGAATCACCAACACAGATATCACTTTTTTTGCATATTAAAACACTCACGCTGCAATTGTCCGGAATTGAAGTTAAACTAGTATGGATACCAAGTCACTGTGGGATTTATGGCAACGAAACAGCTGACCAATTAGCTAAATCTGGAGCGGCTAAACCTGGACCGCCCTCAATCAATACAATACACTACCTAGATCTGCTCCCACATGTAAGTCACCAAAAATGCTCTGCACCAAAAATGGGAAGGGGAATGGAACACAACGGCACAACAGAGAGGAGCACAGTTCTGCACAATACAGCCCTACGTCACACGTAAACCATGGTTCCATAATATGAATAATTCCAAAATGACAATCTCTACCTTTAGTCGTATGCGTTTTAATCACAGCCACACATACATTCATAGAATCAGGATACACCAAACAGATTTATGTACCTATGGAGAAATTGGGGATATGACCCATATCCTGTTCTGCTGCCCGAATCATACAGCTCAATCTACGAAGCTACATCAAGATCTATCTATTCATCTACCACTTCCAATATACACTAAACTGATTCTGTCTCATCCCAATCCAGCAATTTGCTCAACTATATCCGGATTTCTGAATGCTATAGGAATGAAACTATAACACAATAACCTAAATCTAGAAACGCTATGCGCTGGCGGTATAATCTACCAACCGAAGCCAACCAAATATAGAAGAAGAAACCACAAGTCTATACACGTATACCACAGTTAATCCACAGTTAACTGTTCCAGATATAGCACTATGTAGTCTACACTAGTCTACCCAGACTAATTAATTTTAGATTTAGCTAACCCCTATTTGGTTAACTAAATCAATTACCATACTCACCATCTACTCAGTTACCATACTGAATTCCACTAATGTTTATCAGTATCTTCAGTTGAGTTTAATCACTTGTCTAACTCTGCGCTGACGATACATGAAACTGACTTAATGACGACCTTAACTGAACCGTTGAACTGGCTTACCCGCTTCCTGACAAATTGTTCTTAAAGATTCACTGTCAAAATACTACTACCTCTCCGACTGCAGGTCGCGCAATCTATAAGTAGGACCTAAAACGTTCCACATATTTCTAGAATCTTCGGGCAACTCAATGTTCAAGGTTCGTTGTCCGCCTTAAGTCTAATGTATTCTTTAGCAGAGTCGTATTTGTAACAATATCAATTAAAAGTGCACAGGGAGTACCTGACGATTTACACCTATAATGTCCCCTGAGAGAACTATGACCGAAGTCAGAACCCTCACTAAAATCTTTTTCGGATTATTTTATTCCTTTGTATCAAATGTGATGGAAAATGATCTCTTCATTTGGATTTGCATAAAAATTAAACAGAAATTTGTTTTTATATAAAAGATTATCACCTTGGAGCGAGGAAAAATATAGAGTAAACAACTCCTGTTGGTAACCAGCGGGATCAATTGGTCTCAGTCCGCATTTGGCCGGTTAATATGAAAATGTAGCGTTTTTTTTTATTATCCAACGTAGGCAACACAGTACGGTCGCGTCGTCTTGGGCTTCTTATGCACAAGGCATAGCAAAACCTTGGATCGGCTAAAATATAAATAGCAAAAGGCAATATTACTCGCAAAAAGAAAAAATATATTGATAAACGTGGCCAGCAACGTAAAAAAGTTTGCCTTGGATTAGATTACTGCTTTCCAAAACTTTTTCTTTTAATACTGAAAACAGCTTATTAGTAATACCAGCAGCACAGGACACATGTCACAAGTGAAAAAAGAAAGGTAAAAAATAAGAAGCAAACAATACGGTTAAAGCAATGTCTATATTTTAAATATAATTAAAAATGTATCAGCCACAAAAAACAAAATGGTAATTCCCTATAATGATATTCACCATAAATATTTCATCACACAAGGTACCTATTTTCGAATCTCGCACTCCTAGTATCCCACACAATTTGACTGAGTTGACGCATAAATTTCTACTCTCAGTTGTCTCAAATCACTTTTTCCATAATTTATGTGCGACAAAGTGCCGGGTAATTTAAATATGCGATTTTTACTTAACCTAAAAAAATCAGTAAAATCAATTAATGACAAATTTCAAAGATCCAATATTTAAGCCATTATTAATATAGAACAACAAGAATAAGTTCCATGAATCTGACAATACAAATTTCGACATTTAGACGCCATGAAAATTAGCGATGATCTTTTTAAAAGGTACTAAATACAAATTTATTAAGATTGGACATTAATTTATTCGAGCTTTACATTCGCCCAATTCAAGCAGATTATCTGTGTTGGACAAAATTAGCCCTTAATCAAAATATTCTGAAACAGAAAGTAGTAGCTTAAAATTTATTCATGATAATATTCAATTTTCCTACAAGTTTGTGTGTTAAAGAAATTACCACTGCCTTAAGCAGACAAGAAATATTAAACCAATGGATTAAGTTTCCTGGTAATATTCAACAGTTAAATATAAAAGGAAAAAAGAAACATGTTAACAATTGGATTGTTAATTTTACCAAGGGCCAGTCCCATTTGGCTTCTCGGGCTAATGCCGGAGGACCAATGATTCTGAAATTACCAGAGCCTAATTCTTGTCCCAGTCTGCTTTTGTAGTAACTAACGATTTTTCCTTAGAGGTTTTATAACAAATTTCTGCAGTGGTAGAATGCACAGATGACATTCTCGTTGGGATCGTTCCACCAAAATTAATCAATTGTACTGTTGAGTATCTTTACCAAAATGTATGGCATTTAAAATTATCGCATGTGTAATATATTGGATGAAATGTCAAAAGTTGGATACTGTTCGAGAATGGAGTTTAAAGTATGCAATAATTTCAGACGAGATTATAGAATAACATCCTAGGTTACTTTTAATGAGTATAATGTCTCTGCTTAATCTTATATACTAGTTCAGTAAAAATAGAAGAAATTTAAGTGGGAGAACATGGCTTAAACCATATATGTATCGTTTTGTGCTCTTTATTTCACAAAGAGCCCAAAACCCACAAAGAAAACAAAAGACAAGAGTGGAAAATCCTACTTAACACATGTTTATGGCGTATTCAGCAAACATTCATAAGACTGCCTTCTACTATAATCGAACCTAATTGCTGCCAGTGTGCAAATTTTCGAAAAATCACCCTCTACTAGAAGGTTTATACTAAAATTGACCCAAAACGCTGGCCCTTTGAAGAGCCACCCGTGTGCAAGGCACATGTTGAACACCCGCACGTTGTGGCCTTGGGCGTATTTATTAAATACCAAATAAGTGTTACCAAATAAGTGTGAATAAATAAGCCAGTTTACTATTACCCAGCAAACATTCAACCATCGACCTTCTGCCTGCAAACTGCTTTTTCTGTTGGTAAATTGCTGTCACCAAAAGTTTGTGCAACGCCAGTATTAATAATATACTTCACATTTGTATTTCGCACTCCCCCTTACGAAGTACTTTACCAGCATTTAATGCGATTATTTTGCACTTTACCGCTACTGAGCCGGCAATTGATACGCCAATGGGCCAGCTAACGACCACGGGGACACCGGGGTACTGGCTCATTACTTTCAATGCTGGGGAGTATGTGCTGCAACAGTACTGGCCCGTATAAAAATGTTTGCTGGGTACGTTTACATCAAGACTATATCAATGTATCGATGTTCAGTAACTGATAACTTTCTTTAAAGTACATATTCACCTATAATATTACGGTAAATTTTGTGTGTAAATGAAAAACAACTTTTTCCTAATTTTAGGTAATTTACCTAGGTTTGGAAAAAAACTGGGTTAGACTACCAGCAATAAATTAAAACATAGATAAAGAAACAAAGAAGGTGTTTATAAAAATGAAACAAGGATGAGTTTATCTATATTGAACACTTTATAAGAAAGAACTTATGGCAGAAATCAAGTAATTTCTTTTGCCCAACAGAGCTTATGCATTAATATAAATGTTAATTAATAAAAAGGGTATGAAAGACCAAATATGATTTATACAAAGTAAGAATTGAGTGTTCAACTCTGGTAAAGCCATTTCTGCTTTATGGATCTGACTGCTGTTCAATGGAAACTTCGAACCTTTATATTTCAAGGTCAGTGAACTAAAACCTGAACCCAAACTTTTTATTATTAACTGGTTACCCAAGTATTATTAACAGGTTCATAAAAATATTGTGTACAGTGATATAAATACGATGGGAAGTCAGTAATTAGGTCACAAACCGATGTTGGAAAACTGAAAATAGCAGTGAGCTATTTCCAAAAGTGTCATTAGGTGGCAGCACAATCCAGCTTGATAACACTTAAGTGACAGTTGCCGTGTGCGCAGACAGAGTGAAAATGACGATCGTGCTCGAAGAGTATAATACTACGGAAGAGCAGCGTGCTGTAGTGCGTTTTTTTGTGGGCAAAAGGACTTCCTGCAAAGGATATCCATAAGGAAATGTATCCTGTTTACAGTGAAGAGTCCTTGTCGCGCAAAGCAGGGTACAACTGGGTCGAGAAAATCTCTCAAGGGCGTTTAAAATTTGTTGACGAACACCGAATTAGGCGCCCAGTTCAGATGGCGAATGATGCACAAATTCGACGGTTGGAAGAGATGGTTTGAGCTAGCAGGCGGGTTACAATAGACAGCATAGCAACTGCAATATGATGTTCTCATTGTTTGACCTACAAAAAAGCATCTTGGCTGCAAATGTTTCGCGGGTGATAACGATGTTGAACGAGAGGTACCATTGTGACTGAGACTGCAGCCCAAAGACTTTTATACAGTAGGCATTGGGGCATTGATAAAGCAATGGGACAAGTGTATTAATGTTGGTGGTGACTGTGCTGGAAAATAAAACTTGTTTTCGGCTCAGTATTTCTTTGAGTATTTTTTTAATACCCTTTTGTGACTTAATCTCCCTCATACAGTGACATCACCAAGCAATTGATACAATAAATTGAAATGTACGGATATTGTGTGAGTACCTAAGTACGCCGTACGTCGCATTATCCTCCATAGCTCGTTTACATAAGTACGTTACTATACATAACCTTATAAATTCTAAAACGCTGACTAGAAATATTTTAAAATGAGTGATTTTTGGTTACCAAAGAGAGAAAAAAAGTGTTTTAAAGTGCCTTAGTACACATTTGGCAAAAAAATCTTACAATACCTCTATTTATATTAAGTATTAATACATGTTATGTAAACGTAATGGGCAATTTATATTGACGTTATTGTTTTAACTCTATTTAACATTAAAAATTACTTAATATATTACGTTTAACAGAATTTTTTTTTTTTTTTTCAAAACTGAAAATTTTTATTTGATTATTTATTTTTGTTGTTTCTATATGATAATTTTATTTAATACGAATGTTAGACATTTTATCCATAAATTTTTTATTGACAACAAGTTATAACTTGGTTTATTTTCTGTGATTATTAAATAAATTAATATTGGAAGTATAATTTTGTGCTTAAAATTTTATTTAAAACTTTTATTTTACCCGATTGCGAACCATAAAAAATGTAGGATCTTGAACCTAAAAAATATTGTTATTGACCTGAAACCGAACCGAAATGTATTAATATTGAACCTGAACCTAAATACATTCAGCTTCAAGTCCCTGCGCTTAATTATTTAAATTCGCGCGTTACACATTTAATTTGGTGCTACTATCTGTAGTAGTTGATTTTAGGCTTAGAGTATCGAGTACTTAAATACCAGTATCACTTCACTAGTATCCATAGTACCATTTTATTCCTTGAAATAAGATATGGCGCAGAAGCTTCAATTGATCGAATTGTACAACTTGTTTAGGATGGATTGGCCATGTATAACAGAGTATCACAGATAAAAATCCAACAAAAAATATATTTAAAAAAGTTCCATTAGGAGAGAGAAGTACAGGAAAGCCAAATAAATGATCCATCATTAACATTTAAAATCTCAGTAGGTTAGGAGGACGAAAATGGCCCGAATTTGCCAGGCATAGGGAAAATTGGAAGGCACTGTTGAAAGAGGTTAAAGTTCATAAAGTGCTATAGCACCAGATATGATGATTGTGATAATAAAGAATATAAAATCTCACCAGATATTCCATCGTAAGTCCACCAATCCTGCCAGTTGTCGCAGCCGACTGAAACAAAACAATTCGTAAGAAAAATTTTAATTTGATTACGTTGTTGAATTTCGTTAGAAAAACAGATATTAAAGTATTTATCTTCATTTAATTTTAGACGTATAATTAATCAATTGTATTTTTCTTTGTTAATTAAAATGGAGAATTCTCCTACAGAATTTGATTAATCAATTCTAAACAATGAAAAACAAAAGAATATTCAGATTTACTTGTTTTCTTCCTACGACATTTTACTTTCAAGATTATATATTTAAAATTTTTAAAGCATTTAGAATTTAAATGTCAAAATGTCTCATTTTCAAAATACACGATGATTGATGAAAAAAAGGCTTCAATAATTAAAATTTACTAACAGGTTAAGTGATATGAGCAACATATACCATATAATCTATTCCAAAGGTTTAAGCGGTACCAAATGGAATTTTTATTTTCAAGTTGTCACGAGCCCATTTTTAAATGTTTAAATGAGGCTACTTTAAATAAAACAGTCAAAAGCCTCGAGCAATTCTTAAAAACTATTACATTTCAAAATCTAGTGCCACTTAAATCAAAGAAACAAACTATATAGTCTATATAGTCAGTTTAGTATGAGCTTGAGACTGTTGGTATAAATTTGGCTTTCAGATTTGAGCTTTTAGAGCACTTTGAATGAATCTACATATTGCAGTCTAAAAAACGGTCTTCGTAGATTTCTGAAACACCTTGTAGTTCCAAAATTATATTAGTTTCAGTTTTTAATTGAGATGGCAAGCAAAATTTCCATAGATATAAACCTGGTAAATGAATTATAAAAAATTTTAGTGTGAATCTTCACACATTTTAGGGATTGATATCTGGTATGTCTGTTGCCCGACTTCAAGATCGCTGAAGAAATGGTCGTACGTTTATTCGAAGATATTCCATTATTTAAATTAAATTTAAGGTATCAAAATACATAAATTCTCCGCCTGATATTTGATTGAATTGCCAAAATTAAAGTATGACAAACCAGAATAGGAACTTTGTAACAACGAATGGAGGAGAGAAAAAAAAAACAAAAATTCTTCAGAAGTGCTATATTTAGATACTTGAAGATCCCTGATAAAGGATTTCTAGTTGTATATGTCATAGAAGATTGCGTCGTGTTCATATCACGTCGGTGTCACCAATTGTTAAGTCTTGAAAGTAATAAGAGTCTTACAATAAATTAATTAGAAAATATAATATTTCATTTTAAGTTTATAGTTTTGTAAAGTTTTATAAGAAATTTTGTTAATTTTGAATATTAGTTATATATATATATATTTTTCGGAATGTGTAGGAATTTCGTGGCGCTGGTCGAGCAACCCGGGAAATTTTTGTAATCCAGCGCATTCTGGTAAAATCGTTTTAGCAAAATTTAACTTTAAATTTTATACATTTGTTTAGTACTCATTATATAATTATTCTAAATTTGTTAGTGATATTTATATATATTTTTTTACAATTCTATTTGGAATCACAATAAATTATAATTTGTTTGCTATTTACTATATTCAGTAGTTGTTATTGTCTTATGACCCAAATACCTCATTTTAGGTTAGGTTTCGCCTAGCGACACTGATTTATTCAGTGTTTAAAATCTAGTCTGTGCGTGGTATCTATTGGTCGGTCCCAATTATTTTATTTCAGACCAATTGGCGCCCTTTTATTTATTTTTTTATACTTTTATTTGATTTTGAACCGCACGACCGTCTCGGCTGTTTAAAGGCTAGCCACCAGACGCATTAAACCTATAGTTGGTGAATTATAAGTCACATTTTATACAAAAACATAATAATAATAATAAATATATTTTTTGGTAACCAAGTAACTTCCTAAAATTTATAAAGATACTTGATAACTACGACAAATGTACACAAGCAAATCTTTTACGACTGTCGCCGCCTTACGCAATCGCTTCGCCTGGCGTCTCTATCTATCCAGTCGCCTTCTTGGAGAACTCTGTTTTCCATTGCTCCATACACATCTGTCTTCCAGGATCTTAGAGGTCTACTAGCTCTTTTACGGCCTTCTGGTTCCCAGTTACATTGTTTTTTATCATCGCTTATCCGGCATTCTTCGCATATATCCAAAACAAAGAAAGTTGTCTTTAATGGTGTCAATTATGTTTTATTCGACACCCATTTTGGTTTTTATCAGTTCGCTACATACGCGATCTATCTTCGAGATATTACAATTGCAGCCCTAGAAATCAATTTCTAAAGCACTTAATCTCTATTTATTCTTCTTATTTAGCTCCCAGACTTCTTTCGATACGTGCAGATGCTTTCTAATATGGATATCTAGTAAACGGATCCCTAGTAAATATGAAATAAAAATATGTATAATGTTGGCCAACAGATTCAGTGCTGCTGTTTCCGAACGGGAACATTCAGATTTAGTCGGCGATGATTCTATTTGACGAATAATACGACATTAAGATTCGTTTCCAGAATATTGTCAGACATTTCTACTCCAAGGCTATTTCGGCATAGTATAGTTAGTTCGTCTACAACGGTGTATATACTGTATAAAAACCAAACAAGGTTAACCGTCAGAACATTTAAAAGTTTTTAATAATACATATTCAGGAAATATTTCTTCAGGCGGAAGCTCTTTTAGGTGGAACCCTAAAGAAAATAATTGTAATTTACATATACGATATGTCATATGTCCATAAACTTAGCGTTGCCAATAACTATTTATTCATTTTTAAAATGTTATAATTTTTGTCTTTTTTGAACGAATAAGTTATTCGACGATTTGTTCTACGAATAACAAACATTATTTGAGTTTGGTAAACCATGCTTTCCTTTTTATTCATTGAATGGAATTTTTATTCGATAAATAACTTTGATTCAACGATGGTGACATCGGGCAAGGGAAACAATTTTTTGCAAATAAATGAACAAACAATGAACAATATTTTGAAAATAAGTTATCGCGTATTCATACAACTATTTAAGTACACTTTCCAAATACAAATTCCTGTTGAACTATGCTTCACAATAGATTTACAGACTTTTAGCTTAATCCCTATGGGTTACAAGGTGAGGGACAAAAAAAGAAGAACAATTTTAATAAAAATCGTATTAAAATAAAGATTTTAAAAATTAAATGTTGTTTCTTAATCTACGTTTCAAAAGATAATTAATACTTCACGATAAATTTTTAAAAAATAATAATGTTTTTCAATAGCAACAAAAACATATTATTTGAAAAAAAAAAAAAAAAAATCTACAGAATTTTTTTTATTTACTTCAATGTTTATTGCTCTGATATTTGAACATATCTCTATAGAAAATAAAGTATGTACACTTTCAAGTCATACCTACTTGAAAGTACTTGAAAGTGAAATAATTTTAATAATTTATATTTTTATTATTTTCCAAGCTTTATTAGCTCAAGAGTAAGGATGCGAAAGTGTTTACATCAAAATGCAAGACACTTTGAACACTTGTAAATAAAAATACTTTACTTCCAAGTCGTTATAGAGAATACAATTCTTCGTGAATCGTAATAAATATTTACGCACCAAGTGTGTTACTTCTAAGTAACACACTTGGTGCGTCAATCATCTATGATTACGCCCGGAGATCGAAGTAATGCAGCTTGAGAGCCTCTTGCCCGAGGGATGGATGTCTTTCGATAGGCGTATTCATTCAGTAACGCCAATGATGCATAAATAGCTATTATGTTAAGTCTTTATACTGTTATGTTATGATTTTATTTGTCACTTCACGTAAAGTAAGAAGTCAAACAGTTATATGGCCGGTCAATGGCGTAGTGGTCAGTGGAGCGATGCATTGACTTCTAGGCCATGAGGGCTTGGGTTCGAATCCCGGTTATAGCACGGATTTATCAAAAGTAAAATGCATTTACTGGATACTAGCTAAGTTGGCCTTAGTAGATAAGTCCAAAAATTAAAATTAAAAACAAAACAGATATTTATAGACAAAAAACGAATGATTTTGTTTAATCATTTAATTGTCGGGCTTAATTTTACTATCACCTTGGGTATTCAAGAATTACTCGAATATATCGAGAAAAATGCACAATAATCAACAGAAAGTTTGTGTGACCACTTATACTCTATCTCCGAAAGATAGTAATAAAATTTATAATTTGTAAAAATTTATTATATTATCACACAGAAGCGGTAAAACAAAAGCGACAAAATATGAAATATTGTTAAAAACAACCGAGTGTGCCGCACGTATTATATGGGAATACGAACTAGGGTTAAACACAATAGATCATAAAATTTTAACCCTAAAATTTTGAGGAAAAACATGGTCACAAGGATGTGTTTAATGATATGATAAATATGGTCAAAGGCGTGCGTTTAATAAAATGATAAATAGTAATATAGAAATGGTACGCCACTGGTAACTGCCTAAGAAAGTGATTTATTACTATCAGTTTTTCAGAGATAGATTATAAACTAAAACAAAAATGTGAAAAATAATACGAAACCTCTAAACTATGGCAATCAAAAAATAAAGTACCGGCCGTAAATGAGACTAATATTTGTTGAAGGCGTAATGAGAGGGCGTTATGGATTTATAATGCTTCTGTTGTTATCCATATAAATATCTTGTATCCTAGGCATTATGACTAAATAACAGCCAAGTGAAAAATAAAAGATATCAAAAAATGTTTATGTAAACAGTTTTTTAAAAAGCTCTATAACTCTTAAAAGCTCTATTCAAACCTACCCAATACGCCATAGGCTCCTATTTGTTTCGGAAAATTTCAATACTACTATTTGATTCTTTAGGCAAACTTTGGTCATCAACTTTTTTTTTTCGGAAGTTTCTCACATATCGTGTTTTCAAGAGAAATCGTATTCCCTCTATCTTGATACACATTGTATATATATATAAGAAGAAGAGCAAGAATTTCCTCCTACATTTTTCGTCAAGAACAACAATTTAACTATATATATATATATATATATATATATATATATATATATATATATATATATATATTTCGGAATAAAAAATTGTTGTTGATTATAACGTATCAACGTAACCCACGTATCAAAAGCTTCCATTAGTTATCTCACTCAAAAATTTAAAATATCATTTTCGATAAATTTATATTTGTACATTTTTTGGGCGACATGTTTTCGCTGAAGTGTTTTACTTGCATGTGAGTCAAGGATATGTATATGTGTGTCCAATTTCAACTAGATCCAGCCTAAAGACCACTATTTATACTGGACAGACTGACAGAGCATGAATGACACTATAAAGCCCTATTTATAATGTATCCATAGTTCAAACATCAGTGTTCTGATCTATTTCTAATGAACACAACAAAGGAAGACTGTGATTCTTATGTTATGCTTGTTCTATGGATTTATTCATATTCATTTATTCAGTCAAACATTAAAAATACTTATTTCAACTCATTTTATTATAACGGGTGTTTTTTTTAGAGGCGGAGAACTTTAAATTGGCAACACTGTTTTCTGTGACAGACGATTTGATAGTTCTCGGTTGTTTTGAGGTTAGTTTGGTTTGGCAATTCATCATGAATAGACTCACGCCAGAGCAACGTTTTCAAATTTTCAAATTTATTTTGAAAAACACGGTTCAATTCGAGGAACACATCGGTCATTACGTGAATTTTATGGTGCTCATAATCGTCCATCAGAGCGATTAATTCGAGAACTATGGATAGTTTTCGCAATACGTTTACTCTAAATGATAATACGAATCCCGTAAGACGTCGTACAGTGCGCACACAACAAGCGATTGCTGTTGTGCAGTGTAGTGCAGATTATCCAAATGTGTCAATTCGTCATCGTGCTCAACAATTAAACTTATGCCCATCCACTTTATGGAACATTTTGCGTAAAGATCTTGGTTTACGTGCTTACAAGATTCAACTTGTGCAGCAATTGAAGCCACACGATCATAGTTCGCGCCGTACATTTGGTGAATGGGCCGAAGGAAACATTGCCATTGATCCACAATTTCATTTGAAAATTTTGTTCAGTGATGAAGCACACTTTTGGTTAAATGGCTACGTCAATAAACAGAATTGCCGCACTTGGAGCGATGATCGCATGTCTACTCCGATAAACCAGGAACAATTGAGCACTTGGAAGCCAACATTCGACGCGATATTTCCGAAATACAGCCTGATTTACTGCGAAGAGTGTGTGAAAATTGGACCTCCAGATTACGCAATCTACGCGCCAGCCGCGGCTGCCACATGCCCGAAATCATATTCAAACATTAATGTCAAGAAATTATCTTTCAAATAAAGACAATTTCATGAATATTAAAAACATTTTTCTGTTTTATTTCAATTATTTTCAAGTTCTCCGCCTCTAAAAAAAAAAAAAAAACACACCTTTTATAATAAAAGAAATTGTTAATTTATAATGAAGGCACATTTGGAGTACGACCACGAGTTAGTTAAATTTTTTGGCGCACTTCAACAAAGGCTATTTGCGCCTAACGCAGTCCAGGTTCGATCACAGGGAGAGTTGCCCAATATGCACTTCTCACCTAAATTGTATATCTATTTAAACTTAAATTCGTATCTAAATTGAATTTATTTGTAATTCAAGCTGTTTCTGAAGTCAAAAACATGAGACTAAATGTACTTTCAGTAATTTAGAACAAAATTAAAAAATAGTTTTCAGCTACACAAATTTTAAATACTTACACATTAGTAGGGTTGTACATCGAAGGCAAAACCTCGACGCCTTACTATCGATGTTGAAAAAACATCGATGTTTCCCATACATCGATGTTTTATTAATATTAAAAAAAAGGTATTTATTTATATTATATAGGTTTTATTTAATAATGTAAAGATAAAATACGAAAAAAGTAACTTATAATACACAAAAAGCATTTATTACATTTTTAAATAGAAATATTCTTTTTTAATAGTATTAATTTCACATTAACATTACCCAATATAATAATCCTAATTTGTCCCTACTATTTTTACATTTTTAAAATGAAATATTGAATTTTATTATAATACTAATATAGTAATCTTAATGTTAATTTTATATTATTTAACATAAAAATAACATACTGTCATACACTTTTTTTTTTCACCTTTTTAAGTTAAAATACATATTACATTTTTATTGAGAACTGACAATAACTGAAGTGACGCCTAGCGGAATATATTGGAACTTAACGGAATAGGATTTAGTTGGATGTGGCTCATTTAATTGCATTGTTTGTATGTGTTAAAGTGAAGAAAACTTTAATAAAATGTCTTTAAAATCGCAACACAAAATTAACTGCAATGTGAATTGTTGTGTATCAAATGGCAAATGTCAAAAAATCCTATTCCAATCGCCATTTTGTAAGCGCCAATAGTGGCTCTATAGGTAATGTTTATTCTCAATAACACTAACATAGCAATCCTAATATTAATTTTACACTAACATTACAATATAATAATCCTAATAATAGTTTTATTAATAAATAAATTATAATTATATTTCCCAATACGGTAATTTCAGGGATTGGGGGAATAACAACTGGGAAAGTGTCAACAAGACTCAAAAAGCAACAAGTTTGTTGGTGTCGTTGGTCGTTGCATTTTTTGTAAAAATTAGAAGTTTCTTCTTATTTTTTAATTATTCTGCTAACTGCTAAAAAGAATAAGAACTAACACTTTTAGTATTGTTATATCACAATAGATGGCTCTTATATTTTGTGTACTAATATAAACAAAAATTTAAATTTTAAGATTCCAGCGCTCTAGCAGTAGTTTTTGAATTTTAAAGCTTAAACATCGACATCGGTAGTAGACATCGATGTTTTATCGATACTATCGCCATCTGAATATCGATGGTAAAAATATCGATGTTTTTAAAGCAAACATGGATGTTTTCGATACATCGATGCTTTTTTCCCATCCCCACACATTAGATTGATATAATTTTATCAAATTTGTAATAGTTGATAATATAACAGTCTAACAATATGGTTCCTCCAATGCAAAATGGATATTGAAAAAAAAAGTATTTTTATTTTTTAACCTATGATATCAAAAATGTCAATAAGGCGGAAAAAAATAAGATGACTTTAAAAAGTTGAAAGAATTCAGTAAAATGACATTCTATGTTAGTTAATCCAATAACTTTCTTTTGCTCGAATATAAACGACTTCAGTAAAGGGTTTTCTGTTAACAGTACGTATAAAACCCACAGATCCTAAGTTTCTAATACAAAACTAATAATCTGAAATAAAATTACAAATGATTTATATATCAAAATTTGCAGTGATTTTTTATCTATCTAATAGAATATTTAGAATAAAGAACTATGTAGTATAAGGCTTTATCTACAAATTGTAGCTTGTAACGCAAATATGCATAGATTGTTTTACAAGATGGCGTCTATAATATAATTTGTTTATTTAAAATTAAATACAATTTTCATCTCGAGTACAAATGATGGATTTAGAAACTTTTCCAAATGACATACTGACTTTGAAACTATACTGAACATAATTGAACTTAAAATCCGAAAGAAGTCGCTTGGCATAGTTGGCTCTACACTAGGAACGTCAGCGCGGATTTCTTTGATCCTTTCTGCTATTAGTCGGTTTGCAATTGGCATGTCGCGTGGCCTGTTAAGTTAACGACATGTCCACACTAATGCGGCTTTGTCAGTTGGCAGAGGAAGTCTACACTATCAGAGTAGAGCGCATCAGTCTGTTATCAAGCCTACCCAGCATAGTGAAATAAGCCTAAATTATTTTCAAAGACCGCTTGGCACGGTTGGCACGTCCATATTATGAGCATAAGCGCGGAATTCTTTGATCTGGACCCCCAGATCTTAACTCCCACTTTGCAACTGGCAGTGGATTATGTGAATTTGACAGTTTGCAAAGCCAACTGGCATATCTTGAAATTTCAATACAGGCTGAAACACTATGTTCAGAAAATTATCAGAAAATTACATCAAATTGACGAGGAATATTAAAAACAAAAACTTCGGTTGCTATTTAAATTTATCAGCATTTAATTTATATATTTAAAATTTAGAAACGGAGTACTTTCTTTATCTGTCCTTATATTACACACCTAGGCGTGGGAACTTATTATTTATTTATTTTATTTAAGTTTAAAACTAAAAGCAAAACCCATAATAGATCTCATCACATGAAATTATTTTTAACACTCAAGAATATATAAAACACAAAACAATTCATCTTTAGATCCAAAGTCGAAATGACATACCTGGTAATGAGGAAATTGATGCAATTTTTAACGCAACAAATAATGTACCACAAACCAAACAGTCATTCCACGACAATACTTGTTGTGCTGGCTGATTAATAGCAAATATAGGCCCCTGGGCGGTAAAACTCTATGGGTTGCTCCATGCAAGCACATTTTTCATCATGCCCTCCTTCCATCTATTAAACGCATTCTCAAAAGAACTATAGAAGAATTAAATTAATGTTAAAGAAATTAAATCTTGATAAAATAAAATCACTTACATAATATATTAGCACTTAAAACTTTTCCATACTTGCAAATATGTGCATGCTTTTTGGACAATACAATATTTTTCAAGAGCTACAGACATACCTCGGCTAACAAATTCAATTCGTTCCGCGAGATAATTAAATCATTTGGTACATACAAATTTTGTAGTACAAATTATTCATTAGCCAAATCACTATTTGCTAAAGTTTCAATGAAAGAACATATTGATCCATTCTCAACATTCCCAAAAAGAAGAATAAATAGTTGAAGATTCGCTATTCATATTATATTTAGTTAAAAGACAGTTCATAGTTTTTAGTTCATTGGAAAATAACCTTCAGACTGTCTCCCTAGAAGGTCAGCTGCCTTTGCGGTATTGCTGTGAGTAGAGTATACTAGCGTCGGCGAATCAACGCAGTTACGCCACACGACGTAACAAACGATTGTATTGTCTGGAACAATGCAATTGTTTGTTACGTCGTGTGGCGTAACTGCGTTGATTCGCCGACGCTAGTATAGTACATATTAAAAAGACTGAGAATACGATATCTTTAAAATTACCTACATATTTCGCTTTAACAATTACGTCATGCAAAAGGTCATGATCATTATTTCTTATAATTGTTATTATTATTCGTCAGCCACTACAAAAATCTTGTGAAAATAATATTCGTTAGCCGAGGTATTTTTGTATTTTGTTTCTTCATAATTCATGAAATGGATAACTTTATTATAAAAAATCGCTGAAAATAATTTATTGTATTTTAGTTTGCTTGTTATTTTTGAGATCTTCAACTATCGTTGCCGGGTCTATGGGCGGCAATCTAGCCCACCCACATCTTAATTCGTCACTGCATATAATCAATGACTAGAGAAATCGCTTAGAACAGAAAAATTCAACAAATATATGAATTTCAAAGAAGCCATCAGTATATTGACGGACACAGCGGAAAAGTAGTATAAGTGACATTTTCATACTGTTTCTAAACAGGTGAATTTATACCAATTAACCTTAAATTAAAAACAGAGTTTCTATAAATGTTTAAAGTGATTACAGTTACATGTCAGCACAAGTAAGATAAACAGTTATACTTTTTTCTCTCTGGTTGTAACCAGATTTGATTAACAAAAATATATACTTATCTCAATGTCACTTTTACAACTTATCCGCTGAGCTCTTCAATTATTGTCAGTATTGTGTTAGCAGTGATAGAGTGCACATGTTAATTTATTTTCTCTGGTATATTTTTATCAATTACCTGTGAAAATTGCAGTACTTTATTGTTCTAAAGTATCATAAATTAATAATGATAATTCTGCATATATTGTGAGATGATTTGAGTTATAATTATTACTTAAATAAATTAAAATCAATATATTTTTAATAATTTTCTATCTAAACAGTTAAAATTTAGTTGAAAGTGTGTGTATTCCAAATTGTGCAAATTTGAACAAGTTGTGTTTCAACCGGCTCTTTAATCTAACATCATGGGCGTCTCATGCAAAAAGTGCAATAAACAAATTTATAAGAAATATCAAGGTTTGAAGTGTGGAAAATGTGGAATTTCCTTTCACACTAAATGCATCAATATTAGTGAAGAACAACTGAAGGTGTTCGTGGATAATGCTGCTATATGGTTCTGCGCAGACTGTCGTTCTGACTGTCTTAATGTTTCAACTATAATGCTCGACGACACTGAACCCTCTGTCAATAATATAAATACAAATTTTTGCACTAAAAATGAGTTTATGGCCGCTATAACAGCTCTTAAAACAGATATTATTGCCGAACTGGATTCACGGTTCAATAAAGTATTAGAATCTGTTAATTTTTGTTGCAATAAAATAACGGATTTTGAAAATAGTTTAAAATTGATGGAAGACAAAGTAAAATTAATTGATGTATGTTTAAATGAAAAAGAAGAATTAAAAAAAGAAATAATTAATTTGAACGGAAAAATTGAGGATATGGAACAGTATTCAAAAATGAATAATTTAATAATTCATAACTGCCCTGAATCCCGCAGTGAAAACGTTTTCAATATTGTCTCGGATATTAGTAAACATTTAGGTGTTACTGTTGATAAGAATTATATTGATGCTGCTCATCGAATTCCATTGTCAAAAAATCACGAAAATACTAACCAAGTTCGCAATATCGTTGTAAAATTTACTTCTCGTCAAGTAAAAGATGAAATTTTATCGGCCTATAGACAGAATAAAAAAAGTATTACCAGCACGGATGTCAATATGAATGGTCCAGTACAGCAACTCTATTTAAATGAACACTTAACATTAAAAAATAACATTTTGTTTAAAAATGCTCGAGTTACTCTTCGTAATAAGGGCTATAAATACGTCTGGACAAAAAATTGCAAGATTTATGCTAAAAAGGATGATTCTTCACGTATACATACAATCAACAATTTGGAGTTCTTACAGAAGCTGACCTAAAGTGTGAATTAACTATAGTGTTGTTTTTTTTCAAACAGATTACATCACACAATGATTGTGTTAAAATACAAGAGGATGTCAACCGGTTAATTAAATATTGTAAAGAAAATAAACTTAAATTAAACATATCTAAATGTTTTCATATAACTTTTTCGCGTAATAGATACATATTTGAATTTAATTATAATATTAATGATAAAACCCTGGTTAAAGTTAATACAATTAAAGACTTGGGCGTCACTATCGATTCGAAATTAATATTTGATGTTCATATTAATAATATCATTCAAAAATCTTATAAGATGCTCGGATTTCTAATTAGAACTGGTAGGATATTTACTAATCCAAAGACGCTTCTATTACTATATTTTTCTTTAATTAGAAGTCAACTTGAATATGCTTCATCCTGTTGGAACCCTCAGTATGATGTATATATAAAACGTATGGAAAGTATTCAAAATAAGTTTACTAATTTTATCAGTTACAAATTTCCAGATACTGAATTTAATTTAAAAACATTGGAGCACAGAAGACGTGTCATTGACTGTATGTTCTTATATAAAATTTTGAATAATGAAGTAGATTGTCCTGACCTGTTGTCTAAGTTTGGTATTCGCACACCCAACTATAATACCAGAATCAATGACATATTTTATTTATCACATATTAATACTAATTCTGCCATGAATTCTCCGGTTGTGCGAATGTCTTTGTTATACAACAGTGTATGTAAAAATGTACATACACCGGATATTTTTTGTAATAACTTAACTACATTCAAAAATATTATCAACGATGTAATTTAAATTATTGTTTTAATCTTAAGTTACCCTCTTTTCATGAACTATTTATGTTATTATTATTAATGATATTACTATTATTTTTATAATTATTTGTATTATTTTTCATTTTATTTATTTATTTTTTTTTTATTATTATTTTGATGCTTTTTGTTATTTGTTACTGCTACTTTAAATTAATGTAATTATTCTTTATATTTGTGCCGCACTATTATTGGGCAGTTGCCTGTTGTGTGGCCCTATTGTAATAAATAAATAAATAAATAAATAAATAAATAAATAAATAAATTATCATTTAGCATTTTACTTATTGCTCGTTATTCTCCCAAATAGTGAAATAATTGTTACTGTATCCAAAGCGAATTTAAATACAGCATTGGATCGAAGGACACTCCAAAATCACCTTCAACGAAGTGGTAGACATTATGGCAAAAGAAGCCATAATTATAGGAATGCCTTTGGACATTTTTATTGAAATAACTGACTCATATAGTTTGTACACTAAATTCATCAGAAACTTATGGAATGAAGAATACCGAACCAGTTTGACATCAAAGGGTTCCTTTTATGGTTCCCTACAACCAAATATTCATTCTTTCAGATCGTTTTCGGACTTGAATAGAAAGTTTATCACAACGATATGAACAATGCGTTTTAGCCATACGAAAGTCAAACAATATCTTCACAGACTAAATTTGATCAGAACTGCGGCTTGCACCTGCAATCCAAATATTATAGAAGATGTGAACCATTTAATATTTGCTTGTCCAAAGTATAATAGAAATTCCATGTTAAGTCAACTGAGTCAATAAAATGTTATTTTCCCTACATCTAAAAAGTGAATTCTTTTCACTAATAACATCAACCTTTTCAAAATTATTTACGAATTTATAAATTTTAATATCAGGTCTGGGAAAAAGTTCGTGGCGTTTTTGCCGATAGACGGTGCCAATTGCAAATAACTCAGCAAACACAGATCGTAGCGACACCACTAAGAGCTCCTTGGAACGGTGACAGTTCGAGCGTTACTTTGAGTGTCTAAAAATCAAAATTTGTGAAGTGGTTGGAAATTTGTTTGCGTTTGGAAATGGAGAAAAGTAATGAAAAATTACGCTATATTTTGCAATATTATTACAATAAAGGGAAGAACGTTGCGCAGGCTTGTGAAAAAATTTGTGCTGTGTACGGTGAAGGTACTTTATCAAAATCTGCTGCGCGGAAATGGTTCGCTCGCTTTCGTTCTGGTAATTTTAATGTGAAAAATGACTGACGCTCTGGTCGTCCAATCTGTGAAAAAGCTGATGAAATTCTTGAAAAAGTCTAGCAAGATAGGCATATCAGCAGTGTCGATATTGGTACGGAGCTAGGCGTTGACCATAAAACTGTTTTTAATTATTTACGGAAAGCTGGCTACAAAAAGCTGCTGAAACGCAATGAAATAGAGTCATTTCTGATCACGTACGACAGTCGGAAGCGTAAAAGATCGTGGACAAGGGATGGTGAGCCGTCACAAGCGTTCGCGAAGCGGGGATTGACGCCGAACAAGGTGATGCTGTGTTCTTCACCGATGGCATCATGGCTCTACCCGAAAAATGGCGAAACGTTGTCGATAATAATGGAGTATATTTGGTTTAAATAAATTCATTTTCACACTATAACAAATCTAGTTGAATTTTACTAAAAAAAAAAACGCCACAAACTTTTTCCCAGACCTGATAATATACGAATATAATCAGACAATAAGATAGATTATGTGTATCAATCATCAACCATCAAGATGCTTGTATTATTTTATATTCTTATACATTATTTACTTATATATTATACATTTTATAATTGTATTGTTACAATGTATATTCAACTGGTAAATAGCCAATGTAGCTAAGACCTAAAAACTCTAAAAAAAAAAAAATACAGCATTCTCTTGCAAGAAATTGTAACGATTAGTGAATCTAATACAATTACAAAATTCAAAAATAATGGATAATTTTAAAAGTGATTTTGCAAAACACCAGATATTGCTAACGTAGCAAAAATACAGTAGGCCATGGGCAGAATTATATTTTAATTAACTGAACTTAAATTATAGGTTAAAGAGGAAAAAATTTCTATTTTGCGGTTTTGAGCCCAAAGTGACAGTGCAAAATATTTTAATTTTGCATTGTCTTCGCAAAACACGATAATCTACTTTCTATTATGATTGCAGATAATATTATTATCCAATCCAGTTACTGATGATTTAACTGACATATTTTTTTCCAAACTGAATATCATTTTAGATACTCTATATCACAAGATTTCAGTTGGAAATTAAATCATCATCATCAAGCCTTGTCCATCATTGGGTGATTTTGGATTGCCTCTAAAAAGAGCATACGCTGACAATAAAATGTCTCCATCTAACTCGTCTATCTGCCATAGGATTCAAGTCGATGATGTTATTATAGAGTCTTTTGTCTTGGTTTTGAGAGCTCTATGCATTTATTTCTAGCAGGGTTGAGCGACGCCAGGTGTTCTTGGGTCGCCCTCTACGGCTACTGCCCTGAGGGTTGTATGCTAGTGCATAGGGACACACTTCGCTAGGAGCCCTTCGAAGGGTGTGCCCTAACCAATCATACTTTCTTCTTTTTATTTGCAAATTAATGTCCATTTGACCAGTTCTTTCCCCCAATTCTACCTTTGATATTCTACGTGGCCAATAAATGCGAAGAATTCTTCGAAGACATCGATTTACAAATACTCGCACTCTTCTCTTGATAGCTTCTGCAACGAACCAAGTCTCGCAGCTGTCCAGAATAATAATAATAATAATAATAATAATAATAATAATAATGTGTATTTAGCTCCACTAGTCTCTCGTATGACGCGGCTCAAAAGGTTGCTGAAGTTTGAGATTAGTGGACGCTTGTCAAGACCTGACAAACCCCATAATAATAATAATAATAATAATAATAATAATAATAATAGAAATAGGCTTTGCGTATTCTGCTTTCCTAATCTAAATCCGCGCCACCGTCCACAGACACAACACTCCCCAAGTACTGGAAATCATCCACACGCTCGATTTGATGGTTACCGAGCAGTAAAGGTCGATCGGTTTCTGCATTTATCCGCATTTTTTTTGTCTTGGAGCTATTAATTTTCAATCCAAATTTTGCAGATTCAATCGTGAGGTCATTCAGTTTTTGCTGCATGTCTCCATGCTTATAAGACTCACATTTATCGTCTGCAAAATCCAGTGACTCCAGTCTGACTGTTTGGTGTTAGCGGATTCCAAATGTACCATACGATAAATAAATTAAATTGAAAGAGGTAGACGTAGAAAATAAGACTTAACATAAAACATTTAAATAACTAAAATTTTTGTAAAGCAATTACGTGACGTTTTTTGTGACGAAAAAAAGAAGAAGAAAATGTTTTTTTCTCACCCAAAAGCACTGCGGATATTTCTATGAGAGGATTTCTGCGAGGTCTCGAGAAACCGCAAACAGGAAACATTTGAGGACGAGAATTAGTTTAGGTGATCTACCAGTAATGTCCAAAAGTTTCCAGTCTGAGCAAGTTAAAGTGTGTATGCGTCGAAAGCAGATATTTATTTAAGAAAATAACTTTTTCCTGAGCAAATAATATTTGCCTAGAAAAAAGTAGCTTTATAACATTTATTTCTTTTTAAACGCTATATTACTAGGCAAACATTATCTAACGGAACGTTAATCTTTACTTGTGTCCGATTTCGATCGACTAGTAACACTAATTCTAACTTAATTTGTTATAGTACTTGTAAATCTTCTTTTATCATAGTACATTGTCTATTAGTATGACTGAGATTTGAAACGAAAGCTAACGATGACTGTAATTGACAAATATTTCAACAAACGAGACAAAATGTAAAACGAGAAGATATAGAACATAGTAATGCGTAAAATATTTATAAACTTCGTTTTAAAGGAAATGTAGATTTTAATTTACTGAATAATTTTCAAAGATTCAACAATAAATTTAACGTTGCATAAAATGGCCGTCCATGTTATTAACAACATAACTGCAAATTCACATTATACAAAAGCCATAGGTAGATTCCGTCAACATGTGAGCTATTTGAATTTCAAATTGAAATCAAATATGCAGGCGATGTCTGACGTCCGTGTTAAAACATTTCAAGCGACGGCTTTACCACCGGAACAGATTCATCGCTGACAATATAGAAAATTCGAATTTATAGAAATCTATAGATAAAAGTAGATCCAACCATAACGTCAATCTTACATCGTTCAACTAATGCGTTTGACAAATTTGTTTGTTTCCTGAATTTCTAGCATTGGGATAAATGTATCGAATAGAGGGACATAAAATATCAAATGGACATCAGAATCTACCAGTCTTGGCCTAAAGCTCAATAGGTATCACTATATTTTAGGATATTGTTTTATGATGACAATTTTACAACGTTCATAGACGCCCTTTGGTTCAAGTCTCTGATTATTTCAATCTCTTGAAGCTAAAATACGTTGCAACTGTTACGAGTACGGCCCTGTAAACCTTAAAGTGATTTCACACACACCAAAACCGGCAGAACCTGTGCCTGTAGCGACGCCGGTTCTAACCTCTGCAGTTTTTCGCATACGCTGTCATCTTCTTAGGTTATTGTACCTTAGAAGGAAACTCCGAAACAAAAACAAAAGGCAACTCTAGGTGGATTCTGTTTTGACTGTCAGAAACTTGGAAGGCAGTTTTTACACGCTCTTTGGAAATATTACAGAAAATCAATCTAAATTTTCACACTGGACTTCCTCATAGAACTATTAGAAAATACTATTAAATATCAAGAAACTATACTAAAAGTAATGAGATGTCGACTTGGCATCCAATTTGTAAAGAAGCCGGCTGCATTTACCGGTGCCGGGGCTGGACGGACAAATCTGCCGGGCTGAGCTAAGTGTGAATGCGTCCGGCGGTAAGGTCACTAATCTTGTCGGTATGTCTAGAAACGCCCTTACAGTGTATAACATTAGGCTGTTATCTGTACCAATGACCTTGGAATCTTCTAGAAAGTTCTAAACACGTCGGAGTAGACTGAAACGAATTGGTATAAAACCGTATACCGTGTTCACGGGGAATCTCTCCTGTTATGAAATCTATACAAGCAGAAAGTCATTCAATTATTCAGTTTCTTTGACTTCAGAGTAGAATTAAACAAGTATTACTGGACTGTTCTGGAATTCACGTTGATATACCGGAAATTCTAACTGTAATTTAAGTGCAGTATAAGTGTAGTTACTAGAGTAGGTATTGTAGGTAGGTTTCAGTCAACTTATTATACTTATTAGAGTATAAGTCCAATATATAAGTATTTTAATATATTTGTAAAATTCCAACAAAATTTGCTTTTATATTTTATTGATACTAGCATATAAATTGTTGCATTACTACGTATTTTGTAGTGCTCTTCCTTTTCATCTCTCCGTTGATATCCACTGCAACCTTGGAATTACTTCATCAGTCATTCGTTGGACCAAATTATAAGTTTATTTTCTGAATCCGATCAATATCAGTTGTTACATTAGTATACAAGGAAAATAAGCACTCATTCTAAAAGACGGATATTCGTTGTATACGCCTTTATGCAGGACTTTTTTCAGGAGGTACGCAGTGACTTACGTACCTTTTTAACTAACAACAGCTTTGTTGTCATGAATAACCATATATTATTTAGACTTTATGTGCTTTATTTATTTAAAATTATAAAAAACGAGATATGGTATATATTATACCAAATTGAAATTCCATTACTACCTTTTATCAACATTTGCGGTTGCAGTAACATAGTTCACTTGCTTAATCGTGAAATCAATCCTCAGTACGGGAATTTTTTTAAATAATTCTCTTTTATAACCGTAAGCCCACTTAGCCTTCCCTAAAATGAGTACCTGTATCTCTGAATTAACATTAAGAAATATGGGACCTTTTATAGAGAACCTGTAAAGCCGGCGGTCTGTTCTACATAAAAAAGTAGTCGTTAGGATATGTCGTGTTATGACGCCGCAAATTGCGACTTGAAAATCTGTAGCCATTATGCCATTTGAAATATACGCCTTGTCATTGTGCCATATGAAATAATAATAATTAACCTAGTATCGCCCACTGTGATTTGGTGCTTAGCAAAACATCTTTTATTTCAGATTATATAATATCAGTGACTGGTACTATGATATCGAAGAACGATTGGTTCTAGTCCCACTTAGAAACCTGTACCAACTTGTTGAGATAAGAACAAATGCTCTATCCAATTTAGATGTGCTTGTAGTAATAGGCGTTTACGTTTAGTCAATCAGATTAATCCGAGCGATACAGGTGCTCCCGTTCAGTTCATAAAGTCAGTCGGAGCGTACATTAGCTTATTTTTAGTCAATCCGGTTGATCCTCCAGAGCAATCCGATCGTTTCGAAGCAAACCGATGATCTGGCACGATTGCTGGGATTAATGAATTACTGGTGGTGGGGGTTAGCACGGGTAAATTGAATCTTACAGCCAATTGTCTTGAAAACATAACTTAACAAAATAGACGAAATAAGTGTCGTTTGTGACAGAATTCTATTATTGGTAATAAACTCATACTTATAAAACAAAACGTGGTAGCAGTTGTAATCAACGATAGAAATTTGACAGTTGCATTTAGCGCCATCGTCACCAGGCGTCATTACTTAACTTCAGATTTATATTGCTTACGAAAATGTTAACAAAACTTGAGCAATCCGACTAATCTTGTGACTTCACCATATTAATTAGCAACCCTGAGCAATTTTGTGGGTTGACTAAACGTAAACGTCTACTATTTGAAATTAAGTTGACCAGTTTAAAAAAAAAAATGCAAAATATAGCCAATATAAAAGAATAATTGGTTACATAAGTTAATAAATAGGAACAAAACAATATTATTATAATTACTGTTACTGAAAACTACATGTACACATGTATAATGGTTATCATATGTGTCTTCTTAAAATATGAAAAAATACTACAATTTTTGGAATAAAAGTCAATATTAAATGAATAATTTATTGTATAGTTAGTCAAATATAAGATGATCTACGGATGAACTTCAGCCCTTTCTGAAGAATACGACTGTGTCAGTAGCAGGTATGTAGGTCATTCGTAGAGGGTTCTACAATACTATAGGGCAAAAACAGCGAACTAATATCAAGTTCAAAAGTGACAAAAATTTCGACTTAATTTTGAAATATTGCAACACTTGAATAAAAATATGTAAAACGATATAAGATTTGAATGTGTGAAGAAAGATGACCAAATTTGGGACAAAATGAGGAGCTATTGAGCGGCGCCCAACGACCACGGTGCATGAGAGTGTCGCAAAGTTGCTGCGCGTGGCGTTAAAATCGGCGCTGGCGATTTCACCGCAAAGATTGCATACCTTTGTAAAATGAAATGAAATTTATCGAAATAAATGAAATTAACCATCATTTCATTACTATATAAGAAAGACATTGACCTATTATACGTACCGGATATGTTCCCAAAACTGTCCTATCCTGTTTTTTTGACTATTCACTAATGACAAAAATGGATTACGTACGAAAATCTAGTCATAAAAAAGGTATTACCCAATGAGTAGGCGTAGCCTGCGTCTGTGCACAATCAACAAAAGAGAATCTCTTCATCTGGTGGGATACAAAATGATCTATATCTTGTGAGCTTTTGTCAATTGGTCAAAGCATTACCACTGATATCTATTGTCAGCAAATGGGACGATTAAATTCAGAATGTAAGAAAAAATGACCAGTTATAGGGTACGCGCATTATGAAAGCTGGTTGCTGGTAGCTTGCGAAGGTCAATCTGCGAGCAGGAATATGCTATGTGTTATCAGTCATAATGCACATTGTAGAACCTGGCGCTGGATTTCCAGAGCTGGCTGCCAGCACAAACCAGTGTCAGTTACAAGCTACCATCAATCTGCTTTCAATATGCGCGAACCCTTAGCCAATCGAAAAATGGTTTACAACGAGGCAATGTCCAACTAAATAACGGACTTAAAACCAAGTATAAACTTGATTAGTTGAGCTACGAATTTTTTCCTTGTTTATCTTGTTTTCCAGATTACACATTAAGCTACAAAAAATGGGATAAATTTAAAAACGAAGATAAAGTGAATAATTCACTGTCAAAACTCAAAAGGTGAGAATATTTTTGAAACAGAAATTGAAAAACATTAAATGGAGACGAGCTGTAAATACTAGCTTTGTTCGCGGATGAAATCTTTGACGGGTTGGATTATCACGCGTGTACGTAATATTCTTTATAGCATATGTGGAATACGAGGGACATTCAATAATTAAAGATACAAATTGATGTAGAAAAAAAAAAAAAAAAACGGTTTGTAGGAGGAGTTTGGTACTTTCATGACTTTAGGTTGGCATCACTTAGATGAGCTGAGAACACCTGACGGATAAAAATTATTTTGTTTATAACCTCGAAATTGCATTTAACGATGGCATGTCCGCTTGAAGTTTCCACATTAGTTGAACATCGTTCAGAGATCCGGTTTTTGCTTTCTGAAGGTGAAAAACTGGCTAAAATCTTTTCTCGAATGATTTTACAGTATTTTGAAAGTTGTAGAAATCGCGGAAATTTTCAAGTGGGTAGAACAGTTCAAAAATGGTCGAACCTCAGTGACTGACGAGCAACGTCCTGGCCAGCCAGTTAAAGTGTCAACTCCTTCGCTTGAACCCGCAGTGACGACATTATTCGTGAAGACCGACATATTACTGTTGAAGATATAGCAAAAAAAGTTGCAGTAAGTGTTGGCACAGTTCATCACGTTATCTTTGACAAGCTCAAGTACAGCAAAACAAGTGCAAGGTGGGTCCCGAAACAGTTAACGCAACAACAAAGGAAACAAGACTCAAAGTTTGTATAGACTTGAAAGAACGCTATGAAAGGGAAGGTGACCCTTTTCTAAAGAAGCTTTTAACGTGTGATGAAACTTAGGTTCACCATTTTGAACCAGAATCCAAAATACAATGCATGGAATGGAAGCGCACCAGCTCACCTGTCCGAAAGAAATTCAGAACGCAAGCATCAGCGGAAAAAGTCATGTTGACCGTCTTTTGGGATGCCCGAGGTGTCGTCTTTTGTGATTATTTGGAAGATCAACGAACAATAAACAGTTCCTACTACTCAGACATGCTGATGAACAAAGTAAAGCCAGCAATGAGAGAAAAACATCGCGGATGTCAAAGAAAAGGCGTGATATTGCTCCACGACAATGCTCGCCCTCATGCCGCCAAGCTGACCCAAGAAACCATTGAAAAGATGGGTTTGGGAGATACTACCTCATTCTACCTACAGTCCAGATTTGGCTCCCTTTGATTTTCATTTGTTTGGTCAAGGAGGCATTACGTGGAAAAAAATTCAGCGACAACGAGGAAGTAAAAGAATTTGTGGGAAACTGGCACAAACAACAAGACAAAGATTTCTTTGCATCAGGTATAAAAAAACTAGTTCATCGTTGGGACAAGTGTATTAATATTCGTGGGGATTATGTTGAGAAGTAGTAAAAGTCTCACTTTGTAAAAATACACAGTTTTTTTTTTTCCTACATCAATTTGTCTCTTTAATTATTGTATGTTCCTCGTAGTAACCGTTTCTGACAAGATATTTTTTGTTGGCGGTAGCCTTTGGAAAATTACGTAACCTGTTCGTACCAAGTCAGATAAGTTGATTAGAGTGGGAAGACCTACTCAGTCACATGCACGTTGATAGTTTTGAATTAAATTAACAAGTGAGCGATTCCACTTAAATTTACTACACCTGTATTGTACGTTATTTAATTTGGATTGTTTTGGTTATTTTATTTATTTTATTTCTATTTGTAATGGCTAATACCCTGAACGCCGCAAGGCCTAGGGAGAAATAAAGAATAATAATAATACTACACCATGATTACAAACTTATCAGCCAGAGAAATTTAGTGTTCGTGTTGACAAGAGTATCCAACATATCTCAAGTCAGACATGCGCAGTTTAATTGAAACTTTATACGAAGCTAATAATGGTCAATATGTTGTTAATTAAATACATAATATCTTTTCCCAATTTGTATTAGTATCAATATTATTCAAAAATACAGATTCTATGCAACCTTTTATCTATAGCAGATTTTGAGGGCAGGAGAAGTGAAACAACAAAATTCAAAATAAAATCATTAAAATCATCAGAATCATAAAAATGTTAAAACAATGCTCTTTAAAATGCACGTAGACAAGATTTGTCTTAACGTTTATTAGATGAATTTTTCAAAACTTGTAAAGACATGCAAACTCGAATAACTTTAACGGCGTACATTAGTGCTATAAGTAAGTGGTTTTCCCATCCATTCAAACGGTGATAAACAGATTAATTCCCTGTCATAACCCGAATGATCTGTTCTTAGTCGACGCCGGGTGTTTGCCCGTATATACTGGCGCCGTCTTCCGCCATGTTGTACGCTTGTCTCTGTTCCATTTCTGCAACTTTTTATACGTTTTCTCTGAGATTTGGCGCCATGGATTTTGCAGCCAGACAAAAACTATCTGCGAATAGATTCGCTAAAGTTTGTAGTGTCAACGGCGCCAGACTCCCTGTCGCCGTCTGGAAAAGATAATATTGTGAAATAGGGGCTCGATACCCGGAACAGGAATATTGCAATGTATCAAGGATTGAGATAGAAACTAAATCGGAGAAATAAGAAAAGAAAGAGAGAATATTCTAAAGTGCTACATATTTCAAAAGTTTTACATACAGCTTATATGATTTAATAACAGTTGACTCTGATTGGGTAACAATTAAATATTAACAATGAATAAATTAGATTTTTGGCACAAGGCATCTTTAAATATTAGCACCTATAACATCTAGTAGAAAAAATTTATGTGAATTTTACACATTTTAAAATTTCATAGGTACGAGGGTTGCCTCTTATATTTCGGGATTGCGCTAAACTAGTGCTGCCATCTGGCAACTGACGTTTCTATCGTAAAGTTTGACATATTTGAGTTGTTTACAGTAACTTGAAAAAATTCATCTGGGCTAAAAATGGAATTAAATCGTGAATATTTTTGAGCTATTATTTTTTACAATTTTCGACGTGGATTAACCCAACAACAGTGCATCGATGAACTTAATTCAACTTTCGGCGATGAAGCACCATCAAGGACTATTGTTTATCGATGGTTTTCCGACTTAAATCGTGGCCGTAGTTCGCTTAAGGATGAATTTCGTGAAGGTCGTCCAAAATCGGTTGTTGTTCCGGAAAACATTGATGCTGTGCGTGAACTGACACTGCAAGATAGTCATGTGATTTATCGTGAGATTGAGATATTCTTGGGTATTAGTGGGACAAGCATACATTCACTATTGCATGAACATTTGGTCGTCAAAAAGTTTTTTTTGCGTTGAATCTACATAATTTGACAATGGTAGTGGAAAAAGCCTCAATCGGAGTGGAAAAAGTGCTTCGAAAATTAGTTCAAACGCATACAAAAATGTATGGATCGTCATGGAGAATATTTTGAGAAACTACTTTTGTTGATAAATAATTGTTTTTGATCTCAAATCCCGAAATATAAAAGGCACTTTCTTTCTCACTCATGTTGACAAGGCATGGGCAAGACAGAAATCATACATATATAATTAGCAAGTGTTTGTATGTAATGTTCGTCCTATTTTTCCTAAGGTTCTCGTGATTGGCTAACTGGGGACACCCTGTCCCTTGAAACAGTTATTTTGCAGATTTAATCTCTAGAAAACTGCGGATAAAATAACATATAGAAATGTCTTCGAATATAGAAAGGGTTCGTAGGCATAAACAAGAAACCTTAGATACTCCTATATATGTTGATGAATTATGTCCGTAGATAATATAATAGTTAAGTTTATGGGAGTCGGACAGGTGTAGAAATAAATAAAAAAGGTTTATTTAACTAAGCTTACGTTTCGATTTTAATCAAATCTTCCTCTTGGTGATAAGAATGATCATTCTTATTCAACGATCTTATAAGTTCAACGACCTTATAAACCATGGACACATATACCGATATATTTTATTATTTAACGTTTTATTTTAAAATTATGTGACTTTAACTAGCTCGGAGGAAGATTTGATTAAAATCGAAACGTAAGCTTAGTTAAATAAACCTTTTTTATTTATTTCTACACCTGTCCGACTCCCATAAACTTAACTATTATACTCCTATATGCTTTGACCTATATGAACAATATTTTACAAATTTATTCTCTAAGAAACTGCTGATAAAATAACACATAGAAATTTCTAGGGTTTTGCAGGCATAAACAAGAAACTCTAGACACTCCTATATGCTTTGACCGATATGAATAATATTTTGCAGATTTAATCTCTGAGAAACTGTGGATAAAATAACATATATAAATGTCTAAGATTTCGTAGGCATAAACAAGAAACCTTAGATACTCCTATATGCTTTGACCGATATGAACAATATTTTGCAAATTTATTCTCTAAGAAACTGTGGATAAAATAGTATATATAAATGTCTAGGATTTCGTAGGCATAAACAAGAAACTTAAGACAATCCTATATCCTTTGACTGATATGAACAATATTTTGCAGATTTATTTTCTAAGAATCTGCGGGTAAATATCATAGATATGTCTAGGGTTTCGTAGGCATAAACAAGAAACGCTAGATACTCCTATATCCTTTGACCAATATGAACAATATTTTGCAGATTTATTCTCTAAGAATCTGGAGATAAAATAACATATAGAAATGTCTAGGGTTTTGTAGGCATAATCGAGAAACTCTAAACACTCCTATATCCTTTGACCAATATGAACAATATTTTGCAGATTTATTCTCTAAGAATCGTAGATCAAGTGTCTGCATGTAGTGTTGGTAACATTATGACGTCAATTTTTCCAAAGGTTCTCATGATTGGCTAACTGGGGACAGTCTGTCTCTTGATTAGCTGACAGGTAACACACTCTCCCGTGATTGTCTACCTGGTGACATCCTTTGGTTAACTATACAAAATTAAGATACGTTAAAAAATCAAAACAAATACACATACAAACAATTGAAATTTTTATATTAAAAATCCGTCATTGTTGACGGGTAATAACCTAGTATATAAATTAGTTGGCTGTTGATTCTTCTTTCAAAAACTGAATTTTAAGTATGTTCTGTAATTATAATAAATTATTTTTACTAACTTAATTGTCAGTCGTGGTATATACAAATCAAAAATTTATAAATGCATGCTCTTAACTAAGCATTCTGAATTCTGATCCACTGGTCCTTAAGGAACGGCTTCTATTCACTTGACTTGCATGAGATACTTGTGCCAGTACTGGCACCAGTACTGCATGTACGTCTACACGATGCCAGTGACTGGCGCAAGTTATTTGCATCGTGTAACTGAGCCATTATATTTAGGTAACACCAAAACCCTAAAAAAGAACCAATCACTAATATTTTAGAGTTACAAGTGCAGAAAAGTTTATTAATCTCTGCTGACCACAGATTAGTGAAAATCTCCTGTATCATTTTAAAACAAGATCCTTTAAATCAAAGGTAAAATATAAAAAATCTTAAAATTAGAATCGTGAAAATGTTCCATTCTTTAACTTTGACTGGTAAAGAGTAGTTTTGTATATTGGTTCTGCCCATTTCTGAGGTTGCGTGTGATTCTGCTATCAATCTGCTGTTCAAAGAGCGCCATTAGCGTAGGAAGCTAGCAATGCTATGCCTCGCTTTATACAGACAACTAATTCAAATGCGGCACCACTTCTACGCTAATATATAACAACCGGATCGCGATCCGGATCGGAAGTACAGCACGAAATACGACGGTCAGAGGTCCATGCACCGTTTCACATTTAACTGCTTTGATTTTACAAGCACGCTAACAATTAAAACATCTACCAGGATTTACAAGAACAGACATGTCTATTTCAAAGGAATTTAATCACACTTTAAAAATTTACTTAACAAATTACAAACAATAAAACAACATACAAAACTAGACGGACGGAATAAGAAGATACAAGACTGATATTATCATATACAGAGTGTTATATTTTAGTGGACCCAGCAAATATCTCGTTTATTTATTAAGTTAGTAATTTATTTCATATAACATGATTTATACAGCAACATGTAAGCTACTCGATGACGGATGTACATTCATGATACCACTTCCGGTTTATTAGTAATTAATATCAACTTTGAAATTTCAAACGGAACAGACTACATTTTTTTACAAATTTGAAAAGTACATCAAATTTGCTTTACAATCATGTAAAATAATCCATATGTTACATTATTAAAAAGTAAAATGGCGGGCACTTTTTTATACACCTAGTCGAAAAAAGAATAGTGAGCCATGACTAAAAATTAACTAAAACAATTGTAAACCTGTATTTACAGGTTGACAATTGTTATTCAGTATTTACTCAGTAATAATTGTTCTAACCTTTATTATTAGCAAGTTTCATTGTAGTACCTTATTAATTTATTATAAAATGAATTTTTATAACTCAGAAAATGTTGATATGCTAGATGTGTATTTTCGAAGTTTAAAAAATAAACGCATAGCTGCAGAACTTTATCGACAAGAATATCCACATCACCGTCATTCAAGTGAATCGTTTTTTGTGAAACTAGTATATAAACTACGAACAACAGGTTCGTTTGAAAGAAGAAAAAGAAATATCCCAAATAAATATGATGTGGAAATTAATGTACTTGCGCTTTTTGAGACCAATCCCAGAATTTCCATTCGCGACGCATGTCTTGAGACAGGAATAAACATTTTTAAAATTCACAGAATTTTAAGAAAACACAAGTACAGACAATTTAAAATACAAACAGGACAAGGACTATTGCCAGACGATTATCAACGTAGACTTGATTTTAGTGAATGGTTTTTGGAAAAAAGACGTAGAGATCTTCTACGCATTTAAGTTGTATAATAAAGATTTAAAATCCTAACCAAATTCGTCTTATATACTTATTGTCAACACGTAACAATACTATTAAACTTAACACACTAAATAGAATCCCTTAACCGAATTATACGATTCGCCGAAAGCCACTCACTGCGTCAAGCTTAACAGACAAAGATGGATTGGATGTTACAGACTTATTGAAAAAAAAAACGAACAAACTACTGTATATGCAAATACCTCTTGTCCGCAGAACAAGACGACCGAATTAAATGTATATGAGGTCAAAAAATCTGAAGAAATTAAAAATACTAAACTGGAAACGATAGCAAGAGACAGAGCAAGTAGGAAGGTTCTTTGACGATGCTGAAACCCCAAGAACCTGTAACGCCATGATGATAATGATAATTTAACCAAGTCTTTCACTGTTTCTAGTTACAGTCAGATTGAAATCATTATACACTTCTTACTACAGCTTCTATTTAGATATTGCTGTACTCAGTAATATTTTATTATATACGCTCTACTTCTATTATTACTTCTTGTTATCTCAATATTCCTCCGTTATTAATTAAATAATAATAAATTGAATAAGCCAAACTCTACACGAGAAGGAGACAAGTTCACTATGGAAAAAGGCACTATTTAGCCGTTCACGTGCGAGTATACACCTGTTCACATTCGTTTCATTTTCAAATACATCAACGCTACAAAGAAAATAAAATACATTTCATTTTTAAACTGCGGTTATTGCTGGACAATTTGTTCTGAACGGCTAAAAACCTGAAACGCTTGAAGGTTAAAAACAATCATGTGCGTCTATTACACGTCTTCGTCGGCCTTGCTTATGAATACCTCTCCTAAGGGTGTAACCTAGCGTATTTTCTGGATTTTATCTAGACTTTCATTGGATTTTGTTAAAATCCTTTTCAAATGCACTCTTTGGAGATTTTGTTTGTATTTTACATGAGTATAGGACGTATTATTATATGATACAGTATTATCAAAGTATTTGTAGAGATTTTACAACCACAGAAAAGATTTATATATGAATTTCAATATTCAGCAGGTTTTATCCTGCGTGATATAAAAAAAAGCAAATATCTGTGTTCCAAATGTAACATATATGTCTTCATCAAAGAAAGATTATATAGATTTAAATAACTTTATCTGTAAAAACAAAAATTAACAGATAAAGAATGACACTTGTAAATTGTAGTACTTGTGACATAACGTGTGTAGTAAGTGGTAGAAATATGGCAAAGAAACATTATTCATAGTCAGTTGCATGTCTCTACAAAAAGAGCACTCAGAATTTCATGCATTCTATTAAAACTAGCTTAATTTGTTTGTTAAACAGCTACATCTCGTGATAAGCGGAAAACACTACAGAATACATTTATAATAGAAACCATATTATAACAGCGGCTGTTACGAAATTCTCTGAATTTACTTTAGCTTTAAAATTAATTATTTTATTTATTTACTCATTTATCTTCAAATATAACAAAGTATGAGCAGCACTAACTTTAAAATACTAGAATAAATAATGACGATTTATGGTGAATAGTAGAGTTAAAAATTTTTACGCACAGCAAAGGGTGGTATATGTGGGTAGCGAACAGTAGAAAATAGTGCTATAGCGACTAGTACTTTGGCTGAATAACGGAATACTGATTATTCTGTAAGCAAAACAATACCGTTTTAATTTTGCTTTAAAATGTTATTGCCTTGAAGTCCTATAACAGCTCTAGACATGTTTATGATTTGTTTTATTCAGATTTTAGTAGTTAAGTGTAAGTTTGACAGTTAAGCTTCTTTTATAATAGATATATAACACAACAATAACATAAAAACCGCAATACTCTCTTCGTTCTGTTTATTAGAAACAGATGTTTAGAACGGTGAACCCATTTTGTCCGATCTCTATCGATATACTATGCATTAAGTTATGGAAGAAGAATCAAAGAAGAATGATATAGATTTAAACATCTTTATCTATACGAAAAAAAAAATAAATATGACTTGTGATATTGCTAGTACGATTTTTCCTTTTACTGCGAAGGCTTGAGAGTTTTAACATATCACCTTCAAATCGGAAATTTATTTGTACTCCTCCCTTGAAGGAATTGAAGACAGTGTTCAACATGACTAATAGATAAAATGCAAAGAGCGTTTTTCGAAGGACACAGCCTTGTTTAGTATCATTTTTTACAATTTTTAAGTAATATTTATAAGATAAATTTCAAAGTAATAAGTAAAAAATATAAGTTCATATAAAATATTGGTGTAATGAAATATTTTTGCACTTTAATAGTTTGCAAAGTACAAAGTTTTTAGTTTCAATTAGGCCCAGGAGACTGGAATGATCGACGTGTGCGAGTTGGAACCTGTGGGAGTTGAGAAAAAACTGGCTTAATAATAACACTTGATTATTCATTGGCACTCTCTCTATAGTTAAAATAAATGTGCTCTACTAGGTGGTAATAGCCATAGATTCAATGCACCAAATTTTTTAACTATTATGTCTAACTTTTTCTGGCGTTATGGTATAAATGTTCCTAACTTCTATAAGTTCTTGAAATTATCATTTTTAAAACAAAATGGATGGCCAACAAACCAAAGAACAGAACCAAAGTGATTCTGATGAAAACGTTTATTTTTTATGCCTTTTTAAATGCTTTTTAGTGTGGACTGATGAGAATGAAAGATGTACATAAATTACATCGAACTGTGGACACATTGAAGACTGCTTCGTATATTACCATGCTGGGCTTCGAGCCAGATCTAATGTTTATCAGCGAATGATAATCTCCAGCTGAAACATCTTGCTCAAAGAGGAGCATAAAAAATAGCCAAGTACACAGATCTTTTGTCCAAACTTAAATGCTGCCAGGATTTAATGGTAAGCTCGTCGTTCCAATCTGACTTCTTACTCTACTGATTTTTCCACTTATTAATTGGTCGCTCTATTATTTTGAAATCTTGTGGGTTATAATCGAGACATTTCTTTAAGCGGTTCTTGGATCTCCCGAGAAGTCCATTTTGTCGGTTTTTTTGGATGGTTTGGAATCTTCAATCAAAAAAGATATAAACGACATTCCTATATGGATCATTTGCTCTTATTTGCAGAATACAAAACAACTAAATTGCTCGGTTTGCTAAGATATGTATCAACACGAAATTTGGCAATAATACCCGAAAATGCACGTCGCAAAAACATGAGATGCTGCGATGAATTCAGCTCCACTAGAGTTTATGTGTAACCGATCCCTTTGAATCTGAAGTGTGAGATCAAAGAACGTTTTTAAAGATCTGACAAACTTCATAATAATATAAATCGCTAATACCTAGATGGCACATAGGTTAAAGGAGGTAAGTTCTAAAGTTTAAGACCTTTAACGCTATATAAAATCAACGTAAAGTTTCTCGAAAAACACTCAAGGCCAACTTGAAACCTGAGTTTACTTCATAATATCGATAAGTGCAAATGCCGAGGTAGTGTTCGGGTCTAAGCATGTTTCTCATGCTAAATTCCTACTAATCATTTTACATAAGCTAGTTACATTATAAGAGAAAACAATGTTATCATAGCAAGATTAGGTAAGACGTTGTACCGTATCTGAAATTTTAACTGAATAGCATGGTATTATTAATGTTCAGAACTAATTAAAACGAATAAATACAGAACGCAAAAAAAGTCACAAAAGAGAAAAGAGCACAAATCAACCTAATCAATCGCAGATAGTATCTGCACTGTAGTAGGAGTCGTTTGGCCTAGTATTAGAGTCACGTTGAAACAGACTATGCAACCTGAGCAAACCATTTGGAGCGACCTAACTTCGTCTAAACACGTAGCTGTGGTTATAAAGCTTTTCGAGTAATAGATGTCATTACAAAGAGTTTTCATTTAAGACCTGCACTTATAATTAAACTTTTTACCACGTACGTGCAAACTTTATTCAAATTCACTGCTCCAGCATGGTCACCCAATCTTTTCAATCGTATAAGGCTACTAGAGAGTGTGCAGAGACGTTTCACTAAGATCCCATCTACATTTCGTTTGCTTCCCTATGAAGCAAGACTACACAGAATTGGACTACCGTCTCTTTAAGCTCGTTGCCTTGGTGGTGATCTATATAGATCTATATATAGTTATATACCTCATGTTTAACAAATGGTTCAACTGGTATATGACTTCACTAATGAATTTGTATACTGACGCACAGAGATACAAGCTCAGCCGTGACAAATACAAAAACATTACTGTTACAACACAGTATTTTAATCCTAAAGACTGTCTGCCTACAGAAGTTGTTCAAGTTCCAATCATCGATAATTTCAAGAATCAACTGGATGAATATATTAATTTGCCTTATTACTTACTTAACTTTTTGTTTTTATTTTTTGCTAGTTTTGTCTATATGCTTATATTAATGTTGCGATTTTGCTATATATTGTATATACTTAGATCTGTATCTTCTATTTGTTTTTTTTATCTATTTATATGAACACACAAGCCTCTGGTATTGTTCATTATACAATTATGTAACAATAATAACATGGTATAAATCGTAAATTTTCTGCTAAAAATATTTGTGAGTATGAATATGTGTATTTGTATTCGTATGGTTGCTTATGTATATAGGTTTACATATTATTTATGTGTATATAATTATGTATAATTGTGTTTTTTGTATTGGAAAATAAACAATAAATTTAAATTTCAATAATGGGAGAAATTTTGGCCAAACATTGCCTAAAATTTGCAATAACTGACAATGACAGTAGAACCAACTAGTGCAGGACTAAGAACGTAATTAGTAACGGAAAATCTGCATGGAACTGGGCAAGTCCAGTGACTATAAATGAAATATTTCGCAACTGTATATGTAGATACACAATACACATAATAGTTTCAGATCCATCTGTTATTTTTACATAGTTTTATTTTTATTTATTGTTTTTCAAATTTCAGTTTTTATAATTAAGTTTTTTAACCATATCAGGGGCCACTGGAAAATTTGCCTTACTCTGCCTGGCCAGTCCATGAATTCAACAACTATAAACTGGAAACTATAAGATTTTCTAAAAATATAATAATTTAATACAAAAAAATGATAGAGTAAGAAGTCATAAAAATAAGAAACACCTGGCATCAAGTTTGGCGACATAACGTATACGCTGGAGCAGCGGTTCTTAATCGGGGGTCCCTACCCCCAGGGAGGTCCAGAAAAGACCTTAGATGGTCCCGAAATTACAACAAACAATTCAATTTTCACCAGTTTTTGCTTTTAAAATTACAATAAACTTAATTATTCAACAATAAGTTATTAAGAACATTTAAAATATTATTTCAAAAAATTTCTTGGGGGGTCCAGAAAATATTTTTGGCTAGTTGGGGAGTCCCGAGTATAAAATGGTTAAGAACCGCTGCGCTGAAGAACTTCGAAAAACTTGGAGATATTGGAGAAAAAGTGTGAACTGCAAAAGCGATATTTCAGGGCAAGATGGGTTTAAGGAAACCGCAGCATATGAAAAGCCGATATCAATTGTTTAATTTAGTACTGGACTCGAGGATATCAAGAGCTATACCATAAAAAAATTGTATCATATAGGGATACGGGATAGACTAGAAGATCTAGACCAGTGGTTCCCAACCGGGGGTGCCGGAAAGCATTTTGAGGGGTGCGAGACGAGCGTTTTTTAGCACTCGAATCTTCATTTTGACATGTGACGTGTGAAGAACCACTGAATGCTACATCAATTAATTTGATCAATTTTAAAGAAATACTCATGCGATTTCCTTTTTTTTTGCTCTTCACTTTTTATTTTGATCAATTTGACATATAAATATGACAACTGAAAAAATCTAAACACATTTTTTATGGAGGTGCGGGAGCTTATTTTCACATTCAAAGGGGTGCTCACCACAAAAAAGATTGGGAACCACTGATCAAGACTATGCCGATTATATCTGTCTACTAGACCACTCATTCGACGATATGAAATCAAATCTAAATAGACTAGCTCAAGAAGAATCACTAGGTTTACGTAAAAATATGCAGCAAACCAAAACCATGCGCCTAGGTGTTATCTAATATTTTATTCCATGTGCAATACCAGACCACTGAGTATATTGTAGGATCTGTGTACCTGTAAAGTACAATGGCATATGGTGGAGAGACCTCATCTTATGTGATCAGCAGAATTATAAAGAACCCTAATAGCATTCAACATGCTCCACAACATATGTAAATCTTTCAATTACAAAAAGGTGACAAATTTAAAAAATTTCAACGCGATCGTCTGTATTACTATTCAGTCGTGAATCGTGGAAAATGATTAAAAACCTAACAAGCAGCCTAAAAACCTTTATAAATCTCACCATACGCAAAATTTCTGTCTATATTCAGACTAGAGACAGTTAATAATACGGTTTTAATGATGCGATGCAAACAGAAAAAGATTTGAGTAGAACAGGACACGCAAGTGGAACTGGGTAGGACATATACTGAGGTGCCTCGACAACAACATTGCTAGAATGGCACTCCAGTGTAACCTTTAGGTTAGTCAAAAACTACTTGGAGAAGACCAGTTCAAAAGAAAATAAAAAAAGTGTGTAAAACATGGCTACACACTATATATTTGGCAAAAAAAAAAAAAAAAAAACAAAACAGAGTACGCTGACGACAAACAGCGTAAAAGTTTAATGTTTCATGTACTCTTAAAAGATTACATGTATAATAGTTTGACTGTGTATCTGCAGCTACTAAGGGACGATTCCCATGATGATTGCTTTGTTCTGTGAAAGCATAATATAAATCTACTAATATCTCTTAATAATAAAGTAAAACAACAGGCTGCAAAAAGCGTAAATAGTCTTGTACCACAAGAGTTCATAATAATTGGAGGTTTAACTTAAAATGGATTCAGATATGTGATGAAGAAAAATTACTGAAAACAGTACAAATTTAATTATTTACTCACTTTTGATCTCAATGCTGTAAACTCAACTTCAGTTAACGAACTTGTGTCAACTTGTGTGTAATAAAAGATCCTTAAAAAGATTAGTCAATAAGAAATATTTTAGAAAATTACATTTCTTTAATAATCCTAACATTTCAAATATATCTAATGAAAATCTAAACATAGATTTTGTATTTTTATTCAATGCGTAGGTAGTTTTCAATCAAACCTTCCACCTGCAATTTTTAAATTATAAAACCCGAGAAAATCTGATTAAATTTTGCTCGTGGCAGACTTGTATATAACAATCATTGTACACTATCTACTCGAACAAACAGAATTAATATAAAAAAATGGCCCATCTCATCTGCATGTAACCGCAAGGAAACATGGTCTATTCATCGAAAAAATTAAATCATGTTATCAATAACGTTCTGAACAGAACGCTTATCCCAGCGACTCTCAACAAAGCAGATTTGTATTTTCACACACATTTTTATTTTGTGGTTTAATAAGTTTGTTAGAAACGATTCAAAATCCAAAATTCTTGCAATTATATGAATTTTAATACAAACTAAGGTAAAAAATGGCTAAAATTTAAGAAGTTAAAATTGTTGTGTCCTTTGGTCAGAGGTACTGTAACGCATCTCGCAAAAGGTTGCACAGTTTGTGTCACAACTTTGCAAAACGACAATAGAAGGACAATTAAAAAAGCAACAATTCCTTATACAATGGAAAACAGAAGTGGTAATCAGTATAAGGCCCGGTATTTCCGCCTTGCAGTTATCTATAAGAATAACTATCAATGGGATAATATTATCCTCTTGATATTCACTAGGATAAATTGCTTTCTGTATTTCCAATTCTAGTTATCACGTTGATAAGCTATTCTGATTGATAATAATATTTTACGATGTTTTTTTATGTTATTAGTAGCATTATGTTAAACCAGGGGTCCCCAAACTTTTTTGTCCGTTGACCCCCAGAAGAATTTCTAGACTTCTTATCGACCCCCTTGATTTTACAATTACGTTATTATAATAGAACAAGCAAAAAATACGCTTATGTGATTTCTTATATTGTTTATTGTACAGTGTTTTATTTATATTACATTTATCTAATATAATTATAGATATAATTATAGATATATAAATCAGATGCAATACATTAATATTATTAAATAAAATTTACTGTCATTGTAAATGTGACGGGTGTGATTGGTAACTCTTTGCAAGATTAGAAATATCGGGTTCAAAATGATTTAATTTCAGCCGTAAACCACTACGGAATTAACATGGCTAAAACCAGCCTTAACCATATACGAGTCTGGAAATGCTAGCAAAAAGTGAACTACCATTTCCGAAAGTTTTGGATATTTCTGTATAACATTTAAATTTGTCCAAAAGTAACTTTAAGTAACATTTTTAAAAAGCGATTTAACTTCAAGATCAAGCGACAATTCAATAAGTTCATATTGCATAGTACGCTCAATTTGTGAAGATGCTTTTTGTATATTTCCAAGTCTTCATCTTTTACTTCCAATTGTCGCAAATTCGAAAAATACAGAAAATCTCTTGGTAACAATGAAGAGATAAATAAATCTAATTTAACTTCACTTATATTTATCTATAACTGTGTAGTTATTATACTAGTAGTTTTTAACTTTTTTCCATTGACCCCCAATCGACCCCCGAGCCAGAATCGACCCCTTACAATGTCATATCGACCCCCGGGGATATCGACCACTTTGGGGACCCCTGTGTTAAACAAAGAGAAACATATACGCGACTCGCACGCATAAAAGAGATAGGTACAACTGTTAAAATAAATGACAATTGTCAAAATTATGTACAGAAAAATGTGCGATAAACGCCTGAGGCTGTTAATCTAAAAAATAAACAAGGGGCCTAAGAAAAAAATTGTATTATGTTCAAGACATCCTGCAGACAGAATAGAAATGCAAAAATACTGAAAATTAAATAGGACGTTTTAAAAAAGATTTTTTGTTTAAAATAGGTGTAGTATTTGGTGGAATATTTGATGGAGCAGGATATTAAACACATTTTTCGCTAAGCGAAATCTATTAATAAATTCTTTCTCATCTATACTGATTTCAGTAAGGCGTTTGACAGGCTCATTCACAAAATCTTACTCGATACACTATTTAAGGCTGGAATTCATGGATCCTTATTGCGTTGGACTGAATCCTACATCAAAAATAGATCCCAATATGTAACATGTAACGGCTATACATCTCGACTGATTGAAGTAACTTCAGGTGTACCTCAAGGCTCCGATTTAGGTCCAATCTTATTTAATATTTATATCAACTCTATTGAGTAAATATTTTGTTCGCCGAGCGCTTTGTCCGAGCCGCTCGGGCGAGCGTGTGGAGCTAACATTAAATATAAAACTTTCTTTTCCCAAACTCAACAAATACATCGACGAATATCCCTAGAATATTTTGATAAGTGTAGTATATTATCTGTTTTTTAGAGCATATTTTCATTTTTAATGGCCATTTTAAAAGCCCAATATACATGAGCAAATTACAGGTAGTCAAACAGTATTAAGTTTGACTCTCTCATTTGCTTTGTAGTCAAAAATAAAAGTTTATTAGCAATATTTCACTGTTTCAGATGGTGAAAAAATTTTCATCCACAAAAGGAAATAACAACTAAGCTAGGTTTACTTGCAGTTCATTAAAATTTAATACAGTATGCGATTTAAAAAAAACTGGAAAATCTTTATAGTCATAAGAGCTACATAAAAGTACAAAAATTAGATAAAAATTTGCGAATTCATTTTCAACTATCTCACTTAATCACAGTTGTACGTTAATCATTCGCATGTCTCATACAAACTGTGTAATTGAATAGCAAATATTATTTTTAACGAAATAAATATACCAAAACTATACAGTCTTTGGATGATGTTTTGGCTCATTGAAGGGAGTAACTACTGGTATTACAGAATAGTAAAAACATTAACATAAAGTAAGTTATTATTTATAAACAATAATTTTGATTCTGTTGAAGAGTTGTCTTTTTCAGAAAACTTTAGCGACATCCAAGATAGATCTACAGATAGGAGTGTCATCTATATAGTAAATAATTAGAATTCAATCACGTACAAGTCAGCAGCATGACATTTAAAAACGGCATATCAGACCGTATACTTGCCTGTATGTTGCTGTCTTGACTCAAGATCACATTACTGGGACATTTTTCCGCATGCACAATCCGCGGATTGATTTTACTGCATAACAAGGCACGTCCACAGATAATGTGGACTTAAAACTGATTGACTCTTAAGATTACTGTCTTGACTCAAAATTAACTTGATGATTGGCACTCGGACTTTTTCAGTGTTACCATACAGTCTTTATTTTTAAGAGCTACATAAAGTCAATCCTATCTATATATGTGAAACTTGGAGAGTCAATGAAACCATGACCAGCAAATTTTTATTGCAAACATGTATTAATAAATGTTTGTGTATTATAGTAGGCATTCAATGGTCAGATACCATCATTAATAATACAGCAAAATGAGTAGGCTTGTAACAAATAAAAACGGTTTGCCTCAAGGGTCTGTACTTGTGCCGCTAATGTTCAATCTCTACATCAGTGATTTTCCGAAAACTAAAACTCTCCACTTTAGAGCGGTAATACAACAAATGGCAGCTCTTGCTTAATCCTTCGAAATCTGAGTGCTGCTCATTTTATCTGAGCAATCGATTGGCTAATCTAAATCCGGAGGTCTATTTTCGAGCTGCTAAACTAAAATATAACCCTCTGCCAGTCTATCTTGGAGTAACTCTTGACAGATAACTGACTTACAAGGCTCACGCTAAAGTAGCACAGAAAATGAAAACCAGGAATAATATCCTGCAAAAGCTTGCTGGTTGTAAATGGTGGGAAGATGCTAACACCTTGCACACTGCTGGAATAGCTTTGGCTTACTCTGTTGCGCATACTGCGCTCCAGTTTGGAATTACAGTGCTCACACCTTGAAAATAGACACTCAGCTGCACCGCACTATCAATTATTTCTCCATCTGAAGGACTTTCTTGGTAACAGATGACTAAAAATGACGACGAAATTAAGACAAAAAATACAAAATGACTCTTAAGCGGCCTATTTTTATGACAGTTATCAAAAAATCACGTGTTACACATAGGGGACAGGATCTAGAAATTCTAAAAAACAACAATTGATATTATCTGTATTTTAAGATATTTTGGTAGAGCACGTTTTAAGGATTATACTGCTGATCTTCATGGATTTAGTCAACCTACTATTTCACGTATCATACGAAAAGTTTCAGTTGCTTTGGTTCTAAAATATATGCTTTCATAAAATATCCAATAATACATCAAGGAATAGAAATGAGAAGTACGAGGGATGTTTCCTAAATTCTGGGAATTGTACTATAATTAAATTACGCAGAACTTATAGGCAATGTTATTGGTACCAGACAAGTCTTGACATGTTTATGCAACTATCTAGTGCAATATTGTTCAGTCTGATTTAGGTGTTCGACTGATATAGACGCGTTTTTATAGCACTGTTTTTTTAACCATGGAAGACGAATCAAAATCTCAAAGAGCAATAATTTTCTTTTTGTGGAAAGAAGGTGTGAAAACATCAGAAATTAATCAGCGTCTGCAAGGAGTATTTGGAAGTCTGCAGAATCCAAAAGTACTGTTTATCGGTGGATCGATCGTTTTAAAACCGGTAGAACATCACTAGAAGACGATCCACTCAGTGGGCGCCCAAGCACGTCGGTAAATGAAAGAAACATTAGTGCCGTCGAAGACCTACTGAAAGAAGACAGGTGAATGACTATTCGTCAAATTAGTGTGCGCCTAGGGATAGGTACACAACAAGTTCATGACATCTTGCATGATTGTTTGGGCGTTAGCAAGGTTTTGCCGCGCTGGCTGCCAAGGCTGTTGGGACCAGAACAGAAACTCAATAGGAGACACCGAAAAAGTTCTTTGAGGACGGCTTAAAAAAATTAGTTTATCTTTGGGATAAATGTATTCAGTTAAATGGAGATTATTTTGAAAAACTACATTGTAATATTGACGAAAATTAACAAAATAATAAAAATTGTAGCTAGATTCCCAGAACTTTGGAAACATCCCCCGTATTTATAATATGGACAGGGTGTTCATTAGAGCAGTAGATTGCACCCATAACATTCTTAATACTTTTTTACACACTTTGTATGCATTTTTATTATCAATATTTTTGTCATTCTATGTTTCTAGTTCCTGCATTATACAAACTTAAAATAAATTTCTAAAAATGTTGTGATTCACTGTGCCGTAACGAACGACAGAATTGGAAGCGCATTTCAATTTTATTCCAGTGTCCTATATATATCGGAGGGGGTATGAAAACGAATAGACATACACGTCCGGTATAGAGTAATCTAGTTGCGAGACCTACGATTGGTTGGTTCCGGTAAAACACTTGCCCTGTTTGTGGTCACTACGGCTAAATTAGATTCTAATCCAATTAAAAGTTGCTGGCGGTGTTTTCCGTAGGCCGCCACCAGAGTGCCAGGCCAGCTGCATCAATAGATGAGTCCTCAATAAATACAACACTGTTATAGTGCAGACACAATGTTGAAAGAGTTTTAACTTTATTATCAATCTATATAATAAAACCTATTAACTGATATCAATAATAAGTATTGCTTTCAATATTTATTACACTGCAAATATCGTAATTGGTAAAATTGTTCCTTGACACAGGAATTCGTTCTTTGTAACTACCAATATTTCTGAGGTACAGAATCAGCATGTGCACCAGATTAGCCTGCAACTGTCGATTTTAAAGTATTAAAGCACACACAAACCAAGCGCGCCGTACTGCGCCATACAACTTAAAACAGCCTGAGAATTCTTTAATTGAGATTAAGAATTTAATATTGAGAATTTTTTGTTGCGCCATATAACTAATATAACTATCTAATAAACTAAAAGGTTTTATCCTTAGAACATCAAATGATTTCAAATGGACTCAAACATATTTAACATTATTTAATGCGCTAATTAGGAGCAAGCTGGAATATGTCTCGATAATTTGGTCACCATTTCACAAGAACCATATTAAAATACTTAAACAAATTTAAACAAAATTTTTACGTATCGTTAAATTCAGAATTAAAGGTTCTTATCCCAAATTCGAATCTAATTCGCTCCGAAATAAATTGTTGAATCCTTAAGCAGTAGGTGCGACTTTCAAACTCGGCTTACGTTGTTTAAATTTGGACTGGTACCATGACTTGTCCCGATATTTTATCACAAAAAAATATAAGAAAATCAGTTTGTGGAATAACGCAGAGTATTCAGAAAAATATGCACCTACAGAAACTTATTAAATGGGCTCCTTAAAAAGAACAACTCTTTTAAATACCTCACTACATAAACACAAAGTTGAAATTGGTATAAGTTTCACTTCATTTAAAAAAATGGATCACAACTTATTGTGCAGTTTGGATAATTAGAAGGTTTAAATAGGATTTATTACTTTAACTGCATGTAATATGAAAGTTATTCTGTATTATGATGACTCTGTGAGAAGCCCGCCAGAGAGTGTTATGCTTAACCCCTGACCAGGCTAAATATATTAAGATTATAAAAACACTATTTTTTTATTTTATATTCTTTCTGGTATTTTACATGAAACTATGTACTGCTAATTTTTAACTTGTAATATTAAAATAGATCCTTTTTAAAAAGACAAATCCAGTAACGATAAATATTATTGGCGCAGTCGGTAGGATTGAATGGTTGTAAGCTAACAGTGCGTAGTTAACTTTAATTTCTATGAGTGCGTTTTCCAAAAGTATTAACATAGGGACAGTTGTCCTATATTTCTGTCTCTTGAGTATCTTGACCTACATGACTACAAAATACATCGTTTAGCGGAATTCCAAGAGAGGCCAGCAACACCGGGACGCAAACGTTATCAACCTTCCAGGAGAGGATTCATTCTAAGAACGAGGGAGTTATCTTCCACATTATGATGACTCTGTGAGAATTATTCATTCTGGTATTTTACGTGAAACTATGTACTGCTAATTTTCAACTTGTAATATTAAAATAAATCCTTTTTAAAAAGTCAAATCCAGTAACGATAAATATTGTCACATAGGTAATCCTAGGTCAGGTTTACGACATCTAGACATTGTGACGGTCAGCTGCCTGATTAAAAACTATTCGTCAGCGTCTGACGTATGTGGCTGATTACGAACATGCAGACATCGCATTTTTGTAATGAGGAAATATTTGTCATGACGAATTGGAACTGGGTTAATTTTCGTTACAAAAAGGCTGGAAGTCACAAAATATGGAAGCAGTGGAACATAGCCAACTCCGCTGCACGTATTAGTCCACAAGGTGACGACCAAGATACTGACGCCAGATTCTTGTATCGAGGGTGAAGCCAAGCAAGTAGTGACCATGTGAGTGGGAGAAGACTTCTCCAGGTTCCTCGACTCCCGGATGGGTAGACCCCGCCTCGGAGATAGGTCTAAGCCGATCCTGGCCAACACGGGGTGGACCAAAGACTTCCCCAACTCCATGGACCAATTCAAACATATATTGTAAATGTGATACACATATTTAATAAATTTGTTATGTTGAAACCAGGAGTTGTGTCTCAATCAAACCACCCACGTGACAATATTATTTGAATGTATGCACTGTGGTGTAACGTAATTTTTATAACTTTTGTTTATCTAGTTTTCTCAAACGTGTAATGTACATATTTTGTTATATTTTGCACTTGTTTTATATAAATAAATAAATCAATAAATAAATGTTTACATTAGTACGTTTTGTACTTGATGATAATAACTGCTAATCGCTATATAGAAATTTTAAAATGAATGGTTCCCGGTTATCTAAGAGGGGAAAACAATAATTGAAGTGTCTTTATATGTCTATTTTTATATATTGGTATATCATTTATAATTGTTGGTGAAATTGAGTGCATGAGAGTTAAACACAAGAATTCGGTATTATGTTTTCCTGTTTTCAATACTTTTATGTTTTAGTTTCTCAATTTATGCTGTAATTATTTTATTTCAAATAACTATGTTTCATTCGTATTATGACGACAAATATTTGTAACGTCATTCTCTTCATAAAAAACCGACAGTGATTCTTTGGTTAGCGTGTGGAACGTATATATTCCAATAAATCAAATTGAGATGATGCAATAGGATCCCACTGAGACCTAAAAGTACAGAACGGAAAAATTAAACAAAAGCCTGCAGTACCTCAAAAATATGGATGGGCCTCTCTAGTCGTTTAATACGAAATGAACGAACAAGAAGACGTTGCCGGGTATGTCAGAACCAAACAATCATAGACTGTTTAGCAGACGAGGGTTGCCTCTTATATTTCGGGATTGCGCTAAACTAGTGGTGCCATCTGGCAACTGACGGGTCTATTGTAAAGTTTGAATTTTTTGACGATATACTTACTCAGAAAGTTTTAACGTACGAGCGCTATTTGTTTTGTTTACAGAAACTTGAAAAAATTCACCTCGGCTATAAATGGAATTAAATCGTGAACATTTTCGAGTGATGATTTTTTACAACTCTCGACGTGGATTAACCCAAGAACAGTGCATCGATGAACTTAATACGACTTTTGGCGATGAAGCACCACCAAGGACTACTGTTTATCGATAGTTTGCGACTTCAATCGTGGTCTTAGTTCGGTTAAGGACGAATTTCGTGAAGGTCGTCCAAAATCGGTTGTTCCGGAAAACATTGATGCTGTGCATGAACTGATACTGCAAGATCGTCATGTGACTTATCATGAGATTGAGGTACCCATTAATGGGACGAGCATAAATTCACTATTGCATGAACATTTGGCTGTCAAAAAGATTTGTTCGCGTTCGATCCTACATAATTTGACTGTCTCACGGAGAAAGCCTCAATCGGAGTGGAAAAAGTACTTCGAAAATTGGATCAAACGCATGCAAGTGTACTGATCTTCATGGAGAATATTTTGAAAAACAATAAAGCCACTTGTTGATACTTGTTTTTGATCTCAAATCCCGAAATATAAAAGGCAACCCTCGTACAACTTATTTTGCCCAGTATAACAACTTAACTTAATGATTATGGTCAAAATTACGTTATTGCAATTTTTTCTTTCTGAAAATTGAAAGTGTAACATGAAAATTTTTGTAACAGTTTTTAATTTGACCATAATTACATGTTTTATAAAAAGTTTTCATACATTTTATTTATTTTTTTTTTTTTTGCCTTGGTTTTTAAATGGGTTAACTTTCGCGCCCTTTGTAACACCAAATCATGAAATATCTGTCTTAAAATGTGAAATGAAGAATATGAGTATAAAGAAATTAATATCTTTACTACACAAATGTTTAAAATTTATTTATTTAATTAGACGAATTACGTTCGTAGATAAGAATAATAGGAAGTAGCGGGATTAGAAGCAGTCAAAAAATAAAAAATATTTTAATTGTGTTACCATTTCGATTTAATTTAAATCTTCATCAGAGTTTGTTAATTTCTTGGTGATTAAGTAAATTAGATTGTAATACAGATGGTTTGTGAAAGTTCTTTTGGCACAACAAAAAAACATCAAAATTTACCAAACAGTACACAACAAACTAGTATCTCTATTCAACAGCAGAATATTCCTATAAAACTGCCAAAGACTACAGTTGATATTCTTACAAAAATGTACTTCACACCAATGCGAACAGGTGCAAGGCTTACAGAAAGCGTGACACCTCCAAAAATAAAGCGCAGTACAGTACAGAAGGAGGACCACGTGGAAATATTCATGTAAACTCTAGCGGTTGTGTCTTCGACGACGAAGGTTGGCAACAAGGAAATTTCAATTTTAAACACAGCACTTCGGAAGAGATTTATAGCTTGTAGACCAAACCACTCTGGCGATTCCCCACCAGTCACGATACTCTTATTCTCATTGCTATCCTTGAATTTTTCGTTGCATTATGAACTGGAGAAGCTGGTATTTCTAATTTCTTTTTACGTGTCCAAGGTATTAAGGTTTACTTTTTTTTATGATATACCTCAGTTATAGCTCTGTATTCATAGTTTGGAGAACTTCTTCATTTTTAACCTGGTCTACTCAAGATATTTTGAAAATGCGTCTGTGCACCCACATCTCAAAAACAGAAACTCTACGACATGCAACCTGTGATTTTGCATCATATAATAGGATAGAAAATAAAGGGTAAAAAAATACAGGGCTACTATATAATGGTGCCGTGATGTCAGTAGTTTTAAGGATGGTTTCCAATTGACGTAGAACGTAGATTTTGTTGCTTTGGTTTCCAATAAACTTAAAATATCTTGTCAAAACTCTTTAAGTTAACCTCATTGTAAAAGAATTTTCTTAAAAAGTGTCAAATAACATGTATCCGTCAAAGAATATGGACGACGATTTAGAAATGCTAGCAGTTTTTATTGTTACTGTTATGCAAACTAGTTATTCGCAAACAATGTCGTAAACACAGAATATTTAAAGCACGATGGTAGTTTAGACCAATTTTGCAACCAAGGCCGCCATGCTGGTGTCAGCCAGTAGGCTTTTCTAGCTCGCAAGCTTTTATAAGATCGCCTGCTTCTAGTAGGGTTCTATAGAATCGACCCCAAATTTCGCCCATTTGTTGCGTCGCCAATGTGCAGCGCACACGCTGCGGCTCTGTGTCCCCGATAAATTTCCATATTTAGTTTATCTATTATATATTAAACAATATATATTCATTATTAAACAATAATCTAACCATGGTAATTATTTTTTCCCTTATTTCAATACCGTGAACCCAACAAATGTTGACAGGTTCTTTCTATCTACATACGACATATTGAGTATGTTTTGTTATTTTCTATAATTCTTTCCTATTGGCTGGACGTAAAAACGTAGACGTGAAATATAAAAATATGAATATTCTACGTGAACGTTTCTACGTCTACGTACATGTACGTCTAATTTGAATGAAAATTACTTATGTTACATTTGTTTTATAAATTATTGATTCCAATAAAGTACACTCTCTAATTTGAAACCGTAGCATGCATATTTTCACGTAGACGTAGAATTCTACGTCTACGTCAACTGGAAACTATCCTTTACTGTGTCCTCTTGCTCATCACGTTATAAAATTTTATAAAACTTACTAATGCAAAAAATTACTTGTCCCGTCTATTGATGAAAAACTGAACTACTGAACTTTTAAAAAACATATTTTTTCTTTGCGTTGTTTTCTAGCGAATTTCTGTCCAGCTTTCTTTTCTTTATTTTTACAAATAAAATCGTGTTATTTAGTTGATAGGTTGCGGAATAACTTTTTAAATATATTCATTTTGCAATTATTAATTTTCGATTTCAGATTTTTAGTTTTTATATTACAATACTGACAATCGTTCCAAGAGCAATACTATGTTAATTTATTTCTGTACAATCTAATATAGAATATTTTGTTTCTGACAGTTTGATAGTTCAATTTTTAATCAACGGATGGCTCTACAAGTTTTGCATTAGTAAGTTTCACAACTTTTAAAATAAGTCACAGGTAAAATAAAATTGCTCTCACTTTGTACGTAGCACTTTGCTAAAAGCATTCTCTGCTCCAAGCTTTGATCGAGACTTATTATAAGACTCATCCTACCCAATGCATATCTGGTCAGTTTTATGTGCTTCGAAATTTCGGTAGAAACTTCTCATTTATTGTTTAGGTTGCTTCTAAAATATCTGTAGGTATGCACCCTTTCGATCTTTTGTTCTGCTATTTTTATTCCTGTGTGATCATTAGACGGTTTTTGTAATTACCATGTATTTACTTTTTTGATGTTTAGTTTGTGACCATGTGCTTCCTGGTATCCTTTATTTTTTTGACTAAGGTCATCTTCTTTGCTATTGGCCGGTATCATAAAGTCGTCTGCGTAACAAATTTAACTTATGACTCAACAAGTGTTACCTATGTTTTATCTTCGTTCGTATTGAGCTTTATCAAGATTTTCTGAGAGTTAAACAATAAAGGTGACAAAATGCATCCCAGGAGAACGCTTTGTTGAGTTTGGATTGCATCACTGTTTTGTTTTCGACGAGAATGCATGCTTTTTGATTCTAACAGTTACGGTTCCGATTCGGAATCCAACTACGGTTGATACCTAATCCTATTCAACATAACTTCAAATTCAACTGCAAGTAAAAAGTCAGAAATCATCAATTTCTTAATCAGAATAACTAAATCACCATGGCTAATTGCCGAAGCAGCAAAGGCCATTAAAATAAATTTAAAAAAACTAAATCACCAAGAAATTATCAAGCTCCGATGAATATTGAAATTATATTGAAACGTTATACATTAATAATACTGTTTTATTTTTCGACTGGTCCAATTTTCATTATTTCCAATAAAATGTATTAATTTTATATATATTGTTTCCTCTAAAACATTCGCGATACTGAAAAGAATACAACAAAAAATCAGGAAAGTATAAAAGCTTCTAGAAAAGATATTAATAAAAACATTTACGGAAACAAGAAAGTCCCATTTATTATGTAGGATTAATAATTGAAGTAAAATCCCTTTGCGTGCGTTATCTATTAGTTTATTGTTTTTGCAGGGTGATCGCGATTGTCAAAGATAACAAATGATCATTTATTAAATATCTATTAGCTGATCCGTGTTCGAAGGAAAGACAGGCAACCGCCCATCGAACAGGGTTCCGGTAACGCTCGGAGGCAAAGAGGGAATTGATTTATAAATAGCTAGATTAACTGATTAATTGATGAATTTAGCAATTTATTAATTACATCCATTTATTTTAATTAACTTTTCTGAAATTACATTAATTATTCAGAAGGGTGTTTTATGTCGCTTAGAAGTTTTAAACTGACCACACAATCGGGATGTAAAAAAGTTTTTTGCCAACCTAAGCATGAACTTAAGTATAACTTTTTGACGTAGAATACGTCTATCATTTCGTTCTAGTACTGAGTCTCTTGGTAAAAATTCTAGTGTCCTAAAAAGAATACACCAGACTTCCTTCAATAATTTTAAAACTATAAAAGCTAGGAACAATATAATAACTAAAATAACAACTTAAAGTTGAAAATAGAAAGGTCCAAAGAGTCTGCCAAAATAGCGCTCAAGGTCAGATGACGTAATAGTTAATAGTGAGCGCGCCCGTTTTTTTGTCAGTTAAACCGACGCACGATGCACGCGGTAAAATTAGTGTAACTCGGGACCTCGACTATGCAAAATCTATCGATATCTGTAATAATATGTCTGAGAAAACTTGATTAGACAGCAAAAAAAATAATAATAATAAAATAAAATAAATAAAATTCCCGCCTCCAACTTTTTTATTTCTTCTACGCCAATGGCTCGTATAATTATTTTTCGATCCGTCTTGGGTCACGTCCCAAAGATGAGTCGCGGTCTTATTTTTGATATTTGCAGAAAATGTAATTTCTTCTCATTAAGTTTCTCAAATCCTTTATTTTGCTCGTTAGGTATATCAAAATCATTACTTTTTTTTTTTCTCTCGAGAAGTTTCAGAAAATTAATTTTGATTTGTTCGTTAGGAATTTCAAAATTATGTTTTTGTCATTAAGTTTCTTAAAATCCTTCATGATATGCAGTTTGGCTTCAGACCCAATAATAGATCCACATCTGATGCAATTCTGACTATTATCGAAAAAAATCGAAGGAAATATCTACTGGTATCGAGGCTGGAGAGTTTTGCTTAAAAACACTACTTGATCTTTCGAAAGCCTTTGATTGTGTATCCCACCAGATTCTGCTGGATAAATTTCATAGATATGGATTTGATAAAGCCAGCATCACTCTTATGGAATCCTACCTCACAGAAAGGAAACAATTGGTTTGCACCAAAAACTGTAATTCAGATTTTCTGACTCTTGATACAAGAGTTCCTCAAGGCTCCATCCTGGGACCTTAACTATTCCTTTTATAAATGATTTTCCAACTTTTATTGATCAAACCAGTATCTTATACGCTGACGACACAACTTTTGTTATTAAATCTGCATGTCTGAATTTTTCTTGTGACACTGATGTTTGCAAAAAATCTTAATCAGCTTTAGATAAAAACTTACATGTTATATAAAAATGTTAGTTTTATTGTTATCTTGTCAAGTAGTGCTGTCTGGCTGACTGCCTCTATGCCATCCTGTCTCCATAGACAGGATGGTTCTACGTATGAACTTGATGAAGACAGTATACACTGCCATTTTTCATAGTCTTTCATATTTAATAAATTTTTTAATAAACCATATTCAAATATATTATAAAACATGATTTTGTTCATATGATCTGATATAATCTGCCTCTAAGAATAAATCCAATATCTGCCACAATATTTTTAATTTTTATAAAGTTATTGTTTGTTGTTTGGCAAAACCTGTTTCTGTATTACTTTGTTTATATCATATAAAACGCCAAATTGTATTTAATACAAAACATAAATTTTTTAAGTTGAAATTATTGTTTCATAATTTAATCTGATGTGAGTATCACATAATTTATCAATTGCAATTCAAATATTATTATATTTTTGAAATTCTAAAAAATATAAGACGCAAACACTGAGTTGCATTAAAACATAAAACATGAGACTTCAAATACAAAGCTTTGGTTCTCTGAGTAACAAAACCAGCTTGTCCACCCAATTTGCCTGTAACTGTCGCATACAGACTAAGGGTACGCGCATAGTGAAAGCTGGTTGTTGGTAGCTGGCTTCCAGCACTGCTGAAGTACAGCCTGCAAGCTGGAATATGCTACGTGTTATTTATTATACCGCGCATAGTAGAGGCTGGTGCTAGATTCCCAAATCTGGCTGCCAGCACGACCCAGCGTCAGTAACAAGCTACCAGCAACCTGCTTTCAGTATGCGCGTACACTAAGGCAGTACAGCGGTACAGCATCAGATAGTTTGTTGCGCTATTCATGCAGATAGATAGTTGCTAACAAGATTCAATTCTACGTTCAAGTTTGCGTACATTAAAGGTCGCGTACACTATCAAACAGTTTGCACAACAAAGGCCGTTGTGCAAACAATTTGACAGTGTATGGTGCCGTTTGAACTTAGTCGAGCATGCTTGAAATTATCTGCGCAATACGTACTCTGCACAACAGGTTGAAACATATATAAACTGCGCTCCGATGAAATGATTCCGTAAGGTTTCAATGCCATTATTTTGGGAAAATGGCGAGAAAGAATGGCGAGAGTTCGTTGAATTCCATCGTTAATGAAATTAGTCGAAGCTCGGTTATTAGAGGCCTATTTTACAATAAAAGTTGCTAAAAAACTTTTTTTTCCCCAAAATTAAAAAAATCAAAATATTTTTCGTTGGTTTATATAACATTTAATACCCTACATAATATTATGTTTTATTTTAAGAAATACAATAATACGAATTTTGTATTTTTTGTTTAACATATATTTCGGGTGATGTGCTTTTTCGAAGGCTCAGCATTTTTTTTTACATGTGGATCAAAGAACCGGTTCTTTGCCAAGATTTATCGATCTAGGACCAGGCGTTGCTAAAATTTTTACCGTACCAGAGACGCTATAAGGGTTTCTTGGTTATACATAAGATACCCGAAAAAGACTAAAACTTTTATAGACGATTAATATGAAGGACACAACATATTGAAATTATAAAAAATATGTTTGTCATATTTGTTTGAAATAAATGTACATTTTTTTAGAAATCTCTATGTGAAAAAAAAAATACTGGTATAAAAAGGAATAATAAAAAGTCAACAAGAGGTAAACCATCTAGAAATTTTAAATGACATGAAAAACTCTACACATTAAAGATTGTGCAAAATAAAGTGCTTCACATGAATATTTTTCAAAAGACTTTAAACAGAATGTGAATTTTATTTTATTTGTAGTATCTTTCCTCGAAACTCCAGAGTAATCAAGGTTAATCCAGATTATTATTAGAGGAAACAATTTATTTTCAAAATATTTTATAGGCTGTTGTATTTTATATTATTACTTATCTTTTGTTCTTAGTAAGAATAACTTTACATTTTTTTAATGGTGTAGAGCAGCGGTTCTCAAAGTGTGCTCCGCGGAGCCCTGGGCTTCCGCGAGCTACCTCAAAGGGCTCCGTGAATTATAAATATAAATCCGCTAAAAATTAATATATATTAACAAAAAATTATAATTATTATTAATTTACATAAAGTTAATTTGTTGTTCTGAAAAGTTTAGATTTATTTAATTAATGAACTAAAAAAATCTGTAACGGTTAACTCAATGTAGAGCACTCGCCTATTCGATAAAAACAGTAAGTAAGTTCTTCAATTGTTCAATTAGTTTTTACGATTTGAGTTTTTGTTGCAACGCAAAATGCTCCGGTCCAGAAAGACTAGTTGAGTTTGACTGTTGAGATCGGACTGATGATTGCTCTCGTGAGCTAGATAGCTTCACAATATTTAAAGATTTCGGCGATGAAATTAATGGAGACATTGATGCAAGTGACCTTATTATGTTGTGTGATGAAATTTGTCAACATATGGAAGATATTCTAAACTCGGTCAAACAATATTTTCCAGATGAAGAGAATGAAAAGCTTAAAAATTATAGATGGATTAGAAACCCATTCATAGTTCAGAAAAGGCCAGAAACATTCACAGCTAAGAAGTACGAAATTTTCATTGACATGATTTCAGATTCCTCACTACAGGCCATATTTGAAAAACTATCTTTGCCAGAATTTTGGTGCACTTTGAGAGAAGAATATGCAGATTTATCAATGAAAGCTGTTAAAATACTTCTTCCTTTCGCTACGACTTATCTGTGCGAATCTGGATTTTCTTCGTATGCTGCAACAAAAACAAAATACCGCAACAGACTCGATGCAGAAGCTTATATGAGGATTCAACTGTCCTCTATAAAGCCAGACATAAAATAATTATGTAAAAATAGGAAACAAGCCCATGCATCCCACTAAAAATGTTGGTCTTTTATAATATTTTGCAATTATTTTCTGATAAATAAATGATTTTATTGAAGTACAAATAATTTAATTCTTTCTTTTTATATATATAAAAATATATCTACTCTTCGATGTTAGGTATCGTCGAGTGGCACATACACATAATTAGTAAACCAGTGGGGTTCCGTGGAAATTTGTATGCCTTTGGAGGGCTCCGCAGCTCAAAAAGTTTGAGAACCGCTGGTGTAGAGACATGGACGCTGATTGATGCTGCATCTAAAACTCAAAAGTTTTCAAGTTTTGGACTTATCACCTTATTCTGAGAGTATCATGGACAGAATACGTTTCCAACAAGAAGATCCTGCGCAAGTTGGAAAAAAGCCAGAAATATTGTTTACGGTGAAGAGAAGAAAATTCGAATACCTCGGATATATAATGAGAAATAGCGAGACATGTATGGCTTGCTTCAACTAATATTGCAAGGCAAGTTATTTCGCAGAAAAGGACTAGGTCGAGTTCGTATATCCTGGTTGACAATCTGCGCCAATGTTATTCAGCTACCTCAATAGATTCTTTCCAGGCAGTTGCATAAAAAAGTGAAAATTGACATAATAATAGCCAACATCCGATCCCGATAGACACTACAAGAAAAAGTACGAAGGGAGGTTAAAAAGTTCATGGAATGAAAGGGTTACCGGTTACCGGTGTTTGTGCAAAACTGTGCAAGTAGTTCAATTGTATGACTCACCATTAGTAACTGTACCAAGTTTGAACTTGATAGCTTCATTAGGCTGTGAGATATTGCCGAATAAACAAGTTAAAACAAGTAGAGCAACTATGAAGAAAACTGGGTTTCACTCTGTTACAAAATTCCTCACAAAATACCTCAAACCATTTTGGAAGAGATGTCAATGGTTTATGAGGATTTTGCCTTGAAAAGTTCAGGGTTTACAACTGGCATAGCCTCTTTAAACAAGGCATGAAGAATTGTGATAAAAATCATTTCGAGTTATCAAACTTATTAATTTTCACAAAGTTGTCAGTAGGGCAACAATGACAGGGACTGCATCACCAACAGCATTGTTACACACAGTTATTTGGTTTAAAAGTATTTACCAGCGTTTCATAAGCAAATTTATAGTACGTCCCATAGGCATGTATGACTAGGGATTAAACAATACTATCCAAACTATTATTAGTAAAATATTGATACTAGTATTTTAGTACTTGATACTTTTTGTTCGTATATTTTACTGGTATCCATACTTTATTAGCGGGCCGACGGAGTGGCCGAGCGCATTAAATCAGCAGGACTGGTGAATACAGTCTATATTGTACGGTTGGTAGTTCGATTCTCCGGTGATATTATTCGGGCGACTATAATATGTTTACATTACTTCATTTTCACAATCATTCACCCCTCATCCAGGTGTAGAAGCTCGCCCCCTGGCATTGGCGATTAGCTTCGTTGCAGAAATAGGCCGATGTAAAATAAATAAATAAATAAATAAATAAACAAATAAAAATTTGTTAGCAGTATCGATAATTTTTTTACTCGTATCGGTCATAATTATTATCGGATATATTTGTATAGCAATGTGAATCAGCGATCATAGAGATAAATCATTGTATTTGATATTAAGTAATGTTATAATTTTGACTTTAACTCAAAACTCTAAGCCCAAAATCAACTACTGCAGATAACAGCACCAAATGGAACATGTCACGCGTGAATTTTAATAATTAGGTGTCAATTTCAAAGCGGTAAATTATTATTTTGGTAATTTATTGCAACTAATAGCACTAGAAAATACTAAAATTCGAATTGTGTAATAGTCACCAATATTATCATTTCTAGTCCCAGTATGAGTCACCTATTAAAGTCCTAGTATGAGTCGCTATTTTCATAAAAATGACCAAAAAGACTTGTTTTTTGTCAATTAAGCTCAAACATGTCTAAACGTATTTGCCTTTGTTATTTATCTTGTTAATAAAGATTTTTTTTTAACTGGTAAATTAGTCGATCCCTCGAAATATTGATTTCTTTTCCGACACCGTTATAATGAAAAGATACCAATATCAATACAAAGTATCGATACCGTAGTGCTAAACAATACATGTTTTACTATTAAAGTAAACGATAGCACGTAGTTTTCTTACTTTTTTTCAGATACCAATACCGGTATCAATACTATGGAACTCTACCGTTACACAATATCGATACCTGCAATCGATGTTTACATTCCTATACTTGACTCCGAAACATTCACTTTAACTCTTTGAAGGGCGCTGTCGCGTTCTACCGGAACAAATTTACAAGTGTACCTAGAACAAAAATGCATAGTTTCACTCGGAAAATTGTAAGATGGGTCCAAACCATATTTTATTAAAATTTCTTAGCTCACATGCTGAAATCAGAAAAAATCATGTTGACGAAATCGATTTTCGCTGAATCTTGCTCAACAATATTTTCGACGAACGAGTAGTTCTGGAAAATTCACCTTATTTACAATAAATTTTACGATTCAGTTTGAAAAACAACTAGTTCTTAACAAACAAAAAATTGATGTGAAGTGTGAATATTCACACATTTCAGGGTTTCGCAGGTATATAATAAGTGAAGGCGGTATGCTGAGTGTGTAGGACAAATTTTACTTGTAGTAATCACGGCAAAATGAACGATATTTTTAAAATAATTTATCGTCTGTTAATCATATAATAAGACTGGTTATTAAATTTACGCTCATAAAAATTAAATACAACATTTGTCAAAATATAACTAGAATTTTGACAAAATAATTTCAACATAATAAAAATGCAAAAAAAAAAACAGAAAAAATAAAATTCACTCCGGGTACTCGAACTCGAAACCCTTCGTTTTCCAACCAGTTTAAGAGTGCTCTAACGCATGTAGCCATCGCACGCCATGTATGTGAGTGTCTTACATTGGTATAACTTTTGTACTTTGTGAACCAAAAACCACAAAAAATGCGTTATTTTCCAAAAACATAATCTGATCAAAAATTCCTGTTGTACTATTTCGGTTCACACCAATATACATTACTTAGAATTTTTTTAGATTTTTAGTTTAAACCATCTGGGCTACAGGGTGTGGGACAAAATTTTTTTTGCACATTTTTGGCAAAAATCGCATCAAAATAATTTATTTTGCAAAAATAAAAATTTGATCGTTAATCCACGTACTAAGGGCTTTCATTTGATACCCTACTCAGAATTTAAAAAAAATATTTTTGTTTTCGATGAGCACATATTTGTTTATATTTTTAGGGGGGTATGTTTTTTAGATGTTTTAGTATTTTTCCTATGTGCGGGTCTAAGAGTTGTATAAGCATGCCAAATTTCAACTCTCTAGGTTTAGCCGTTTGGCTACAATTTTTACCGAACAGACAGACAGACAGACAGACAGACAGACAGACAGACAGACAGACGACAAAATGACGGTATAAGGGTTTTTTGGTCATACCTACAAAACCCTAAAAAGCGTGATTTCATAGAAGCGAACTTAAGTGTTTGAATTGACAAAATCACAAGTGTGCTTAATATAGAGTTGATGCTAATTTTCACTGGGAAAATGGTAGGATTCGATGTTTGTTTTGATGAAAACAAGGAGGCATGTATTTTAACTTCAGAGGTAAAATCTGAAAAATAAGAAAATAATGGACAATTGATTTTCATCCATTCTCACATTTTCAGCTAAGGAGTCGATCTGGGATATTAACCCTATTTACTTAGATTTATGAAGTCGGTTATCGACGGTTTGTCAAACGGACACACAATATACTACTGCTTCTTTGTTTTACGTTCAATGCAACTCTCGAATTTATGTTATCTATAGTCATGGTGTTTCTATAAATAATGCTATAAAATCAAATGAAGACGGAAGTTGTACGGGTTGCGGAGAGTACTGAAAACCAATCAAATCAGCTGACAAGTTTCGAATAAGATTATTAATAAGATCTTATTCGAAACTTGTCAGCTGATTTGGTTGGTTTTCATTACTGTCCGAAACCCGTACAACTTCCTTCTTCATATTTATCAACGGACACGACTATTCCACACACACATAATATCAAATATGTTTAAAAAAATGAAATTAATAAGTTAAAAATAGCTATTTCAGCAGCAAGTAAATGATAATTATTTTTTCCTACGACCACTATGGAACTGTCTCATTTCAATACTGTTAGTTGACTGGAAATCAGCTTAATTTCACATGTTACCCTCAAGCGCGCAGGCGATGCGGAAATGCGCCGCAATGCGCATGTGCAGTATGCTGAAAAGAATAAATTCGCAGCAATGCTCATGTGCAGTTTCCGACAATTTTCATTCCCGCACTGGCTGCGCGCGCATTAATGGCTGTTAACCATATTTATATTGTATTGTCTTGATTATTTATTTATTGAAAAATGGTAGTCGGAGGAAAACCATAGTGAGCAACACGCGCAAAATACATATTCCGCACTCGAATGATTTGCTTCACTCTCCTGCTCCTCATTCTCGTGCGGAATAAATGCCATTCCGTGCTAGTTGCACAATATACTATTTCCATACCGGGGTACCTATTCTCGAATCTCCCACACCTAATGTCGCACAAGACTAGTTAGTTAGTTAGTTAAATTTTTTGGCGCACTGCAAAAAAGGCTATTTGCGCCTCGCACAAGGCTTTTGTTGTTAATTTTAGTATTTAGGATTACATGTCGAATTGGACAATTTTGTATACGCTTAACCAAGAAAAAAATAAAAAAAAACTCTGGCTCAATCGTAAATTTCCAAGATTTGGTACTTACATGATGGAAATGCTGGCTGGACAAGTCAGAAAAACTATATATCGACGTTTGTCTAGAACGAAATTATCTAGCAAAATTTCTCTTAATAATTAGACAATGTCTTATTCCAACCAAACAAAATTTTTATAAAAAAAAAATCATTTTCATTAACAATTTGCCACCATGGTGAAAATGAAAAGTGGAGGTCTGTGCATATGCTCACTAAACAGACACATGCTCTGTCTAAAAAATAAAAAAAAAATAAAAAAAAATAGGTTGTTACTCAAAATGTTCTTAATTTACAAAAGAAGCAAAATTTATAATTACTTCAGCATTAAATTTTTATTTGATGTGTGGTTACAAATTCATAGGTTATAATTTATGTACGAATTCACTACACAACTGACCTAGTCGCGATAGCCCCGTCAATGACAAGTCACCGGGGAGACGCTAGCCTTGTTAGCAACGAGTCAGGAGTCTTAAGCCAACAGCTGTAGCCAGTAGTAACATGTTATATTTTTATACTTTTGTATTACTAATTTAACTAAATATCTAACTTCAATAAATCTATTTCATAATAAAAACGGTACTATCAAACCCCACCATAGAATCCGATTTATTTATGGAAATATTTCACTCTTCTGTCAGTTGATGTTGAAATGCGTTTAAGAAATTAACATAATTTTAAATAGGTAAGAAAAATTAAACAAATGAATTAAGTTTTCCCATAATAAGCAACACTTAAATATAGTAAAGACTAACAAACCAATAATAGGTTCCCAACGCCTAGATATGGGTATAGGGGCAAAGAAGGTAAGTTCTCCGCTTCTAGACCGCCGGCCATAGATATGAAAGCCACGTGGTTAGTCTGAATAAACAAACGGTTCATGTTAGCTGCGGCGATTTGACTACTTGGGCAAATTCCCGAAGAGTAGTTCTAAAATGGGCAGCCAATGCCGTCTCAACACCACAGAGTAGTTATTAAAAGTGAACCAGTGGTTCTGTAGGTGTCAACCTACTTTTTGTCCCAATCCAGCCAAGGTATTATTACCGAGTAGATGTCTTCTGTTTAAAGATTTTATAACAAATTTCAAATTTATGGAGTGGTGAGATGTATGCGTCCCTCATTGCAGATTGCACTCATGTTAGGATGTTTCCACTCAAATTAAAGGACCCTGTATATTTTTTTTTGGAGGTCATACAAATACAGTATATTCGAAAGAAATAGTACAGTAAACGTGTATACTTGAAGAAGTATCGTATGTGCAAATCGGTTTTGAAGTGCAAACATTCACTGCTCCTACTTAATTAAAAATTTACATACGTCCTACATGATTACGCTTTGGAGTTATCCATTTTGCCAGGTACTAAGTTTCCTTTCTTATGATTAATCTAATTCAAGGAAACTACAAATATCCATGCCATGCCCGTGGCTTGTACTACAGAGGCTGTCTACAAAAAGTATATTTTGTTCAAACAAGAAAATTGTAATATGGCTAGAAGAAATCTACAATCAGACAACTATACAGATAAATAACTATTGAAACTGAGTTACAGAAAACGACTAGAGCTGTTAAGAAAACGCAAATATAAATAATCAAATTGAAAAAACTGAAAATTTATGGAAATCCATTTAATAATTTTCCAAAATAATTATGTGTTCAATAGTGTTCTACAGAAGTTCTTAAAATAATTAGGAACATATTTTTTTTGCAAAAATGCAGGTTTGTGAAATTGAATTTTCCACACAAATGATCTTAAGATACGTTCTTATAATTATGCATCGATTGTTTCAAATACAAGGTGTCTCAAAAGAAATTTTATATTCATTTAGCTTACTGCGTGAACGCAACGTATCCGAGGGGCGCGAGGGTTATGTCAATCGGTAGCCTGGCTCTTGGGAATTTAGTCGCTATGGAGCGTTTCTCGGGAGCAGACCGCGCGTTATGCGTGCGAGAGTTTTACAAAAACGGTGATTCGGCGACTGCAGCGTGTAGAACATTCTGCAGTATTCGAGGTTTTCGCCACTTAAATGATGCGCCAAGCATTCCTCTCATTCGACATTGGGTTAAAAAGTTTGAAGAGACTGGTACAACGCTGGATAAATCAAAATCCGGGCGACCTAGGTCATCAAGAACGGTAGAAAACGTGGATAATGTTAATCAGTCTGTTCGTGACGACCCGAACCTTTCAATTCGGAAGCGCGCAAGTGCTTTAAATGTGCATAGAACATCATTACATCGCATTATGCACAAAGACTTAAAGCTGCACCCCTACAAAATTCAATTGGTGCAAGAATTAAAGCCCCAAGATGCCAGTCAGAGGCTAAATTTCGTAAATCAGACGATAGGGGGCGTGCAGTTACAGTGAATTGAGAGCGTTATGTAGAGATGTTAGACAACTTTTTGGTACCTGAACTGCAAAACTTTCATGGCTATAACCAAAGAACATGGTTCCAACAGGACGGAGCAACTTCACACACGTCCAATATGTCTCTGCCACGTGTTCGTGAAATTTTCTCAGGAAAATTGATCTCCCGGAGAGGTGACATAAATTGGCCTCCATGCAGTCCAGATTTAACCCCTATGGACTTTTTCCTATGGGGTTATTTTAAATCTAAAGTTTACGCCAATAAACCGACTTCACTGGCGCATTTGAAAGAAAATATCCGTCACGAAATGGCAGCCATCCCTGAGTCCACCTGCCGAGACGTCATAAGTAATTTTACTGTTCGATTAAATGAGTGCCGAGAACGCGAGGGTCTACATTTAGACGATATTATTTTTAAGAAATAAATCCCCAAAAAGTGTATTTTAATAATTAATAAACATTTTTTCTATATACGGCTTACTTTTTTTTTTAATCGATCCACTAAATATAAAATTTCTTTTGAGACACCTTGTATTAGCTAGTACTTTTTATATAGCACTTGTCACACGCAACGTAGCGTATGCGTTCCAGCATTCTCCAGCAACGAGACTTACTTTTCTGATATTTAAATTCTAGTAAGCGCAAAGCCACTGACAAAACCCTTATTGACTCTACCTAATATGAATGGTCGAATTCTACTCGGATAACAAGGTTACGAATGAAACCCGAGAACATGGATCCTTTCGGAAAAGGGTGTAAAAAAGCTTTGGATAAGAACAATTACATATCGTCAACACTGGCGGGAGCTGTATATCCAAAGAATGATCAATTAACAATACTGTTCTCATCATCCCCACGAAGGTATCTTTCAAGCCAGTCCGTGGTAAATAAATACGAGGATAGTATATAATCTCTTCTAAATTACAGTATAATTAGTTAATTGAATTATTTTAAAATGATTCGTTGAATTACGTAGTATAGTCGGATTGCTGATAAGTGACTGTTCGTTGGTACAAGTATCGATATTCAATACTATATGCTTTCTCTGTCTATATCATTAAAATTATTTGCATACCCATAGTAACGTATAGTGATCCAAGTTGACAACTAACCTTCAAAATTATTTGAATAAAAAACAAAGCATTAGAAAAAAACAGCATAATTCGTATATATCTTTACTAATTAAAGCGCGAAAATAAATTTACAGCAGTACTCAAACAAACAAAATTATTAATTTTAAGGTAATAATTATAAATAAGGAAAAATTTATACTCTGTTATGTTCTTAGATATAACAAATAATACTAATATTATGGGGGAAATAATATATTTATATGAATCTATATTTATATACAATAAAATACGTTCCTGTTATTTACAGGAGAAAACAAGACATGACATATTTATGTATGTGTTGTCCCAGTTACGGTCAACGTCAGATCAATCTGTTGTCTCTACGCAACACCTCCCCTTTTTATTGGTACATCAGGCGGTGGTACGGAAACGCGTGTTGATCTGCGAAGCGGGATTTTTGTTGGTAAAGAACCAACTTCTCTGGAAGGTTCAGCAGGAGTAACTGGGAAGAGAACATCAGGTGTGATAGGATCAGCTAGAGGGACTGGAATAAGATCAGCAGGAGCGGCTGGAACATGAAGTACATCAGAGTCATTTATATTAGAGTCTTGATTAGGTGGGTCTAAGATAAAAGTGTCAAAAATTGACAGCAAATTACGATCATTTTGATCATTTTGTCCAGGCGTGGTGAATCGGTATCGCATCTGATTGGCATGACGTGTTACAACTTTGGAATTGACGTCAACTTCATACAACACACTTCCTTTTCGTTTCATGACTGTTCCTTCCAGCCAACCATTTTTACGGTAATCTCTAATATATACCTGGTCGCCAATGCGATAGAAACGTTTGCGAGTTCCATGGTGCTTGTTAAATTGATCTTCCATCTTCGAATTATGTGTTGACGATTTTTTTGAAGGTCGTAATAATTCTAGTGATGTTCTCAACTTCCTACCGAGAAACATTTCTGCAGGACTTGCATTGTTCGGTAGAGTAAAATTTGGAGTTGATCTGTAGGTTAATAAAAATGTTTGTAGAATTTCGAACGTATTTATATATGTGTTGTCCCAGTTACGATCAACGTCAGATCAATCTGTTGTCTCTACGCAACATACTCATACGTAAATTTTGGATTATAATTTGTTGTTTATTCCAGCAGATTTAAAATTAAAGTTTGTGAATTTAATAATTGGCCGCAAGCCATATTTTAATCAATATTTATTACCAGACATTGACAGTTAAGACAAAAAAACAAAAAACATTTTTAAAATTGCTGAATAATGGTAACTAGATTATTATATGAGTGCACTACTTGATACATACATGTAACAGTCACCTATAAGCAATCCGACTATACCTGTTATCTGGTTTGTATTTTGTATATTATGTAACTAATGTATGTATATGTATTGTTAAAACGATTATTTAATGTAGTGGCAGCCTGTAATTGGATCCTTCTGTTAGCTGTCCAATATGTCTTACAAATAAAGAAATTTTGGGCGTACAGTAAAAATTTCTATTTGGGCCTAAATAAATTGCGGTATACTTCCGTTTTAACTGTTCTATATACCTGTTTTGTAATTGTTCACTCTTTTGTTAGTACGTTACATAAAGTTTAATCTATTTAAGTTGTGTAGGTTATAAAATAAATAACAAATATATACAAATTATAATGTATTCTTCCACTATAGTCCCACTATAGTTCCCTATAACACTACGTTCTTCATGTCTTGAGTAAAAAATATCAGGTTTTGTTTCAGAATTGGGCACAATGCAACGAAAACTTTTGCAAAACTTCAGCAAACCTACGGAGACAGTGTTTTGTCAAGAACCCAGGTTTTTTGGTGGTTTAAGGCATTTTCAGAATGAAGAGAATTGATTGAAGATGAACCACGCAGCGGAAGGCCTTCATCTTCATAAACCGATGAAAATGTTGACAAAATCTGGCATCTTGTGCGTTCAGATCGTCGGTTGACAATCAGAATGATCGGGGAAAAATTGAATTTGACTCACACTACCGTTTATCAGATTTTGATCAATGAATTGGGGATAACAATGCGTCTTGTCACACAGCAATTTCACTAAACGAGTTTTTGGCTAGTAAAAACATTCCTGTGGCCCCTCAGCGTCCTTATTCAACTGACTTGAGCCCTTGTGACTTTTTATTTTTCTCAAGATTGAAAAATCACCTCAAAGGACGTCGTTTTGGGACACTCGGAAACATTCAAACAGCCGTAACCGACCAGCTGAAAACTATTCCAGTATGCGAGTTCCAGCACTGCTATGAGGATTGGAAGAACCGTCTCTAGCGCTATGTGGCTTCCCAATGTAGTTATTTTGCGGGAGACAATATTGAATTGTAATTCCATTCGAATAAAAACAAAAAATTAAGAAGTCAGTCCGGTTACTTAATTTACACACCGCGTATGTATAAATAAAAATTTCTGTTGATTGTCATATTTTTAAACATATTTACTGTCAATTAATGACAACAGAGAAGTTAAATTTATATACATCACGAGATGTCAACCGCAAATAACTAAAACCGAGAATACGGCGGGTATACTGTACATATATTACTGATTAAGTTAACGAGAAACGATGATCGATATGAATTATTTACAACATCTATTTGATAAGAAGTAAAAATAAATTTAAACTTGTCAATGGTAAAGTTGGAGATTTGTAAAGAGGACCATCAAAGGTACTGTAGCATTTATTTCTTCTTTTGCCTTATGCGTTTCATAGCTATTCAAACGTTGACCGATGCGAAATAGCTCGGCAATTGTAATTCTGATACATATCTCTTAGCTAGTAAGCCAAAGTGTACCAAGAAATCATACTGCTCCCTTCAATCTACTGCTATACGGTGTGATGTTAGATGCAAATATTTCCGTCCGTTCCTAGTCATATTTCCAAGATATTTAATCTTCCTTTTCTTTACTATGCGAAACATCTTCGGTAAGGAACATATTCTCCAGGTGACCTTCTCTAGGCCGCGGGGTCGCCCACAGAACCGCTTGCGGATGGTAAAGGCAGGGCACTATTCTACTTTAGCAAACCCACTAGACAATGTTGCCAACTATAGTAAACTTAAAGCAAGTAAATTTAAACTAAAATCAAAATAGAATTAAAATTATTTGTATAATAATGCTTAACTCTAAGTTAAATAAATCTAGTCAAATTAATATTCCGGTATTTTATAATAAGAATAAATAATAATATTACATTCACAGCTGATTAAAGATTAAAAAAGGGCGAACATAATTTAGTGCACCTAAAAACTGGGTGATTGGGTTAGGTTTAGTTAGTAAAAGTCTAGGACAGCAGAAGCCGAAAAGCTCGGTGTCGAAAAAAAGTACGGTGTAGGATGTAATTCAGCAGTTATACCTTTATCTTGTTGTTGTTATATTTTGTAAAGTGTATACATTCTTTATATATATATATTTTTTTCACACGAACTCCTTTAAGGTTACTTTGAGTCTTTCGGCCTCTGTTGCCCTAGATTTTTACTAACTAAACCTAACCTAATTACCTTGTGTTTAGGTGCACAGTACTTAATTTTCCCCCCACATTAGCCTAATTAAAATTGTGTATCATTGTGCATACGTTTATAACATGGTGGTGCAGAGGGTCAGTTCATTGTCCACCTGAATATTTTTTTTTTTAAATATCGATACAATGCATAATAAATAACTACAACAGAAAAAAGTGAAAATAAATAATATTAAATTAAATTTAAACTACATTTATATATTAAAACTCTAATCACAGTAGAAATTAAGGGAATATTACTTATTTCTATATTTCTTATAAATAAACTCATTTAATAAATTGATATTAAATTTAAATTATTAAAATTGATATATTACATTTTACTGTTGCCAACACTGCACGCATGCGCAGTAAGGTGGGTTTGCTAAAGTAGAATAGTACCAAAGGCAGCTCAAAGGTAGAGTTATAGACACCCGTATCCAGGAGTGTGGGTATGCCACGTAGTCACCTAGCGACGCCCCGGGGGAGATCCGTACGTAAAACCACGCGAGTTTTCGTCGGGGACGCTTTGTATTCGGACTGGATAACCTGGTAAACAGGTCAAGTCCGAAATCACGAGACGGACGCCTTCTGCTGGATACCTGAAGTGGGCGAATGCCGTGGGTGAGCTGGTGGGGGGATTTGACAGACTTAGCAACCTGACTCTAGGACGACCACCGGAAGAACGACACGGAAGAAACAGGAGGAGGAAACAGACGAGAAACAAGAAAAACCAGGAAGAACTAGCCACTCCGTCATGATGAATAGTCTCACTACGACAGTCCCATGACGGAGAGGAGGCAAGCAGGGTTTTTAGTCGGTATGCCACTTGTGGAGACTCCGACACTACCTGAATAGGATGGTGTCTATAAAAGATTTTCCCAGGATAAAAAAAAAGGTGACCTTCTCTGACTCAATCGGAGATTTCAGGTACGTATAAGTAGGTTCATAATTTAAATGCTAGAAATTAACTATTCCTTGTGGTTACTTCTGACAGGTCCAGGTTTCACAATCGTACAAGTGGAGAAGACGTAAGTTTTTTTGTATGCATACTATATATGCCATATCTTAGGCTGGCGGAAAAAAGTACTTAAGTCAATTTATGTAGTTTTACAGGATATCGGCTTGATATTTAGAAAAGAAAACAAAAAAAAATCCTCAGAAAAAGAAAATTGAGTACGTGATTAAGGATCATTTTGTGGTCCATAAATTAAATTCGTCCTTATTTTGCACCAAAAAAATGCATTTTTCCATTCAATGCTATAAATTTAGCTAAAAGTTCATTCTTCAATTACGATTTATTGCAAAAATTAATTCGACTTTTTGTAGCAAGGTGAAAGTTTGTGAAAAAATGGATATTACTCTTGAAGGTTTTCGTTGGATGATTTTTACGATTTTAGTAAAGGCCTAACTTAACAACAATGCACAGATTTGCTTCGTTCAACTTTTGGTAATGAAGCACCTTCAGAAAAGACTGTTTACAATTGGCTTGCAGAATTTCGTCCTGGTCGTGCGTCCGTCAGTGATGAATCTCGTGAAGAGCGGCCAAAATCAGTTGTGGTTCGAAAAAACATCGATGCTGTGCGCAAAATGATTGAAAAAGATCGGCATGTGACTAACCGTGAGATAGAGGCATCTTTTAGCAATCGCAGACTGCAATACATTCGATTTTGCATGAACATTTTTCTGTTCCCGATGGATTCCGTATAATTTGAGCGAAGTTCAAAAAAAGGCTGGTGTTGATTGGTGTAAGGGAATGATAAAAAAATTTAACCTAGGCACATCAAAATCCGTATACAACATCGTTACAGGTAACGAAACTTGGATTTATTCATATGAACCGGAAACTAAGCAACAATCCACTGTTTGAGTCTTCGAAGGTGAACCGAAACCCACAAAAGTTGTTCGTTCATGAAGCACTGAAAATGATCGCTAGTTTCTTCGTTTGTACTGGGCATGTTGAAACCTTACTTTAGAGGATTGCAGAACATTTAATGCTGAATGATATTCAACATTTTGTATGCGAGAAGTCGTCGACAAAATCAGGAAAAACAACCAAAAACGCCGCATCATTCTTCATTATGATAACGCAAGTTCCCACACAGCACGTCAAACAATTGATTATTTGAAGGAGAAAAATATCGAATTAATGTTTCATTGCCCGTATTCACCTGATATATCCCCTAACGACTTTTTTTTGTTCCCCAATGTCAAACAAAAAATGTTTGACCAACGATTTTCATCACCTCAAGAAGCTGTTGAAGCCTGCGCAAACCATGTTTTTGAGATACCACCTTTCAAAAAATGTTTAGAGAGTTAGTTTGAACGCATGCAAAAATGTATAAATGTAAAAGGAGAATATTTTGAAAAGCAATAAAACAGTTTGTTCAAAAAATTTTTTTTCTTTCTTATTTTTTGTAAAAACTAACCAGGTACATATATGTAAACAAATAAGGGATCTATTGTTTAAATAAAACTCAAGTTGTTCACAGACTATTTTATTCTAGGTATTCACTCTTACAACGTAAGAAAACATCTGATCTCTCTATCAAATTCTATGTGTGTTTTATAAAAATCAATTAGTGTAATGAGCCGTCATCGTTATCGTTAATGAGTTGTCATCATTAGCGGGTCCAGATTAGCGGGTGGAAGGCTAGATGCTAACACGGCCGTCCTGTTCCTGGCGTGTCCTCACGTCCTTTCTGTAGACGAATATCTGGTAAATGATGATGTGGTAGATGACAACAGGGGATGATCATGTAGGCCTTAGAATTGTCTGAAAGTCTTCAAAAAGATTAGAAAGGATTTAAGGTCCAATATCATTGACCTTTTAAGATCCACACCATTGACCATTTAAGATCCACACCACATTCGAGGGTTCAACTGGCAGAGACGATCCCTGACCATTCAACTGCTCTCAACTGGCAGGTTGGTCCCTAATCGTTCAACTGCCCTCAACACGACCAGTGTGTCTTGCGGTACTCGACAAGCTATCAATTCTCAACTCAACTATCCATCAGTTTATTTCATTACAGATTGTCTACAGTACCCAACTAGCTCAGTGACTGTCGCTTCTTCATACTCAGTGCCTTCACAAAGCAAAAACGACCAGTGTGTCTTGCGGTACTCAACAAGCTCAGTGACTGTCGCTGCTACATTATCAAACTAATAAAACTTCTCTTACCATTTTACTCATGTTCTAACCATTACCTTCATACAATTTGTCCATAAACTAAATACAGCTCGTCCCTTATGACCATTTTTTTTTTGTATTTCTACTTCATTACTGGGACCATTTTATTCATCATCTAAAGATTTTCCTGTATGTAAGTTGTCTGTCCCTAAATAAAACAACGCTTGTCCATTTTGATAATTTTCATCAATACATTTGCTATTTCGTCTTAACTGCACCTCAATCTGTTGTCAATCGCTAAGTATAAATTCCATTAGGAAATAGCTTTACCAGACGTAACTAGTTTGATAGCACGAATAATACCTTAAAAATTGTAGCCTGCAAAAGTGTTCCATCTGAAAACGTCGGAAAACGTTTTCAAACGTTTCGTTTTCCTTCCACGGTGGAAGTTCCACCAAAGTGTTCCACCATAATCACTTATTATTTGCAATAATTGAAACGTGTCACTTGCGTTTTTCACTTTCACTATTTGTCACTTAATCATCAAATTAATAATTTAAACAAAACACTGAAAAAATGCAACAAAGCAAGATCCCAATAAAATAACAAAATATTATTAAGACGTGCATGATTCCCATTCACTAGTAGAAACGTTGACTCGATCCCACTTCTGATGTAAAGAAATAAGGGATCTATTGTTTAAATAAAACTCAAGTTGTTCACAGACTATTTTATTCTAGGTATTCACTCTTACAACGTAAGAAAACATCTGATCTCTCTATCAAATTCTATGTGTGTTTTATAAAAATCAATTAGTGTAATGAGCCGTCATAGTTATCGTTAATGAGTTGTCATCATTAGCGGGTCCAGATTAGCGGGTGGAAGGCTAGATGCTAACATATATATGAAAATCTAAGATTTTTGCCATTTAAGTAACACACTCGCAAATTACGACAGAAATTTAGTAGCAAACGACTTACCTCATGTAAAGTTAGTGTGTGATTAACGATCATTTTATGATCCATAAATTAAATTAGTCTTTATCTTAAACCAAGCAATGCAAATTTCCATTCAATGCTACAAATGTACCTAAAAGTTCATTCTATAATTACGTACTTAGCCGTTGAGCTTTTAACGTAAATTAATTCTACTTTTCGTAGCTGGGTTATTTTTACCATCATTTTGTATCTACCGGTGCGAACCAAAATGACCAATTTTCGTATAGAATTTAGGTAAATTCATTGTTAAATTGATAAATTTTAGATAAATTGATAAATTTTATGTAAATTGCAAAAGATTTCGATACAAATATATTGGAACGTGAATAAACGATAGTTTGGGCTATCAAACAAAAATAAAAACACGTATAGAGATAGCAAGAGAGTTGTTTGTAAAAATGAAACGACTTTTGACAAAACTAAAACTCAACATACAACTGGGCACATAAATAGTTAGGTGCTATATATTTTTTTCCTTCTCTAATACGTGTAAACCATTGTTTCTCAACAGGTGGTCCCCAGAAAAATTTTAGTGGTCCGCGGAAGTTTTTATATATGTTTTTTGTAGTTTTTTGTATTTTTTATTTACATTTTTTATGTAAATAATTTATATTTTGTCTATTTTTTGTAAACTTTCTGTGATTTTCTACAAATAAAATAAATGTACAGAGTGATTATTTAATGGCGAGACGACGTCACCCAATTTTACGTGCCTTCTAGCAGAAATACTAGTGAATACTATTACTATAATAACTATGATTATGAAGAAAAAAAGATTATGCGCATGCGCCCATAATCGCCTACTACGATGTGTATGAAACGGCAAATTATTAAAACTTCCAGTGACGTCGTCTCGCCATTAAATAATCACTCTGTATTTAGTAGCAAATTAAATATATTGGTTTTCTTGCAAAAAATGAACCAACAATTAATATTAGTGGTCCGCGTTATAAAATTATATATTATACTGGTCCGCGGTGCGTTTTTGGTTGATAAACATTGGTGTAAACAACCTTGTACTAAGTATATGAAGATGTTGAAGACCTTTTAGATAGGGTTTATCGTAGGAGTTAAAGTTATATAGAGAATGGAACACCTCTATTTGCTTCACAAAAATGCGAAGTTAAGATTTGAATATTTACCGAAACACATTTTAAGTAAAGGGTAGAAGGGCCTACGGTGGCAATGTCTAATGTTTATTTTGAAAAATCTTATCTGCCCATACTAAATCCCTCATCGAGTAAACAATCCCAAACTTATTTAGTACGTGAGCTGACAACTACGCTACTGCAATTCTACAGGGTGTTCAATCTAAGTGTGCCACCATTTATAACCTTGAGAACTATAAGAGCTACGAGGTTGGTTAAATTAGTAAAGAAATACCATTTTGCAAGTCTATTGCAAAACTATTGACATTTTTTTTATGATCAGTGGTTCTGCAAATATGGGGCTCAGTTTTCTTATTTTAAATGAGAACATTTTTTTTTATATTTTTGTTCGGAAGTTTTTTTATTCTGAATTCAATGAGTACACAGTTTAGTACCTTTACATCAAAAAAAAAATTGAGAAGAATGCATATTAAATTGACATAAATTTAAATCAAATCTACTTGTATAGGTACTTTAACGAGTGATCGTCATTTACCATTACTGAGAAACATGCTAGATACTATTTTAGATGACTTACATTTAGCATTAGTTAGAAAATGTATACTTTCAACAAGATGGAGCACCAGCTCACAACTCTGGCCTAGTAGCTGAATATTTAAATGAACAATTTTCAAATAAGTGGATAGGCACCAATGGTCCCGTTGCATGGCCCGCAAGGTCTCCAGATTTATATCCCCTAGATCAGTGTTTCTCAACCAAAAACGCACCGCGGACCAATATTGTTAGAAATATTAATTTTATTTTTGTTATGTTGTGTAAACAAATTTGCAGACTGCCGGTCGGTTTAACAGGAAAAGGTTTATGGCAGTCCCTAATAGTTTATGGCGGGCTAATTCCTTTTAAGTTAAGCCGACATCTGGGGTCCATATTTTTATTAGTTCTTAAGATGTACTAGAACTGCATTTTAAGAATTCAGTCACTATTCAGATTTTGTATCATTAACACTGTTCTTTTCATTTTGTTTAATGAACTTTACTAACCTACCAGCTCTCTTTTATTTTATAATACAATATATTCTTGTATTACACAGAATAACGTAATCCCAACAAATATAATATATAATTTTTAAACGCGGACTACTAATAATAATTGTTTGTTCATTTTTTGCAAGATTTTACTAAATACATTTATTTTATTTGTAGAAAATGATAACATGTTATAGAAAATAAACAAAATATAAATTATTTACATAAAAAATGTACGTAAAAAAATACCAAAAAAACTGAAAAAAACACATAAAATTTTTCGCGGACCACTAGAATTTTTCTGGGGACCACTGGTGGTCCGCGGACCATCTGTTGAGAAACACTGCCCTAGATTATTTCTTATGGGGCTATGTAAAAGATATTGTTTATAGCACTGTGCATCCAAACGTACAACATTTGAAAGACAATATTGAAGATATTATATCTAATATTGATAATTTAAGGATTGAATTATGTATTAATATGTATGAAGGCAATTTTGAGCAATATTTATAATTAAAATTGTACTGCGTCATAGAATTAAACTGTAAAATACATTTTGATATTCATTTGTTTCATTCATAGCACGCTGATTCTTGTGCGATTTTATTTAAATTAATGTCAATTTAATATGCATTTTTATAAAAAATTTTGTGATGTAAGGGTACTAAACTGTGAATTCGTTGAATTCAGAATAAAATTCCCTTCCGAACAAAAATATAAAAAAATATGTTCGGATTTAAAATAAGAAAGTTGGGTTCCAAATTTGGAGAAAGACGAACCATAAATTTTTTTTGTTAATAGTGTCACAATTATGATATAATTGTATGCTAATGTCCCAATTCCTTGAGCTGCCTTTAGGCCGTGTAGGTCGCGGTTGCTGACTTGCGGTTTTGGGAATTAAAGAATGTGCAGAATGTTGCGTGTTTGTCAACATAAGTTTTGAACTACTTTCTGATGTGTTGATAAACATTATTCAATTGTGCCGACTATGGTCTTTAATTGCTGCCAACAATTACACAAATGAATAATGTTTCCAAAACAATTGAGGTAGGACCTGACGTCATAGTGTGCTGGTTAACAGTTATAAAATGGTCTTAGGGAATAGAGTCGTTAGTCAGTGATTCATTGAGTCAGTCATTGAAGCAGTCAGTTATTCAGTAGTTATTCATTCGATCATTTTTCTGAGCACGTTACCCAAGGAACAGCCCAGCTGTTCAAGTCACCAACCCGAGATGTGAGTGCCGTCTACAGGACTTCTCCACGTGTCCGCCTCGTGAGGATACATGGGGTGGTTCGACCGATCCTGGAGAAGTCGGGGCAAGAACAAGACTTACATCAGCTACTAACAGACAACACCAGCAGCCATTCTGACAGTTATTTGTATTGTGATGTAAAATTATTATTATATAATAAATTTTGTAGAAAAGATGTCCGTTCTCAAGAACACGGTGGATTCAAATCCACCCCGTGACATTAGTTTTGTAATAGATGTTGCAATTGTGGTTCATTGTACCTTTTCACTTTGTCTTAGCACATTCCTTAAGTGACAATGTGCTCTATATTGCGACATTTACTCAATAATTGCAAACACTACGCATTCTGTATTACCAATTATAAATAATGCAACTCATACAATTGTCTTAGTTGAATCTCGGTCTTCTCACTATCCTTCGGGATACAACATTTCTGGTGGCAGTGTTGTGATCCGAAGCCACGCCTCCGAAGAGACTGGTGCAAAATGGTATTTCTTTGCTAATTTAAGCAACCTCGTAGCTCTTATAGTTCTCGAGATAGCAATGGTGTTACACTTAGATTCAATACCCTGTGTATCCAACACTAATCTAACAAAATATGTAGCATAAATGAAATCACATGGTATAGTAGTAAATTCAAAACAGTAATGACGAAAGGAGTAAATAATTGGGAGGATCAATTATTAACTGGTTTAAACATTTAAACGACTCCTGAAGGAGTACGTGAACTTAAAAATTTTGAGAAATACTGTAGTAAAATTAAACCTATTACATTGAACCATCAATTTTGATCAAACCAAACACAACAACGACAAGATAATTGCGTTCGTTTCTTTGTTGCATTCAACACCAGCTCTTTGGTTATTTATTATTCACGGTATTATCGTGGTTTGTAATCAATGAAGAGGCAGTTTACAATGTGGGCTTGGTTACAGGGAGTTCGCGTGCCACGCCACTGAAAACTAACAGGTTCATACAAGACTTTATAAAATCACAATAATATTACACCGTACATTAGACCTATTAAACTTAAAATGGTCGTATATTATTAATTTTCTAGGCTAAGGTATACAAAAACGAAACGTTTATGCAAAATCTGTGTATCCAACAATCAAAATAATATTAAAAAATAGCTAATACGGTTATAAGAATTATAAAGAAACCAATTGCGGAAATAGGCCGATAAATAAATAAATAAATATAAAGAAACCAACTACCGTCCGATAGTACATACGAAAAGAACATAGATGTGATGTAGATTTTTAAAATTTTTGAAGTATAATAATGAACTATGTCCAGGTCAGAATAATCAGCTGTGTAGTTAATAGGATACCATATATTACTAGCATAAGCAATGACAGTTCTGTTGGAATTTATATAATATTTTTAAGTATAGATATACCCAATTCTTCTAATGAATTATCATCAAATTTTTATGTGGTGAACTTGAGAAAACTGCTAATATTTCTGCTGTTACCTCCACAAATTATTAAATATCCCCATGACCCATGAAGATTAAAATAAAGAATTAAATATTATTTTACAAATAGCCAAATCGAAGGCTAAAAGTCCTCCATAGTTTATAAAATTCCATAGTTTAAAAAACAAAATCAACGCCTATTAAAACTAATTTAATAATGAGCACTCTCCACAAGAGAAAATGTTCAGAAGAATTCCCTTTATCGGCCATAGTAGTTATAAAATAGCCAACTAATTAAGAACACAAAACATTCAAGAAACTTTTCATAATACATTTACCTTAAATAATATGCTAGTAAATAATCAAATCAATAATAAAAACGTTATATTGTGGTGGAAACGAAATCGGCTGCAATGAAAACTGTATTATTTATGCCGAAAAAACTAAAAAATATTTTAATGTTCGAATTAAAAAACACATACGGGCTTGAAAACTCACTAAAACTTATTGTTATGTTGCAGAACACATAATCAACAATAATGACACGTTCAACTTCAATGTTAAAATATTAAATGTACATCCTAAGAGATTAAAATGGACATGTTCGAAGCGTTAAAGATTAAAAAGGCTATTTCTAAAAAGAAAAATTTAATTAATGAACTAGAACAAGATATAGTTAGGCTCCTAACATCTTTTTAATCCATTAGATTTTTCCTTCTATTTATATCTCGTTTGTTGTACATACTAATTTGTATATACAGTCTGTATAATAAGACGTCCTTGTTGATTTTTGGCAACAATAAGAGAGAAAAGGAAAGATTAAAAATAATTAAAAAATTTACTGTAAATATTATTACGCTACTACCTAATAATTGGTCCATGATTATAAATTATTGCTTGGCACCTTTTCGGTACACTTTCTACCAGATTTTCGGCATACGACTTTGGCAGTGATCTCCATATCTGCCGTATTTGACGAGTTAGCTGATCCAAATTTTGAACATTTTTTCTCCTTAATTTAATACCATTTTCAATTAAACGACTTCTCAGGGTAATTAGACTTGACTTAATGTTCCTTTTTAACAAAATTGCCTGATATTTACGTAAAGATAACATAGGATTATTTTTAAATACGTTAAAAATAACTTTATCTTGTTTTTTAGAGGTCATTTTTTTTCCACCCAAAACTTCTGCACAAGTCTACTGACATGTGCATATATTTTGCTGCACTTGAAAAAGACATTTTTGACCCTTTTGGGTGGGTATATAAAAATACCCACCTCCAAAAGGAGTAAATAGTTGGGATGATCAATTGTTCACTGGTTCAAAAGTTTAAACAAGGCGTATTAGGTCTTGATGTTCTTATCATGTTTGAACCTATTTATTAGAGAGTTATTGCAACCTGTGTTCTACTGATCTTTTAATAAAGTTTTCCTTTATTTGACATGTGCGCATGCGCAGTTGATATATCCTTAATTTCTTTCTTTTATTAAAATACAGGCAACCTATATTTAATTTAAATAACGGGAAAGCATTTTTTATTTAAAGCGCCTTAATTTTGACAGGTTAACCTCAAAATTAACAACGGAGTCAATTCGAAGATAAAATTTGTTGACTTTTCTTGTGAATAATGATGCAAGCTAAAGATAAAAAACGTTTACGATTTAAATACGAGGACGATGTTATTCTTCTCCGAGAAATTGCGTCACGAAACCCTTTTGCGAATGGTTGTGCCGTATGGGAAGAAGTTAAAAATAGTCTGCTGCAGTTAACTCATATAAGAGTTGCAGTTAACTTCTATATTCATTACGATTTCGATCTATCAATTTTGCATATTTGTCAAAATAAAGTATGAAGCAAGAGCACCGTTGCAATAACACTCTTTAAAACATCATGAAAAATTTTAATACAGGATACTTTATTAGAGGTTTCTTTTAATAAAGTCAGCTTTTTTTCACTTTGCAATATCTCTCTATTATTTGTGCATATGTCTGATCATGAATCACAAGCATATATGTCTTATTATACAGAATATATTTCAGTCATACATGTTAACCCTCTAGTGCCCAGTATCAATTAAAATACAATACGTGCAAATTTCATCGAAATACCCGTGGTCACCTACAGACGATTGTTCACTGAAACACTTACAAACGCCGGTTTAGCAAAATTTCATGTGGTTTTGCTAAAAACAATTAGTTGAGTGCAATGGTTGCTGTATTACGGATGTTCGCCATATTTAGTTATTTATTTATAACAATTTTAGCCACACAATAGGTAAAAACCCAATAATAGTGAGTAGTGAATAGTAACAATTAGCACAATGTCACATGTAGCACAACACTTATGTTATATATTTAAAAAAATAAAATAAACAATTTACAGAACTAAATGGATAGTAATTATTGAGTAATGAATGCACCAGAAAAATGAGAGTTATTGTTCTTTTTTTACCCATATAAACCTTTTGGCACTATCTGCCTAGATCCGAGTCAGGCCGAGCTTACCGTTTATAAAGAGTGTCCCAAAATGAACGCAAGATTTGAATTTGTCGCCATTTGTGCAGTAAATTGTTGGAAACCTTGAAAAAAAAAAAAAAAAACAATTTGACAGCTGAGAGTTTAGGGTTAGTAAAAATGGAACGTTACACGATACAACAATGTGCCATACAGCCCGTGAAACAATTCAATTACTGCATGAGACATTTCCTGGTCGTGTACTCTCTCGTTTCGGTAATCAGAATTGGCCCCCTGGATCGTGTGATTTAACATCATTTGATTTCTTTTTATGTGGTTATTTGAAGTCAAAGGTCTATGTCAACAAGCCCACAACCACCCGTACATTACAGGAGGAAATTAAACGCTGCATCAACGAAATTCAGCCAAATTTATGCAAAATGGTCATGAGAAATTTCGACAAAAGAGTGCGTATGTGCCAGCAAAGCCGTGCAGGCTATTTGCCCGATGTGTTATTCCACAAATAACCCTATATTATGTAGTTTATGATTCAATAAAAAAATAACAATATGAAGACTAAAAACTGTGTTTTCTATTTAATTCAAATCTTGCGTTAATTTTGGGATACCTTTTAGGTCTACCGGTAGTAAATTACACTTTAGGTTATATTTGAAGACAAATTTAGCATTAGTGACCTTCCATTAGCCCAGTGTAACTTTTTGGCGAAGAAAAATAAATTGGGGCACTGGAGCATTAATTTATTCATTCTGAAGACGTCCTAGTAAGCCGAAATACGTATTATTACAATACATACAATTTTTGAAACAATAAACGAATGTTTTTATTATTTCCTTGTTCAAAGTTCTACAACGAGTGCCTTCAACTAATTCAGTTAATATTATTGCTAATATTTATCGTCAGCTGCATACACATTTTGAAATAGAATATCTATCAAGAAGCTATTGGATTACTATAAATCATGTCATAGGCCACAAGCGTGCATCCAAAGTTCCCTATGATGCAAGATCTGCTACTGCAGTCAATGATTTTAATGTTTGTGGAGTTGATGAGGTTATTCGGGAAGACAGGCAAATACCAATTCGCAAACTGGCCGAAAAGTGTTCGTAGAGTATTGTCATTCACGAAAAATAGGTCTTTAGAACTCAACGTGCATTAACTTGTTAAATTTAAGTTAATGCACGTTGGGTTCCAAAGATCTATCTACCGAACAAAGGCAGAAACAGGCTCTATTGTTGATATTATCTTATCTTCTCTCTTTTTAGATTGGATAAGAATATTATTTTGGAACGTTTCTTTATTGTAGACGAATATTAGATGCAAAATAACATCACAGTAAGCAAACAAGCTAGCATGGAATGACGCCACACAAATTATCAGCACCAAAGAAATTCAAAACTATACCATCAGCAGGCAAAGTATTACTATTGTTTTCTGGGCACATAGCAAGACGTGGCAATGAACAGATCAAGATGGTAGACTTATGTTAGTGAAGCCAAAAGTCAAACTTATTGACAGTGCCCGAAGAAGAAGAAAAAAAAGTTTTCTGGGAAATTCACAGTTCAATTTTTGTGGATTTCTTACTTGACTGGGAAATTCTAAATGCGAAGTTTAACAGTCACTACTTTAAGAGTCTGAGAGATAAAAACGCGGACTATTGTGTAAAGATATAATTCTTTTCAGCGTCAGTGTTACGCATAGGCAAAGCAGGAACTCGCCTCTAGCGAAAAATGTTTTAAGTATAACAGTTCAGTATTAACTTTTATCACTAAGGTGGAAAAAATCTAGCCCGTGGCGGCAAAAAATGAAGCACAGGCGCAGATTCTTCTCTAGGATAAAGCCCGCGAAAATCGAGAAACGCTATCTAAATAAAAATGGAAAATATTGCTTCATCCGCTTAAAATTTCCGACTATCCAATATCATCTACGACTCCGATTATCTTTCTGAACCTCCTGAAGAGTACTTGGGGGGGCAAGAAAATCAATTCGGAAATTGGCTAAGCGTTGTGACAAATGTGTATTAAAGAAAGTTTATTTTTAAAAATAAAGTTTAATTTACTCGAGTTATTTTTGCCCAGATCAAATCTATATTCCTTATAGTATAAATTCCTTATTAAGCTTGGTTAATGTCACAAATTTTACGCACAAATATATATGGTGGAACAGCACATAAAAATATGCATACAATATTAGTCAAAACATAAGCTACTTGTTCAAATGTGTACAAAATCCTGAAATTAAAAAGCCTGTTGATTCTTGTTTTTAATCGTATTGACATCTCCTGAGACCATGTTTTCAGAAATCACCAATAGTTTATGATAACGTTAAGAATGTTAAAAAGATCCCCATGTCAAATGTAAAATTTTCAACTTAGAATTTCAATCGCAGTTCTTAAACGCTCACGTGACTGCAACATGTATTCGTGTAGGCTATTGTGTAGGTGTAAACCCAACCCAAATCCGAGAAGCCAGCTTGCAGCCTAGCATGATATGGATATAGATTGATGGCGTTGATGAATATTTATGTACGGAATATTGTTTGAACGGAGAAAATAACGATGGTTACTTTATGTTATTACATGCGGTAATTAAAGTGATTTATTAAATGTTAGATAACGGTATATTTTCGTTTTATAAGAAATAAACATAAAACAATACAACTAAGAAAGTAATTGGAATTAGTAGAAAGGTAATAAACAAAATGGACGACCCAGTTGGTACAATCTTTGGTTGCCACTACTAAATGAACAATTTAAAACAAACGCATTATTATTTCGTATGGTATAAAGCCTAGATGTCATTAAAGATGATTAGAGTAGGGCTTCAATACCTAATTTTTTACTTGAATGGATACTTACAAGTGAAACAGTAAATTTACATTTTTAACTTGGAGTTCTTAAGCGATCAAGTAAGTCAATAAGGAAGAAATGTCCTGACAGGTGGAAAAACGGATCATAGATGTTGCAATACAACAACGCACCAGATAACACTTCTCTTATGATTCGGCAAATTTTTGGTGACGAATCTTACCACGTTTTTCAGATTTTTATCTTCCGATATTTAGTCAGCTCTGTTTTTTATAAGAATAAGTAAAAAATAATCTGTTTATAAATTGATAGAAGGACTGGTCGAAACATCACCTTGACCACAAGGCCATTTCGAAACAATGGCTGGAGGTCTAGATACGGAGAATTTATTTTCTCTACGTTTGTACGCCTATCTAGGCGTTGGGAACCAGTTATTATGTATTTAATTTTTGGACAAAAAAGTTCCTATCGTTCCCCCATCACCAAGCACTCCCCACTGGGCGCCGTGGAGCTTCATAGTTTCCCCAAAACTAAAGAGTTCGTTAAAAGCCTACCTTTTTCAAATGGTTGAACAGATAACATAAAAATAGTAAAATGATCTAAAAAGCTGTTCCAAAAATTATCTACAAAATGCGTTTTCTAAGGACTAAAAGACGCTGATAACAGTATATAGCTGCATATGAAGAGAAAACCTCATACATAGACTTGAGGAACTTGCGGAAAAATTGGGAGTTGATCGAACAACAGTTTCGCGACAATTCACATCAACCACTTCACTTTCACGGGCTGTCCGTCAAGCAGACACCATAATAAATAAAAACCAAAATAATACTGTGTCTACATTGAAGTAATATATAACAGTTACATTTGTTAATTCCTAATTCAAATGAATCTTAATTCAAAATGACAGATCTCGCGACAAAGAATATTCACACGACCTCAATCGTGGTGAAGACAACAATACAACTAGAGTGTAGACACATCATTAATCCCTTCTCACTATATAAAATGTTATTGACAACGACGTTTACGTTAAATTAAAAATGATGTGTTGTGATACATGGAGTTGTCAGCTGTCATAATTTTCCTAGTTTTTAAGTCACTCTATGATCTTTATTCATTAACACGGTATAGAAGTAAGAGTTAAGTCAATTGTGCCCATAATGACGATTTATATCTTGGGCAAATTACGTCATTTATGCGACAAATTGTAATTGTTTGTTTCTTTCTGTCTACTCTGACATTTGACATTTAAAATATTTATTTTGAAAATATTTTTATCTATTAGATAATTGGCAACCAAATTTGGGAAACCAGCGCCAACCTCTACTATGCGCAGTATAATTGATAACACATAAGGTATTCCTGCTTGCAGGCTGACCTTCGCCAGCGCTGGAAGTCAGCTACCAGCAACCAGCTTTCACTATGCGGCTACCCTAAGAGTACGCGTATAGTGAAAGCTGGTTGCTTTTTATACTGGTTCGCGCTGCCAGCCAACTCTGGGAAACCAACACCAGCCTCTACTATGCGAGGTATCATTTATAACACAAGGATATTCCTGCTCGCAGGCTGACCTTTGCCAGTGCTGGCAGCCAGCTACCAACAACAAGCTTTCACTATACCTATACCCTAAGGAATTATGTTGATAGCATAGGAAATGATTATGTTGATAGCTTGTGGATGATTGTTATGTAAGCGTCAGTCGATTGTTGTTATGAAATATCTAAGCAACGTGGCTAAATGTTGCCAACACGTACAATAAAATTTTCCTTGTTGAACATTCTTATATAACTACTACATGGAACTTAAGAGCATTGTATGCCCTTATTATCATTTATGATGCCATTTAAAAATGTACTTTAGAATTAAATTTCATATATTTCACAATAAAGTGGATTATAATAACCAAATAAATTTTCATTGCATTTTGTCTTGGAAATTTTTAACATTTATTATTGCTAATTCTATCATTTTTAAATAAATTTGAGAATATTTGATTCTTGAAACTCTTAGAACTGAATAGAAAATAACCCTTATATTGATAATAACGTAATTCGATATATCTATTTCCAGATGAAACAAGAAACTTTATTTTTCTATGAACAAAGAACCTTAGTTAATTGTAACTGAATCCGCATGCGTTAAAAGAGTAATTTTCAATATTTTGCCCATTTTTACCCTGTTTCTTGTTATTAGGACGTCAACGCATCGTTTCTTGTTAAAAATAAAGTTATCAAGTGGTTTTAAAGATAAAAGGAACAGCTCAAAGTTGTTATTTATAAAAAGTGAATTTGATAACCTCCCACTTTTAAAACAGCTTCCTATCCTGTGGCAGAGATTTTGCAATGATCAAGAAGAAAATGAAGAGAACAATAAAAGTTAGTTAAAATTTATGGCGCACAGCAACAAAGGCTATTTGCGAAATCAAGAGAACAGATACAATTTATGATATCCATAAGCTAACGGAATTAATCACTAGCAGCAACAACTCTCAGAAATTTGTTGTTGTTGAGATGAACGACTCATCTAAAATGAATCGTGATTTTAGAAAATAATGGTGTTCTAAGTTCTACAAGACAACGACTTTCCATGAAACAACTTTTCCCAGACAAAATAGAGTAAATATTTACATATCTCGTTTTTACCAATTCATTTATGAATAAATTTATTCTGGAGTAGTTACAGCACTTCTTTTTATAAGCCGAACAGTGTAACATGTTTCACTTTGTAAAAATAGTCGTCAAACTAATGAGCTAACACAAATTAAAGCTTAACTCTCGGGAGTTCCACTGAATCAAAATAAGGTAGACGATCTCGCAAAAATAATGTCATACATTCCTAATGACAAGAAGCTATTTTACCAAAATATTAAAACGAAGTGGCTACTGCTATGTCCCATGCACTTCTTTAAGACATCGAAGATCTTTAGGATTTTACATTACTTTGAATTATTGATTTTTACACATTGTAAATTGATTTACTCTATCTTTTAATTTTAAAATTTGTAAATTTCAATAAAATCTCTATTCTAAAAGATATTATTAAACGTTTACAGCCATCACCAGCATATTATAAAATATTATGTATGAAATATTTAGTAACAAGGTGGCTATTTGTGAAAAGAGTAGTTGTACGGAAATCATTTGTTTGTTTTTAATCATTAATAGGAAAAAAATAGTGACCTGCACAGCCTATACATTTAAATGTTTCTTAATATATAGCATTCTTTATATTTCTAAATTTATTATAGGAGTTTGGTTTTAGTGGTAATTGCTCCTTTAACAAACAGATATTTAATGGTGTATAGACGGGTATCAACATGTTGCTACATACCTAAAGACCGAACGCTAATCGAAATAACACTGAAAGTGATATAGTAATATATAGCATTCTTTATATTTCTAAATTTATTATAGGAGTTTGGTTTTAGTGGTAATTGCTCCTTTAACAAACAGATATTCAGTGGTGTATAGACGGATATCAGCATTTGCTACATACCTAAAGACCGAACGCTAATCGAAATAACACTGAAAGTGATGTTCTGCCAATGATTTAGCAAAGATATGTCTTACCAGTAATGGGATCTGGATAGAACGCTAACTGTTTTAAAGTTTAGTACCAATGATACCCTCTGAAGAAGAATGTATGTTTTAAAATATTAGATGTATAGTAATTAATATTCAGTAAAAGTTATTAAAAATTTGTGGGAAAAAATAAGCAACTTAAAAAGATCATATTGTCACATAGGTAATCCTAGGACAGGATTACGACATCTAGACATTGTGACGCTCAGTTGTCTGATTAAAAAACTATTTTTAAGCGTCTAACGTATGTGGCCTGATTACGAAATGCATACGCCGCATTGTCGTAATGAGGAAATATTTGTCATGACGAATGAATATTGCTGGGTTAACCTTAAATACAAATAGATGGATGTTGCAGAGTATTGCGGCAGAGGAACGTAGCCAACTCCTCTACACATACTAGTCCACACGGTGACGACCAAGACACCGACGCCAGATACTTGTACCGCTGGTGAGCCAAGCTACTAGTCACCATGTGAGTAGGAAAAGACTTCTCCAGGCTCCTCTAATCCCTGATGGGTAGCCCCCGCCTCGGATATAGGTCCAAGCCGATCCTGGCCAACACGGGATGGACCGAAGACTTCCCCAACTCCATGGGTAAATTCATACCATACTTTGTAAATTGGATTTATAATTAATACATTTGTATGGTTAAAACCAGAAATTGTCTTTCAATCAAGCCACCTACATGACAATATCATAATACTAGCATGACCTACACTTTTTCTTATAAAACTGTAAATTATATTGTAAAAACGAAGGTTATTTTTTCAAATTTTCGTTAGGTTGGCATTTGAAACTTAGTTGTCATTGTTAAGCGGACCTTGCGCAGTAATACCTCCCAACCGGTTCGGCCATTACGTGCCATAGTTTTGAAGTGAGCGTTGTTTTATAAGGGTTACTTCAATCAAAGATCCCGCCGCATGCGAGATTAGCTCTGTGATCCGTTTTCTACAAGAAAAATGCAACATAGTGGCAGCGCGTGTTGTATGTGGGGAAAACATCTATAATATAATACCCCAATCTGTGTCCCTGGCTGTCTGGGTGCGTGGAAATCTAAAACAATTGAAGCGAGGTTCTTATTATATAGTAGTATTAATTTATGTATTGGACAGTAGTGTGCTGTGAATTTTAGTTTTCAGTGTTGACAATAAATTAGTAAAAATGACAGTTGTGTTTTTCATTAAAAAATCACTTCACAATTATTAATTTAGTTGTGAAATACACGGATCGGTTTTTTTACGAAACAAAACACAGAAAAACGTTATCCTTCCGTGATATTCGACATTTTTGATTAAAATTATTATTAGCAGAAAAATAATTATTTTAAAAAATATTTGGTTTTGATGAAAGTAAGTAAGAAAAATGTGACTTTTTTTTCTTTATTATTATTTTTTCAATGCTTTATTATTTTTTTATTTCTACGCAGTGCCGGCTGTGGGTTTTGCGGGGCCTCAGGAAAATAATGCATTTGGTGTCAAAAACTTGCCCTAGCTACTAATAATTGCTAGAAATATCCCCCTTTAAGCGCGGGGCCTCGGGAAAAATCTCCGAAGTCCCGACCTCTGAGCAGGCCCTGTTTCTACGATTTCTAGGACAAGATTTACAATATCCCACTGCAAACTCTATACAGATGGCAGCACATAACGACTTCACTAAAGAGGTATCAGTGGCTCTAAAACAATGTTTTCTGTTTATTTATCACATTAAAATATCATTTACCTTTTGGTTTAGGTTAGATTCACCTTAAAAGCACTATCTTAGGTTATGGTTGATAACTGTTTATTTTTATTTTTTTATAAACCACCTAAAAATAAATTGTGTTTTAAAAGTTCTGCACAGTCCCACCTGTTTTGAATCTCTGTATATTGAACAAATGACGTGTGTGTGACGCATGCGCAGTGTTCAGTGGTATATTGTAAATCTACCCCCAAATGTGAACGCAATATATTAAAGTGGGCAAACAATTAAATTATACTGTGCAATAGTTTCTCACGATTTATTTCAAACTGATTTGAGATATAGTGTAAGTACGCTTTATTCCGTGTGTGTATTTTTTCATGTGTGCTTTTTTCCGTGTGCGTATTAATCCGGGTGCGTTTTTTCCGTGTGCGTATTTTTATATTATATAAGAAAATGGAAAATTAATTTTAATAAATATATTTTAAATTTAACGTCTCAAATCATTTTTAGTTTTAACATTATAAATATAATGCACTGAGTGAAAATGAATCGTTTTCCCATCTTAAAAAGTTAATGAATAAATAATTCGGAATAATACTCATTATTTGTCCAGTTTTTAATAATACGCGAAGAGTTGATTCAATTTGAATTAGATGAAGTTAGGCGTATGGATAGAGAAAGAAGTCTGAGGTGTCGAGCAAGTTCCACATTAAGGTAATGATTTGTTTGCCAACACAGTTGGCAATGGGTCCACTAGTAATAAATAATAGTACATTGTCCTTCTTCATGACAATGCACGTGCTCATACCGCAACATAAACAAATGAACTGTTCAAGAATTTCAGATAGATGATATTCGACCATCCGCCCTACATCCCTGATTTGGCACCAAGCTATTTCCATTTGTTCACCAGGATGAAAACGTGTGGGAAAGAAGTGATTCAGCACTAATGAGGAACTGAAAACCAGTGTGCAAGATTGGCTGAGAACCCAGGCGGCAACATGGTATGTTCGTCTCTCATAACGTTACATCATTAAGCTAACACCTAAATTTACTACTTAAAATGAGTCCTGTTTGTACAGGGATAATAAGAACGACCGAAACTCAATACTGGATTTCATTATTATAGCTGCAGGTCAAAAAACAGACAACGTACCTTATCCGCCCATAGTCGCCACATAGGCATTGGGAACCTATGCGATTGAGATCCCAATATAAATGACAAAAATTATAGAACGAATTTCAGAAGAACTTTAAAATTAACGAAAAGAAAAACGTAAGTACATGAGCTTTTGAAAAGTTTTCCACAGGTAATAAAAACAGAGTTAAACAAAAAAGTGCAATTTAAATAATAAGACCGTTCAAATTTTAACGCAATCAAAAAATTAAACCATTATAAAAATCCCCCTTAGGGCAATTTTCTTTCAACAGTCCCTTATTATTCTTTTAAAAACCGCACCAAAGAAAATTGTTCGATAATTCTTTTTTAAACCTCTTCATTACATTCTTAATCTTTTCTGTTCATTTATTTTTTTATTCTTGAAGAAAAAAATAAATGTATAATTTAGTATTCGTGACATTTTCATTACGGTCCTGGAAAATATGTTTGTTATTCAAGGAACACAAAAGCCAAGAGTGTATGGATTCTCTGTTAATGGCCATACAAATTCATGGTGCGCAATAAACTTTCTTTTAAAAAGAGGGAGAGAATTTTTCTCGCGCCTCCACAAGTATTTCTAAAGAATAATGTTGAATCATTAGATGCAAGGTTATACTTTCAATGATGATATATAAAACATATTTATTACATTCAAGAAATAATAAGTTAACTAATCGATAATTACTGTGGGGTCTCACAGAATAACTCAAAGAATTCTATTCGAAATGCAAACTACGAAATTAGCGTCAAAAATTTTCAAGGTGATAGAACAACGATAAAATAAGGGTAGTTTCAGGTAATTCCATCTATGAGTGGACGAATATAAAAGTTTCTTCCAGCAATTTACGTCAGTCGCTTGGAGATGCTCAATTCTGTTGGCAATTAAAGAGAAACAAAGCATGACCAACAGTGAAATATATTGAGATATTTCTCAAGACAACCCGAACAAAGTACTGGTGTCCATCGTTACAGGGCACAAAACTGTGTTTCTGTAATATTATTTCCTATGAAAATAATTCCATGAAATGGTGTAAACCGGAAGAAACGCATCTGAGGAAAGCAAAGGTTTCCCAGTCGACCAAGAAGTTCATTGTCGACTTTTTGGAATTCAAGAGAAATCCTAATGATCGGCTTAAAGGAGAGACTGTCAAAATTATGGTATATTTGTATTCTAATAGCCTTTAAGCTGTGTAGGTCAAGGTTGCTGACGTACGGATTTGTGAATTATAGAATATGCAGGGTGTTGCGTGTTTGACAACATAAGTGTTGAACTATTTCTAATGAGTTGATAAACATTATTCAATTGTGACGACTATGGTCTTTTAATTGCTGCCAACAATTACACAAATGAATAATGTTTCCAAAACAATTGAGTAGGACCTGACGTCATAGTGTCCTGGTTAAGAGTTATAAAATGGTCATAGGGAATAGAGTCGGGGTTGTCATTCTTGTGACCAGTCATCACGTCGGTGGTCATCTGTCCGCATCACGCTTCCCAAGGACCAGCCCAGCTGTTGAAGTCGGAAAGGCAAGATGTGAGTGTTGTCTACAGGGATTCTCCACGTGTTCGCCTCGTGCGGATACCTGGGGTTGTTTGTACGATCCTGGAGGAGCCGGGGCAAGAATGAGACTAACAGCTTTTAAACGGATAACACTAGCAGCCATTTTACCAACAATTGTACATATTTTGATGTAAATTAATCATGTATAATAAATTTTGTAGAAAAGATTCCGTTCTTGACTTCACCCCGTGACAATACGACAATGAAACAGAAACATTAGCCTGCTGCATAAGTTGCACAATGCTATAAAGGTCAAGAGACGTGGTAGTAGTGGTGATCGACTCCTACACGTGCCAGTCCACACAACCTCGGTTGCCAAAGTTTCTGTGAAGGAGCGTGGGCTCAAGAAACTTGACCACATACTCTACAACCCAGATCTGCCCTCCAGTGACAGTTTTCAAAACTAAAAATATACCTTCTAGATTTATTAGTGATATATACAGTGATATGTAACAACAAAATATTAACAGTGATGAAGAGTTGCAAGTAGGCGGCTAGTAAGTATTTTGCATACAAAACTGCCGACTATTTTTCTAATTTGATTGCCGACTAAAATTTTGATTCAGCGATGTAAAAAGTATATTGAAATTTAAGGAGACTATGAAAAATAACATTCATTTTATTTTATTTATGTTTGCTTTTGAGTTTGGGTCGGATATCGGTCTAGGCTAGTGATGGCGAACATATGACCCGTAGATCACCAGTCACCCGTATGACGCTTAAAATAACCTGTTCAATGGGAGATCTTTGTAGTTCTAAATATTCTAAGGGAGATTCTAAGATAACTAAGGTTGGGCCTAAGCGAGTTTATTCACAAAACATGGTAGGGAAATCGACAAATATGATTAATAGCGAGATGTAATTCAACTTGTTATATGCCTTTAATGTACAAGTCAAACAAAAGGCCACTAGCTCAGGTAGAGTTAACAAGATAAGCAGTGCATTCCAAACAAATATTTACATCCTTAAACGCCAGATTTTTATTTGCGCATTAGATATTTGACCCCCGATTTGAATCAAAATTTCAAATTCAATTTCAGGGGAAAAAGGTTCGCCATCTGAAGTCTAAGCCAAGCCCTAGGCAGTGATTCTAAGGTCAATTGTAAATACGCGTAGGGTAACTGCAGCGAATTTCGACTATGCAGGTAATTTCGACTATCCCATTATTTCTCTAAATAATTGCTGCCATATAGCGGTAGTATAACGTAACACTATGTTTATGTGAAAAACTAACATCAGTTTATTTTAAGTCACGTGTGAATATCGTTAGACGAACAGTGTAGATATTTATATTTTTTAAGTGTTAAAATATTTTTTTATTGGTTTTAATCAGCAGTTGTTTATCAAAGGAAAGTTGAACAAAATATTTTGCATTGAATAAACTGATAAGAACTGATCCAAATACATATATACTAGCTGGTAAAATTTGATTTTCATAATATTTTGTTACAATATCACAGGCTAAATAAAAGAGATTTGATTGCAGGTAATATCGACTCGAGGAATGAAGCTACTACGAACTAGTCGATATTACATGCATGCATGTTTCACTTACCTAATTTGACGACAATTAAAATCACGTCTTACTAAAAGTCTCTATTATTATATTCTTTTACCTAAATAAAATGTAAAAGACACAAGAAACGTTGATTATCTTAAAATTTTAGGGTAGTCGATATTAACATCACTTTTTTTAAATCAACGTTTTTTTCATATTTTTTTATGTCGAACTTAAGTTGTAATAACAGCTTGTTTCATCGTGAAAATATTTAGCACCTAAAGATAAGTGAATGAGGTATCGATTGGGATCACTTTCCTACCAAAATATTGAATAGTACGTAAATTAAAAAATAAATAAATTTGGTAATCGAAATTCGCTACAGTTACCCTATACTTTTTAAGTTGGTATATATAACAAAAATAATAATAATATCTGTATATTTTCCTTTATTTGTAACGATCTTAAGCAAGCCTGTGGCCGCAGGCCCTAAAACCTAGTAGCTCTAGTTAGACCGCTAGCGAGGGTACAAACGTGAATTCAACTCTTGCCTGTGTCAAATAATATGTATAAAAAATATTCATACAAATTACAGGTTCTGCTTAGCTGTTCGCAACCTGTAGGCAGGGCCGGCGGAAGCAGGCATGCAAAGCATGCGGGCTCCGCTGCGAGGGGGGCCCTGTCGTGAGACTCAAAAGGGCGCCAAATTAATGTAAAAGTAATTAGTGAAATGTAATTTTGGAACGAGGACATTTTTTTGTTTAGGTCTTCATTTTAATTTTAGAAGTGAGGACCTTGTTTTTTTTTTACGTCATCACGTGAAATTTGGAAGCGAGGACCTTTTTTTGTCATTACTTGAAATTTAGAAGTGCGGACCTTTTCTTTGTCAACACTTATATTTTAGAAGAGTAAAAACTCGTTTTGTTTCCAGAACATTAATAAAATCTTACCCGGAGCTATTGACGTCCTGCCTGGGGGCGCTTAATTAACTGTTGCCTACGGACGCCAAAACCCTCGCGCCGGCCCTGCCTGTAGGTGCGCATAAAAGGGCGTAATGCTGACCATATTACTCCTGAATGTACAAAAATTGAAAATATGGTCATGACACCTGGAAACAGGAGACCTAGGCTCACCTAGGGCTGTCGCGCCAATGATAATAACGACACTAAGTAATTAAAAGTTTCAACATTTAATATACTTTGCAGGTGACAAGCAATTCAAATATAGTTCCCCAAATTTCTTCTGTCAGTAAAATGTATATCTAAGCACGATGTGCGAGAGAGGAAGGGCAGCCCTTTCTTATTTTTGGAGAGCCCTTTTACAAATTTAAAAGGGAATAAAATTACTAGTTACATCAGTTCGGTCTTTTGTAGACAGTAGGACTCATCTATTGTCATACCCGATATTAGTGCCATTACAAACTTGGAAAATATAAATAAAAAACATGAAAATGTTTAGAAATGTTAATTAGTTAGTTAAAAAAATTTGGCGCACAGCAACAAAGGCTATTTGCGCCTAACGCAGCCCATCTAAATGATTAAATTTTAAGAAATGTTTAGACTGTAGTGCTACAATGATTTGGAAAGCTTCTACACAAAACAGTTTATATAAAATATCATCATTAAGCAGTTAAAATTAATAAACAAAACATACGACACAAATTTCCATTAAAAAAAAACACATTGTGCATCAATTGACCACCGGTAGGTATTTTCATACTGAAATGTGCATAACGGTGGTTGGTGCACAATGTGTTAAATTAGTTATTTGATTAGTTTTTAGTTAGCTAAATTTATGAGACGCAGGAAAAATGGACATTTAGTATAGGATGGTTTTTTCTGTAGTCGTATCAATTACTAGAGACTTTTAAAAGCTATATACATGTAACTTTTTAGAGCCGGTTTATGAAAGCCTAGTTAACTATAACAAAATAGTTAGAAAATGGTTGCTATGGTTACTTATGGGATTGTTATATTGTAACCGAGTTTAACCAAAAGGTTAAACCCGGCTAAGCTTTCAGAAACCGGCTCTAAGAGATTTCATTTCGTATCTTCTTTCAAAAAAAAATTTTTAAATATTTATTTACATAGTTTTGCTTAGTTTTCGGAATGGAAACTTAAACTGAGCACACTATTTAGCTAGACATTATTGAGACGATATATTTTTGGTATATTTTTGACTGAAATGGTGAATTGTTAAATCTTTTTCAAAAAAAAATAATTTCCTCTAATTTACGCATTAGAGCTTTTAACTTTCCACCACATTCCATTCGAAATTATCCACCATTTATAATAAAACTGTCCTTAATATTTTAAAATAATGTTAAAGCAACGTTGTAGGACTTAAACAGTGCTCTTTATTAGTGTACAATATATAAAGAAAATATGTCATTTGTTTTTTTTTTTTTTTTCCAAAAATATGTTACATGTTACGTATTAAATTAAGAACACTAGTGAAATTCCAAATATTTATTAAATACTTCAGAAACTCATATCTAACATTTTTTTAAATAAATAAAAAAATAAAAAAAGTGTTTGAAGCCTAAGTCCTTGAAATATATTTGGAAAGGATTTGCTTCACCTCATTATCCGATTCAGTTTCTGAGGTCGATAGTTTGAGAATAGTTGGTTAAAAAAAAAAAAAAATGGCGCACAGCAACGATGGCTGTTTACGCCAATAGTTCGGGAATAGCGTTCCTCTACAGTTTATCGACAGGAATTGAATTGTACCAAAATTGTTTTTATTCTTTTCAAAATAGGCAAGAGTCCTTTACATAAATTCGTTAATTCTGTAGGTATATTATTATTTAATGGTCTACCTGTTAAATTTTTAAAGGTCTAAATTTTTCCTATTATACTTGTGGTAATTTACACTGACTTGGTCAAAAAATCCCAAAATCGAAAATGTAGACTTTTCGTAGTAAGACGATGTGTGTATGTATATACACGATGGGTGTCTCAAAAAAATGTACTCACACTTTAACTGTCGCTAACATGCTGTTGTATTGCAGTTGTAATTAATTAATCACAGCATGGCAGAAAATCAACTTAATTTGGAAGAGAGGAAGTTTGCCCTGAAATGTTATTGGAAGACCGAAAACGCCATTGAAATGCAAAGACAATTCAGAAAGGAACTCGCAAAACCGCCACCAACGAGCGGGACCATTGCTCGCATCAGAGACAAATTTGAAGCAGATGGAACCGCCCAGAACGTCAACAAGAAACGTTCGGGACGACCACGGACATCCACGAACCCTGGAAAAGAAGAGCAGGTGCAGCAAACACTCTTTCGATCACCACAGAAATCTCTTCGACAAACTGCTCGGGAAACCCACATGATTCTTCAATTACATTTGTCTTCTGTATTTAAAGCTATTCCATTTGACTCACTATGTTCATAAATAATATTTTTCTCGTCATTCGAAGTGTGAGTACATTTTTTTGAGACTTTTATATCAATTTAATTTTTCGTATCTTTAGTACATTTTCTACATGTATGTCAAAGAACTATATATGCCTGCTAAATTTCAACTCTCTAGCTTATCCAATTGATAAAATTTCTATCGTATACAAAATGAAACCCGGTAAAAATATTTCTTATCTTCAATGAAATCCTAAAAATTTGTCAACTTGCAAATAACTAAAAATTGTTAAAATTTTCTCCACAGATATACTACTATGTTTGAAAAGAAACCAGCCTAATTTTATAGAGTCGTTGTAACAAGTGTCATCTTTCGGCAGATGATAATTTAAACTACATGTCTCAGCTAATTTCAGTCCGATTTCATGACATTTGATCTAGTCTTAATAGTTATGGCGGTAAATGTGACAATCTGTTGATGTACTGATTATTTTATGAAGTTACATGTCTCACCTAACTTCAGTCCAATTTCATGACAGTTGAACAAGTCTGTTAATAGTTATGGCTGTAAATGTGACATTCTGTTGATGTACGTTGTCACAAAAAAACATGGACCAAAGAACGAATATGAAACGAAATGAAAAAATAAATGAACGATATGTTTTAAGCTCATTAAAAGTACAACATTAATTTTTGAAATATGTTTATTCAAACTAATGTTTGAAACATATAAGTTTGAAAAATTTATGGTTATTATTGTTCACGTGGAAGCAAGTGAATGGTTTGGTCGATTTAAAGCTGACCGTGAATCTGTCGAAGACAAACAAAGCCAGGACGTCCAAAAACGGCGAAGATGATTTTACGAATTACTGGAAATTACTATTTGGTTGTAATGGGGACCTTAAGTGCCACCCTACCGTCCGCATGAGAACGGAATATCGAGAACCAAGTAGTCAGTAGCATTACAACAATACACCTTTAGTTAAAATTTTTGGTGCACAGCAACAATGGATATTTGCACCTCAATACACATTTACGTTGGTCCACTGTTGTTTCAGGGTTTCTGGCCAAAAACCAAATTGTAAAGATCAACCCTCTCCGGCATTCGCCTGATTTGTCACCATGTGACTGATTCCTATTCCTAAGACTCAAAATTCCGATGAAAGGGCACATTATGGTGGCACTCCAGCCAGGGCCGGATTATCCCCTTAGACAAAAAAGACATTTGTCTAGGGCCCGGATTTGGTAGGTGATGTCTTTTTTTTTTTCTCTCCACTTGGATTTGGGAGGTGAAGTCCTTTTTTTTGCTCTCCATTTGGATTTGGGAGGTGAAGTCCTTTTTTTTTTGCTCTTCACTTGGATGGATTTGGGGGTTGAAGTCCTTTTTTTTTTGCTCTTCACTTGGTTTTGGAAGGTAAGGACCTTTTAAAAAAAAACATAGGTTGAGGGCCCGTAAATCAAAAATGTCTTGGGCCCCGTGAAGGCTTAGTCCGCCACTGACTCCAGCCATGGGAGACGCCGAAATAAGGGTTACCAACGTTATATCAACAGACTCCAGAAATCAATGCAGGAACTTGTTGACTGCGACCAACGTAGTATTGACGTGAAAGGAACATATATTTTTTTTTAAACCACAGAACAGGATTAAATGTCCCAATTACACTATGGCTCACAAACATCCATGCCCTGACCGGGATTCGAACCCGGGACCTTTAGCTCGTAAAGCAGGAGCACTACCTCTACGCTACCAAGGTCGACTTTGAATAAAATAAAAAGTTTTTTCCCTTTCAATTTTTTTATTATATGGCATCAACCAGGTTTCAAACATAATGTCTATAGGCGAAAGAAACGTCCATACCAGTTTTTACTTAATAGACAAATCAAAGCGGAAACCTACCTTCGGCGAATTGAACATTTATATTTATGTTCATTCATTTATTTTAGTCTAGATTAGTCTACTAAATTGTTTACTGGTAGTCGTAAATGACCACCAGAAATTATAACAAAACCACTGAACATAGATTAAAATCTAAAAAAATGCAGAAAATCTGTTTATTGGTTTCTTACAAAATTCTAAACCGTTTCACCAATCCAAATTTCACACTAGTTACCTTTAAGAGCCCTTCATATATCACTGGATACATGAAATTTGGGAACTTCAGCTCTTTATCCAGTTTTCATCTCCTTAACACATAATAACGTTACCTAAAATTGTGTAACGTTAACTAAGCTTGTCCTAGACGGACCAATCAAGGCACATTTTAAGCACCTCAAAGAGAAGAACAAACTCAAAGGTCCTAATGAGACCCGGAAAACTTAGATTCAATGACTTCAATGTTTGCGTCCTAGCAACATTCAACAAATTTCATTCACTCCTAATAATTAATTTAAATCTTGTTTTTTGAGTGCTTGAAAACTGTAAAACTGTGTTTCTATGTCTGTCTACAACATCCTTGTGAAAAACTGACATTTTTTCTAGCACTATATATTTTTTTCCTATCCACAATCATCCATGATGACTTTTAAAATATATTTTTTTGCAGTAAACTGATCTTAGAATTTAAAAAGTGTTCATAATAACAACTGCATTTCAATCGTTATTTACAGAAGAGAATATAAGTATCTGATATACAATTGTTATTTAAAAATAAATTTATTAGAACTATAAACAACAGTAACGACAGTTATATTCAAAAAAACGAATTCAATTTTACTTTAACATTTAAAAGAACTTTTATCAAATGAGTGTTAATATATTTTCCTTGTTTTGTATGCTACACGAACTTAGGTAAAAATTTTAAATCCTCTGTAATCGAAAAAAGAACAAAAACAGAACAAAGCAACTAAAACAACAAATCTAACCGCGTATTGCAAACGAAAACTTTTCAGCACCATTGACCGTAATACGTGTCGAGTATATAGCATCGGCTCTGTTTAAGATTACGGCATAAAGAATTTAGAGGTTCCATGTGATCGAACAAGAACGTGCAGGAGTTCAAATGTTTGCAAACTCAGCAGACAATAACTTGATAACGTAATTAACAGATATCGACATGTTACGACTTGTTTTTGTCAACGTGGAGCTAAATTATGTACTTAACCTTTATATCAACGCTCGAGATTAACCGCCCTACCTTTGGGTTATTATTCAAAAAGTAGGTAAATAATCATCGTTCTTTTTTTCATTAGATTTCTCAATAACAACACTTGGTTACAATCAGAGTTGGGGAAATTGCAATCAAACTAATGATTGACGATTGAGATTAAAAATGTAATTTCAAGACTTGCCTAATGAGTAAGGTACATCTCTTTTAGATTTATTGAATTAGAGGTACCAGACAAAAGTCCTTACCCTCATTGTCGTTACATTGTCAATACAATTTTGTTAAATGAGTATCTTAAACTATACTTATCCTAACTTAACCTAAGCACATATTATGGATATTTACAGGGAAAAAATAAAATGTAAGAATACAAAAAATAAAAAACCTGTCACATATGAGAACATATTGTGTTAATTTATCGTTATCGTCTTGCAATTATTATTTTTGGTTTCTTGTGTTTTGTCATGCTGTATTCGTCGTAGTTGCCGAGGTTTTCAATCAGTGGGTTCTGATGTCCTTTGAGTTGCCCATACAGTGTTGTGGCTTGTTGAACTATGATGTCTTGGATAGGTATTACTTTAAAATCGTTTAATAGAGTTGTGTTGCGGACATAGTATGGACAATTTGCCACGATTCTTAAAAATTTGTTTTGTATAATTTGTAATTTATACAAGTGTGTTTTTGCGGCAAAGGCCCAGGCTGGTGATGCGTAAGTTAGAATAGGTTGTATTAAGGATTTGAATAGAAGGATGGAGTATAAATAACTGAGTTTGCTACGTCGATTGATCATAGGGTATAGTAAGTAGAGTCTGCTATATGCTTTGTTTAAAATATTTGTAATATGATTATGCCATAATAATTTTTTGTCTAGTGTGACGCCCAAGTATTTACTGTCGTTACTCCATTTTATAATTTTACCATTTAGTGAAATATTCTGGAAAGGTAGATGTCGTCTTTTAGAGAATAGTATTGCTGTGGTTTTGTCTGCATTTATTTTGATTCGCCATCTTTTATACCAGTGTTCGGCTTTTTTAATATAGTCATTTATGGTGATGGTTATATATTTTGGGGATTTATCCTGACAGAATATAGCAGTGTCATCTGCATATATCGCCAGATGTAAATCTGGAGTAGCTGGCTGAGGAATGTCATTAATGTAGATGTTGTATAGGGTAGGGCCTAGGATGGATCCCTGAGGTACGCCGGCAAAAGCTGTTCGAATTGCTGAGCTAGATTTATTTATTTGAACAAAGAACTGTCTATTCTGTAGGTAGGATTTTATTAAGTGAATTATTCTGTTTGAAAATTTGTAGTGTCTTAATTTATGTATTAATCCGTTATGCCAGATTGAGTCAATTGCTTTTTCGACGTCCAGAAATATTGCACCAGTTGATTTAAATTCGTTGAAGCCGGTAGTTATGAGCTCAGTGACCCTGAGTAGCTGTTGAGTTGTAGAATGATGCGAACGGAAGCCGAATTGCTGGTTGATCATAATATTGTTGTTCTCGATGTGCTTATTTAGTCTAATTAGTATTATCCTTTCCATGATTTTTGACAGTGATGATAACAAACTTATTGGACGGTAGCTACCAGGTAGACTTTTGTCTTTACCTGGTTTTGGGTTGACTATGATTTTTGCCGTTTTCCAGATGTCTGGATAGTTACCAAACTTAAGTATGGCATTGCAGATGTTAGTAATGTATATTATGCCTTTTTTGGGTAACATTTTTAATGAGGCATTTGTTATAGTATCATGTCCTGGGGCCTTTCGAACTTTTAATTTTTTAATAATACATTTCACTTCTTTGGGTGTGGTGAAATCAAATACTTCGTTAACGTCTATTGGTTAAGGTACATCACTCATAATGCAGTTATTCACACTGGTAACTAAATTAAATATTTACTCATTATTATGATTAAATTTTTAGTTATGATTGAAACTAAATACAGGATTGAGATTTGATTTTTTCACGAGTTTTCTAATAGACAAGTGCGGAAAAAGGCCTTATGAAACGATGAAACTTTTTTTCACTATTTTTTCTACTTTGCCATTTATTCTTTAAGGCATAAATTTGTATTCATAGCAAACAGTATCATTTTATGCAATATTTGTTATATGCTGGTATCACTGATTTGTTGTTTTGAAATGTGCTGTCAGCTGTCAGTACCCCACCATATTGCAGTAAATACCTTGCAAAATTTACTTCCCCGGAAGTCAAAAGAGGCATACGACAGAGAATATAACTTATTTGGGGAAAGTTCATTGAACACCACTATAATATTGGGGGGAGGGGAAGTTACCTCATATACCAAAAAAGGAAAAGAAGGGACGTCCTCCTGGCGTTGAAGGATCTACAACCCAATTTCAGAAGGAATTTCCGCAAGAGAAATAGTTAAAAAAAACGAATCATAAATATTAGTGGGGGGGGGATACACACCGCAAAATATGCGGACTCTTGAATTGAAGAGGGGTTTTATAAAGGGGAATAAAAAACACGTTAAAAACTTCAAATTCTGAAGCCCTGAGGCGCTAAAGGCAAAAAACTAAAACTTTTCAGTCTTCAAAAAAAACTGCAAAAAAATTTAACAAAAAATCATAAGTCACGAATATATTAGGTTAACTTGACAGCATCAGAATTTGACATTTCATTCAGTGTTACCAACCTCCAATAACTAAAATTCGGGTGTTGAAATGGACCTTCTTATAGCACTCAAATGAATGTGGAAATGAGCGTCTTATGAACGTAAAGTAGAAAAAAATTGTTTATCGAATTTTATATCTCATCTTAAAAAACGACACGGAAACGATGCATTTATTGCATTTAAAAAAACATTGATTCTAAAGGTAGACAAACAGTTGTTTCTCAAAAATCAAGAACTATTAGAGCCGGAACATTGTCACAACAAAAATTTGAAGAAGACATTACCAAATATGTTATTCCTCTAAGATCGGTAGCAGTGGCGCACCCAGGAATTTTTGTTGGGGGGTGCCCGGAAGACTAAATTATTTAAATTATGTAAATATAAAGTGATGACCTAAAAAAAAGGTCCTCACTTCTAAAATAGAAGTGACGACCTAAAAAAAAAGCTCCTCATCTCTATTTTTAAAATTTTCTAGTGTGTTTGTGTCTTTTTATTTTCATTTCCTTCCTTCTTAGGGGGAATATAAATTTAGTTTGATTACATTTTCATTCAGATTTTTAGTTGATTGAAAGTTTAGTTAAATAATGCCCAACTCTGGTTACAATATACCAGACAAAAATTTTAGAAAATAGACCCATTTATGACCCTTTTTTGTATCCCTTGCAAGTCAGAGGTTCTCAACATAAGATGTTTCCGAGTAATTTTAGTAATAATATTCTATTGAATATTTTTTCAAATATATTTAGTATTGAATGTAATGTAAAATTGCAAGTATTTATATGGTACACGACCCGTAAATAAAAAACCAAAATAAATAGTCATGCATTTATTTTTTTGTACCTGAACGTACGGGATACGGCTTGTTGCGTTTGAGCGATAATGTAGCGGACGTATCACGTACGTTCGTATGGATAGGGCAGTTAAACAATTAGATTCCTAATTCACACTTTAATATTGAAATACGTACAATTCTGGTTTTCAGAGAACGACAAGTTCAAAAGAACAGCGCACAAATTAATAAATAAAACATTTCAAGAAGCAATCGCAGAAAACACTGTTGGTGGACCTCCTCCGACGTGAACAACCTTCAATTTTTGGGACATGTGACATATTTTTGTGTTTTAATTTTTAACAGAGTGCTGCAGTTCCTGTATGTCAGAGAGAGGTTAGGGTTATGATTATGTCCTGCAAAGATTTGTGCTTTAAATCACTGTTTCTCAACCGTTTTTAGTCGGGCCCTACTTTACATTTTAATTGCCTCGCTCTCCTTAACTCTATCTTAACCAATCATGTAGGTACAGTTCTTTTCTCTAACTCTGTTTCTCTCATAGATCTCTACAATGTACTGATAGTAAAATTAATGATTTTAATTTATTTTATTTTATAAGGATGAGATGATAAGGATAAATACATATATCCTTATGCCTTGAACGGAATTAAAACCCAGAGACTTAAGCACGAGGCAGGAATTTTTATTACCAAATAAAGGAATTATAAAAATAGAGTATACACAGAGTTTCCGATAAATAGTGAGTGTTACATAATACCCTTTTACGCTTAAAATTAGATCCCAGTACCTAAGCGTAACGTCAATTTCTTCGTGTATTGTCGTAGTCTCATACGACGGTCCACGATCGCCTATGAGGATATGACGATATAAAACTTCTAGCGTCAGTGGAGCTAAAAAGGGGGTTAATCACTATTAATCGGACACTCTGTATACATTATTTTTTATTAAAAGAAGCAAAACAAGTTATACACAAGCTAACTCATTTTTTACATTTAGTACGAATTACACTTTTGATCGGCACAATGGCTGGTTGAATTAGAAACATTTCCAACTAAATGTTCCAAGCGATTCAAATGAAATTCCTCTTAGGGTCTTAAAGGTCTTGATTTTATTATTTTATCTGCTTTATCATGTTCCCCATTACCTAATCAATGTATAAATTTCATAAATTGAATAAAATTATCGCGAAGAAATAATTTTTCGGAGCCGACTTGAAAGTTTCCGTGGCCCCCCAATATTGATTTTATATCTGACCTCCAAAATATATGCCATGGCCCCCTAGGAGCCATTAAGCCCCGTTTTTTAGGTGAAAATATGGTATTCTTACACAGGCTGATACTCTTTCTAGGAGAATAAAACTTGATTGGAATAATCTGTCAGGTATTTTTTTAACTTTAGGCCGAATAATATTGAAGCATTACATTTAATATCGAAATAATAACAATATTAATCAAAGAAACATTTATCCATAAATGAATTGTTTTATGATATATTTTATTTTATTATGTATTCATAAAAATCTATTTCTAGGTAGGGAAAAAAAGGCGGGAGGCCAAATCTCAGTTTTGTCTTGTCACCGAGTGCCAGCAGAACTCCAACATCTTCAGTTACTTTGACGGTTCCAGTTTAAAGCCTTTTTTGCGGATCTCTTATTTCTGACGTAATCAAATCTATTTCCTTAATTTTATTTAAACACGTCTGTTGGGTTTTACTGAGAGATATCCCAAAGATATGTGTTGTAGATTTTGTTTAAATCAAAATATATGCAAAACCTACGCAACAAATTACAAAAATCTGTGATCTCTGCCAGAAAATCATTATAATTGTAATGTATTATTTGTGTATTGGTAATACTCAGGCTCGGAATTGACAAGTCCGGACTAATTATTAAACTTAATCTTAATCGAGCGTGTGTTGCAATAAATTATTTATTTCTATACCTCAACCATGACCTTCCTCAGAATATTACAGTTGCCGACGAGGATGGGATTCACAAAATAATTTATGACACAAGTTTTTATTCCAATCTTATTATCTGAAAATAATGTTCTTGCGTAGGTTTCTTTCTAAAACCAGTCATTACAGATTTTTTAAATTAACAACTTAAACATCATTTTGTTAATAAGAAAAACAAGTTTTTATCTGTTCACTCATTATCAAGCAACTCTGCATCTCATAAAGTTACATTTCTAAAACCAGTAATAACAAGCTTTTTAAATTTGCGACTCCAAGATCATTATATTTATTATAGAATTTTAAAAAAATCAAAAAGCGTTCCTTAATATGCTTAAACATAAATATATATTTACGTTAGCTTTTTAGAAACCAGTATCAGTTTCTTAAATTTCAGACTCCAGATTCATTATTTTATTTTAAAAATACATTAAAATGCGTTCAAACGCGTTATGTGTTATTTGTTCAAACGAATATATTGGCGTTTCAAATGATAGTCTTACTGAAACGAATGGTTATTCGTTTCTTCCATAAGTTACTAAATTTACTGAATCTAGAACCATTATATTTATTTTAAAAATTATAATAACGAGAAAGAGCAATCGAGAATTGAGCAAGCAACAGAAGCAGTGACAACAGAGCAAGTGATACAAAAGATAAAATTACAAAAGAATAGGGTTATACCTCGGCTAACGAATTTAATTTTTTCCACGAGGTGATTCCTAGAACGAATTATTCGTTAATCAAATCACGATTTTCCATAAGTTTCAATGAAAAAAACCTTTAATTCCATTCCCAACAACGTTCAACCGAACGGAAGGGTGAAGAGTTGAAAATTCGCTATAAACTGTATGCAGTTCACAGTCCATACAATCTAGAGATTTTGTTCATGGGAGAATCACCTTCAGGCTGTCTTCCTGGAAGGTTTAATAATTGTTGTGATCTTGGAAGAATCTCAGGAGTTTCTTCTGTTCAATTCTTGGTTTTTTTGCTGGAGGAGATGTGAAGAATTTCTCGAATGTTGGCTGAATTTCCCTGTTCTTTAAGATACCTTTGAAAGAGTTTAGGCAGAAGTGTTTGAAGTGTTTTTCGATATTCTACAAATAATATATTTTCTAATCAGTATTCTGATATTATTACACATAGGCTCGAAAATGAATATTAGATATTCAAAATTAGTCACCACATACTAAATTTGCTTAAATTATTATCTCACCCATATCTCGACCGACAACATTGGACCTCAAGATTAATATCCCTCATATTACTTTGGGTTGTACACAATGGACTTCTGGAACATTTAATATACTTTATCTTATAATATCTTTGAAATTATTTTGCAAAGGCCCAATATTAATGTGGACACCGTTATTTTGGACGTTTGCCATTGCTGATAGTACTAGGTTAGAATAGTACAATTTAATGAGTATTAGTATCGTAAAAATATAATACTTCATGAGTATATAAAATATATTCGGACGTTTCAGAAACTGCTCAATAATCTGTTTCCGTCTTCAGCGATTACGAGAAGTGATAAACATTTCAATTTACTTCGTGTTTTTATACCGGGTATTGTAAGAATGGGACCAGGTTATAGGTATGCTGTCCAAAATAGCGGTGTCCGCATACTTTATCTTATCAATTCTGGCATGCAAAGGTCCTGTTGCGATTCGTTGTCCAAATTTCAATTAGTTAACTTAATTGGTTAACGGTAAAATTCTTGTTTAAAATCCTTTATCCGAATTATTGGATAGTAGTTATACGTGGACTGAGGCAATATTGTAAATGCAACAGAAGATCAAAAGCGCAAAATAATTGCATAATTTATTTCTAGTTTTAAGTATAAGACAGAATTTAGTACATTGCAAGTTCGAGCCGTTTGAGTTCTTCTGTTAGTAACCCTTCACTATCATAACTTAAACTTATGACCCAATTTATATTGGTTCTAACGACCAGAATAAGGCAGATTTTAGTTCAAAAGACTTTTAAGCTTAATTCAAGTCTTTCGGGTTATTCTGTTACTAACATCATTGGCGCGACAGCCCGAGGTGAGCCTAGTTTTTCCTCCTGTTTCCAAGTTTCAGGATCATGTTTTCCAAGTACATTCAGGAGTAATTTGGTCAGTATTGCGTCCATTTTTATAGTGTACACAGAAAAGCACGTACAGTTTATAGCCGGTTGCGAACGGCTAAGCAGAACCTGTAATTTGTATAAATATTTTTACACAAATTATTTGATATAAGCAGGAGTTGAACTCATGTCCGTGCCCTTATTTAACGGTCAAAAATCAGGTACAAGTGGTTTAAAGCTTGCAGCCACAGCTATTCTGTTACTAGCCCTTCGCTATTATAACCTAAAGGGGAAGTATTTTAAGATCGCAGTGCTATTTCGGCATACTTGGAACCTTCAAAATAGACATTCGTTACATATAAACAACGTGAATTTTAATGTTTAATGGTGGTTCTTGTAATTTTGCTACTATATTAATACTTGTTTTTATGCAATTATATTTTTATGCAAACATTTTTTATAAAAAAAAGCGCGATAGAATGTCTATTTCTGTAGTTGCTAAAATTCCACCAGGTGTCATATAGCTTAGCAATTTTTCCCTAATGACCTAAGTTATAAATACATAGTAGTTTTTATTGACTAGCGATGAAATAAGAGTTTAGAGAAGACTTTTTAAGCATAACTCAAGCTGTTCGGGTTCTTCTGTTACCTATCTTATACAATCATGGTCAACAATAACCCAGTTTTTAGTTGCATACTTGTTTTTATTCAGTATTTGTTAACTGCTCTTTATATATACTTCTTGTCACTTGGTCCTTTGTTGCACATGCTCTTTTGTAAAAATCACAGGAACCGTGTAAAAATGTATCAAAAGAAAGAGCGATCAATTAGGTACTAAAACGAATAAGTGCATTTGCGTTTCAAATTACGAACTTTCTGTATTCATGCGTAGCAATTATATGCTCAAACGAACAAAGTTGCATTTGTGCAAAAGATAACACAAACCATCCGTAACAAGTTTCTAAATTTGTTAACTGGAGGAAGTACCACTCTAAACGTAATTTGTCATAAAATTAAAAGTAAAGATATTGGTATCAGTATCTTCCTGTTCTTAAATGTGTAAAATAAAATCAATAAATTAATATAAAACGTGTTTTGCACCATCTAAAATGCACAATAAATAACAAAAAAGCGTGTTTTTTAATCTGTCTTTTTGACGAATAAATGCTACGAATGGTCTATGATCTTTCATCCATAAATTCCTCAATAAGAGGTTATGTGATTATTTAGAATATTAAAATTGTGAATTGCATATTTAAGAAATGATAAAATATTAATGTTTAAAAAAAAGGAATAATTAAAATAATTTAAACCTATTTTTGTAAATGAATCGTCATTCAAATCATATTTTATCCTTGTTTGTTGTGTGCGTCCATGTTCATTCGAAACGGGAATTGTCCATATTTAAAGAAAGGATTTTTCGTATATTAACTCATTATAAATTTAATGATAATTCAATATTTGGAACTTAAAAGTAAGTGGTCGAAAAATTAGGATTCAAACTTATTGAAGACAATACGTTTTTTGCAATAATCTAAAAATTGCATTACCGTGACTAATTACGTTTTGAATTATTTCAATTATACAGAGTACTTGACTGAACTCCGGCAGATTTTGTTTTTTTAATAACTTTTAAATAAAACACTTTTCATTGATTGTTTTTAATTGATCATTTATTTAACTCTTCGCATTAAGTATGAAAAACAGTATCGTCCAAATAGCCCGCTTCTACAAATAAATAATAAAGACCTACCAATCCTGGCTTTTTCATGACAGCTCTGCGAATTTCTAGTTCTAGTGTTATAATTAATAGGATTTGGAAAAGTTTCAAAATAAAAGAAGTTTATTTAACTAAACTAACGTTTCGATTTTATTCAAATCTTCATCAGAGCTAGTCAAAAGTCACTGAAAATATACCTATGCTGTTAAAATCGAAACGTTACCTTCGAGACGCTTTTACAAATCTCGAAGAAGTAGCGGTATAACTATCGAAGGTATAAGTTTATTCCAAAGTTCGCTTTTACAATGCATTTTTTATTGTCGGATAGTTATCCATGGTTTTATTGTAAATAAAATAAAGTTGGTATTGTTTGACACATAAAACTGACATATTAGAAAAGTCATATTTTAAATTGACATTACTGTTAACAACATCTTTGAGCATGTTTGGGGAAATATTGAGAGATGTCGAAATATTCGAGATAATTCTTTTATTGTGGTATATCCGCTGCTTTAGTGTCAGCCTCTCGTACGCAAATATTCACAAAACCGCCTTCTAATAGAATCGAGCCCAAATACCGTCCAGGTGTGAATTTTCATAAGATCACCCTCTACTAGTATAATTCTATTAGAATCTATACCAAATGTCGTCCTTGTGATAATTCGCTCGTGTGCGGTGCAGTCTATATACAACCGCACGCGGTGGCACTGATTGTGGTTCATATTTATATATTGTAATCCTTTTTCACCGCGGAGCTTATGTTCCACTTATATACTGTGGACAAAAAAACGTGAGTAATAAGATTAAGCGTATACATATTATGTACAGTGGTGGACTGCCAAAATTGTAACAATTAGTTCTCTCAGGAGGAAAATTTCTCTGGTCAATAACAGGAGTATTCTTTCACTGTACAACAACATTAACACCAGTTCACATTTGAAAAATATAAAAATAAATAACAACTGGTTCGTTCGAACCGGCTCCAGCCAAGCACTGCATATATACATATATAAAAAAAGGCATTATATGTATATAGTGTGGAAGGAGTAAGAGTGTTCAGTTAGATTCGAAGCGCTCCAAGTGCTAGGAACATATTCCAGCGGTAATCGGCGGCAACTGTTCATTGCTACGCTATTAAAATATAAATAAAGTTATTATTTCACAACTGCATATAATCAAAACTGCTGAACAAATACATGGATAGAGGGATTACTGTACTATTATTATTTTGTATGGCAATGTCTAGGTTCTAGAGATTTCCAGGTCTCGTGCTCCGACATGACCTAACGATTACTTTGTTTTACAGTAGCAGAGACCACCGGTTTTCGTGCCCTGTGAAGCAGGCTCCATATTTCCGAAAATTAATTCAGAAATACAGGCACTCATTGTATTTTGTATTGTATTGTATTGTAGAATCTGAGGCTACGGTTGCAACTGCCATTTTTTTTTTTTTTTTTTTAACCTTTTTGTCCATACTAAGCTGCAAGTGAGCTAACCACTACGCTGCTGCCACCACAATTATATAACTGTAATAAAAATTCAAATAAAACGTTATAATATGACATTTATCATACGTCAATTTAATTTTTGCACCATTGCTAGGTAACAAATATTTATTCACCAATCAGAGCGAGGAAATAACTTATACTGTCCTTTGTCTGAAGTGCAGTTGGCCGAATAAAATATTCTGGTGTTTATTCCGGTGTTTATCCTACCCGAGCTTTATCCGAGCATTGCAAAAGCGATTTTTTGACTTTATACCAGGAATAGCGTTATCCAAGCTTTATCCAACGTTAGTAAAAGTTGCCCTTAGTTAAATAAACTTCTTTTATTTGTTCACTTGTCCGAATCCTATTCATTCATTAATTATATTACCTACGGACATAATTCATCAAACATATATTCTAGTGTCATTTGAATGACATCATGTTATATGTTGCCCATGACTGGTAAATGATTACTGGCTTTTTATCATATACCGTTTTTTAAGTAGCATACACCAGGAGCATTCAAATATAATGAACAAAGTGGTCAATCGTTTCGTGGTCAATCAATTTATTTCGTCAGGAGATGCGTCGCGTAAAATTTTCAGTTTAAAATACATGCACTACGCTGTATGCGATGTTGCACCATCAGTTGAAACCACATATACTGGCCTTGTTCATTAATTTCTGGCACAAAGAGGATTTGAAGCATCGTGCGATATTATTTACTAGTGAATGTAAGATTATTTCCATAAGAATCTATTAAAAAAAGATGATACCACCAACCTAAATTGTAGATCAATCACTCTACGAGGGCGAATAGGTCAATTTTAAGTTTTCCGATCCCTAATACTGTTTGCACAAAAATTCACGTCATTTCTCTAAGCTAAACAATGGTCGATCCATTATAATAAAATGTTTTGAGACCATAACACATTGTTGTGGCGTCAAAAACTCCATTACTAAATGCATGCGTCCATACTACAAGACAGACAAATTACAATTCATAGCTACAGACCAAACAAATTAGCAGTTCAAAATAGACAAGGTTCAACAACCTGAATATATTGTAAAAATGTGTCAAATAAAGTGTTCAATAGTTCCCAGTTGAATAAAACATTTTTTGGGCGAACATATCAAAAACAGTTCTTTTTTCTTATTTAGTACCGGCAAAAAGTGAATCTTTTTCGGTCTAGGCCGATTCGCTTATTTTTTGCCGCTGGTAGTTAGAGCCATCTATGTGTCATTTCTTAAGTTCAAGATCTCCATGGTTACACTGAAACAACTGACAGTCAAACATTTATAATTGTAATAATTATTCAGTAACAATAAATTATCCAATGTAAATAAATAAATTTAATTTTTCTAATAAAAATTACGTTTGGTCGCTCAAAATTATAATGTGCATCTTGGCCAAAAAGATCGTTTTCGTCCTCATCTGTTTGAACTCCTCTGCTGCGCCTCGGCTTTCAAATTCAGATGCGACCGAAAAAGATCTACTTTTTGGCCATGGTACACAAAAATAACTATTATTTACAACTGTTGTAAATTTGAAACTAGAAATAACTTAGGTTCATAGCTGAAAACAAATCCATTCTAGTTGTGGCTAAATTAAGTTTCCACTCATATTTAAGTTTTAAATCGCATTTGACAAGTATAAAATTATAATGAATGTATGGTATAAGTAGCGATAGACAGTTGTAAAAACTAGCTTATATTATTTAACCCTAATTATAGTAGGTTTCTGATTAAATCATACCTAAGTGGCATAAACAATCTGTAAATCTAATTAATCTTAAATCATAAACATTAATGACATTTTGTGGTGTTCCTCAAGGTTCAATTTTGGGACCTTTACTATTTTTAAGTATATATTAATGACTTTGTGAACTTCATTTAGATAGAACACAGCTCGTTAGGCGAAAATAGCCATCGTTGCTGTGCGCAAACATTTTTTAACTAACCGACTGACATTCCAACTCTTTAGGTGAAAAATTAATTCTGTATGCAGACGACAAAAAAATGTTTTGGCGCATAGCAACGATTGCTATTTGCATGTATGTCGACGACACTATCTTCTTTACTTATACAGCAACTTTTCAAGCCCAATAAATATAAATTCAATAATATTAGACAAAGCAAACAGATGGTTAATTTCTAACAAATTAGCACTTAATGTTGAGAAAACTCGACAAATGTTCATTACTTTTAAAAATTATAACTATGACAAGCCTAGGTCTGTTTTTTGGGAGTTTATATTGATCCTACTCTGAAATTGACTCAACATATGAGCTTGATTATGGTTAAACCAGATAATGGTAGAAGCCATTATCTGGTTTGATGTGTTAAAAGAGAAATAAACTATGTAAATCGATTTTTTTATTCTTAAATCTCCACAATTCCGTTTCCTAAAATATTCTACGCATTTCTTATTTTGCCCTATTTCAATCTCACATATCGTATGCACTGTTAGCTTGGGGACATTCTGCTGCAGCGTGAAGAATATTTTCTTGCAACGCCGTGCAATCAGAATTTTAGCTGGAGTTCCGTACAAGGAAGATTGTACAATTTTTTTTATGAATTTTCAAATAATGACTTGGGTAGGAACCCCATTTCATATATCATTGTCTTCTAAATGCCCACAAAAATATAAAACCATTCAACAACTTTTGAACAGGTTCACTCACATAGTACTCGGAATAAGCGAAGCGTATTTACACACTTAACAAAATCAAGAAATGGTACAAATTATTACTATACCAAATTTTTTAATAAATTACCTGCGGAACTTTGTAACTTAGTCAATAAATATATAATTATTGTTATTATATCTATATTTCAAAATAAAATAAATGTATCTGTTTCACCAACTTTTCACCAAATAATTGTTTGTTTATAATTCATTTGGTGTTGTCTGCTTTTTAAATACAATTTTCTATTAACATAAAATTATAACCTTCTTTTGACCTTTTTAAAATTCAAAATAAGAATTAAAACTCCGAGTTGCATGTTTTAGTTTACAACGAGTTTTAAGTTTTATATCACGATTTTGCAAATAATTTTTTGTTTTATATCTATATTTCGCTTATAAATACTGGTAAGACTTATTTGCAACAGGCATAGGTGCTCAAGCAAACAAAACTGTATCTGCATTTTATTGATAGACTTTCGGTAACCAGTCGTAACATGTTTCTTAAAATTTCTGCAATTAATTCATTTTGTTAGTCATAAAAACACATGAAACCAAGTAAGCATCCATTTATGTTGGTTATCAAACAAGACTGTACTTGCCTGTAACAGGGCTGCCAACTAAGCACATACAATATAACAAGACAACAATAACACTAAAGCGTCTTGGCGTAGTAATTAAGAGAAATGCCATCGACACATAATGACTTGTTTTTGCTAATACCACGAGATAAACCATCGTGATTACACAGCTTAGCACATAACGGCAACCCTCGCAAGATAAATCACAAACACTACTTGATCATTTGACGCTAATCTGCGTTGCACAAAGAACAAATATGCGTAAATTAATAAGATAATTGAGGAATATTTTGCATGAGATTATTATAAATTTACATAAGCTTCGTGATGAAGAAAATTTATTGTGTCAAAACCACATACATGAAAGAACACCACAAAGAAGTAGCAAAGCAATAATATAGTCAAAAGAACTCGAAATTATGGAAAGGCAAAAGAGCATAATTTGTAGGACACATTTCTGTCATAATATTTAAAATATTTGATTAAAAAGCTAGTAAAGAGTTAATACTTAGCGACCAAAAAATAACTTTACAACTTAAATAAGCGGATATGTTGGTTCTTCTTTTATTTTGACAGCTAATAATTGACAGTTAAACAGTGTATACGGTGCAAATTTGTTGTACAGCATTTTCCAATTCAACAACGCGTTTTACTTATTATAAGGTACCTACAAGAAAAATTTACAGCAACAAAAATCTACGACGATAAAAAACTGAACCATACATCCACCAGCCACCATTCTCTTAGGTCAAAAAAGCAATAAAGCATCATAAAGAATAGAACAACTGCATGAATATATGATATGCCCAACGAAATTCACAAGTTTTGAAGTGAAGCGCTTCGCAAGAAACTATATGATGAAATAAAACTTTAACGGTTTTTTTGAACAAAGTATTTATTTTAGAATACTTTATCGAAAAAAAGGCGTTTGAGTTTTATTTCATCATCTAATTCATTGTACATCATATAGTCTATATACGAGGGATGTTTCCAAAGTTCTGGGAATTTAGCTATAATTTTTATTATTTTGTTAATTTTCGTCAATATTACAATGTAGTTTTTCAACATAATCTCCATTTAACTGAAGACATTTATCCCAACGATAAACTAATTAACAAACAGCTCTTGAAGTTGACGACAAGTATCAGACCTATTGAGTTTCTGTTTTGGTCCCAACAGCTTTAGCACCTAGCGCAGCGAAACCTTGCTAACGCCCAAACAATCATGCAAGATGTCAGGAACTTGTCGTGTACCTATCCCTAGGCGCACACTAATTTGACGAATAGTCATTCGCCTGTCCTCTTTCAGTAGGTCTTCGACGGCAGTAATGTTTCTTTCATTTACCGACGTGCTTGGGCGCCCACTGCGTGAATCGTCTTCTAGTGATGTTCTTCCGGTTTTAAAACGATCGATCCACCGATAAACAGTACTTTTGGATTCTGCAGACTTACCAAATACTCCTTGCAGACGCTGAATAATTTCTCATGTTTTCACACCTACTTTCCACAAAAAGAAAATTATTGCTCTTTGAAATTTTGTTGCGTCTTCTATGGTTACAAAAACAGTGCTATGAAAATGCGTCTATATCAGTCGAACACCTAAATCAGACTGAACAATATTGCACTAGATAGTTGCATAAACATGTCAAGACTTGTCTGGCACCAATAACATTGCCTCTAAGTTCTGCGTAATTTAATTATAGCACAATTCCCAGAATTTAGGAAACATCCCTCGTAGAAAAAACTATATATGATCATTTTGCTAGTACAAAGAAAAGAAAAGCTCTCCGAAAGCTATTCGTAAATTTCTGTGATATAACCCATCCATAAGAAACTAGATAAACTGGAATGTGCAAACTGTAATGGGATCTCACTTCTGTTCACCGAACGTAAGACCCTTTCAAATATTGTTTGCATCATTTTGTACCATACTCACAAGAAATTGTTAGTGAGTAGGCAAGTTTTAGACCTAACAGGATCAACAAGAGATGTAATATTCTTCTTAAGACAAATCCATGGAAAAATGTTGGGAAGAAAACACTAATGTTCATGTCTTTATTGATTTCAAGAAAACCTACATTAGCATTGTGCGTAACAAACTCGAGAAAATTTTGGACGAACTTGACATTCCCAGTAAATTTACTAAGATGACAAAAGTGTGTATCAGGATCCATAAGCAAGTATGAAACCTTTTGTCACTGCGATAGTTCAGGCAATACAACATACGTAAAAAAAGTAATCAATTTGATTTCGTTCCTCGGGAACTGGCAAAGTAAGGACGAAACTACCCGATGTTCAGTACAAGTTTCAATTCGCTTGTGACACTCCACATTTACGTGAGTATATATTTTAGTGGTGCGTCATAAAAATGGAGCAAAGAAATATTTAGCAGCACTAAGCAAACAAATTTTGTATGAAACTTCAAGAAAACGCAAGAAAAACCTTCAACAAACAGACCGGGCTTACGGCTATCAAGTTATAACAGCCAGTCTTAAGAGTGGCACACTATGGGCCGTTCATTTTCGAAACAACGCATCAAATCGACGCGAACTTCAGCTAATTTACCAGTGGCGGTCCGAAACACAAACAGCTGACTAATAAAATAATAAGTAATACACCATGTCACTGCTTTGCGTGCGCGCAGACGCAGGAACTCTCAGTCAAAAATTCGGTTCTGCGCAGTTGTTTCGAAAATGTACGGCATATAAAAGTCACCCTGACTCAAGAAAACGAGGTTGAGCATATGCAAAATCAAAATAATGTTCATTTGTTTTTAAGACAGTCGAGGTATTCTGGATAAACCTATTGCACCTCAAAGTTGGATAGTTAATCAGAATTAGTACTCAAAATTTCTCGAATGACTCGGGAAAAAGGTCATGCATACCCGGTTTGAGATTGTTGGATTCTGATGATAGCGCTTCTCATGATACGTTACTACCTTTAAGCAAGTTTTTGGTGAAAAAACGAGTGTTCCTGCGGTTTACAGTCCCATACTCTTCCGATCTGTATTAGTGGGACTTCTCCCTATTCTCAAGAATTAAAATCCACTTCAAAAGTCGCCGTGTTGATACTGTGGACAACATCCTGAAATTTTTATTAGACCACCTAAAGACAGTTCCAGTTTCGAAGTTCCAGCACTACTTCCTGGAATGGGAGAAACATGTGTGTAGCTTCGGAAGGAAACTACATCTATTGGGAAATTGTAGATTTGTAGTAAAGTTACCAAAACAAATTGTTATAGGAACAGTTTTTTTTTTTACTAACTCGTAAATTCTTTCTATTGTCCAACCGGTTATAAGTTTCTTGATAACAATTTAAACTTGGTGCTTATCTGATATACGTTGAGTAATAAATATAGTGTAAATTGATCCAAAAAAATACTTTGAACACAATAGTCAAAACCGCAAAATTGTAACAACAGATTATTATTTGCACTTTAGTAAATTAATATGCTTTGCAAATCATTTGTTTGCCTCAAATAATATTCTATGGCTTTGTATATAATATGATTGTGTATTAATTGTATACTGACATACTATACGAAGTAAAATTTATTATACAATATAACAAAAATAATAAAATGACAGTAAATTAAATAATCTAGCAAAACGAGTTAGTTAAAATATTTGGCGTACGGCAACAATGGATATTTACGCTTATTGGTTAAAATGAATGGCCAAACAAAAATTATAATACTAATAGGTTCCCAATAACTAAGTGGCGTATAGTGACAAATAAGGTTAATTCTCAGTTTTTTGTTGACATTCGGCATTAAATATATCAATGCCACGTGGTCAATATTTACCACGTTTCGTACCAGTCCTATTATCCTTGTACAAACAGGTCACTTTATAGGTATTAAATACAAGGCTAAGACAACCCCTGCGCAGTCTGCACAGTATTGAAAGATAAAAATTCCAGAATTTGGATCCGAGTCTCTGAATGCTCTAGGAAACCCTGTTTTCGACTTGTTTCTTATTTGAAACATGTTCAATGAACTTGTGACATCAAAAGTGGCTGGTGAGTGGTTGAATTCGACTACAATGATCACGTTGATTGTTAATAATTCGCTGCATTTTTTGAACATATTGAATTTGTTAATCGAATACCCATAAATAAATGTATACAAAAAAAAGAAATAATAGCGGTGGGGAAAAAAAATCTATACAAACTAATACAGAAAAAACTTTCCAATAGAATTTTGACTATTTTCTTCAATATGCTAATTAAACGACGAATAACTCTCTTCATCAACCGGAAAACAAAGGATCTAAAACTATTAAAAAGGTTTAACTCAAGGCTCTGTGTTGGCTCCATTACTCTTCAACATATATACCAGCAAACTACTTAAAACATGCTCTAGGAAGTTCATTATGTTGATTATCTGCAACAAAACATCCAAACATGAACAATGCAGCCAGTACATTAACATTTGTCAGAAACAGGTCACTTTACAAATATTACCACCAATGACGCTAACTTCCGAATCCCAAAAAGCCTGAAATATTTACGTTTCATCTCAGTAATAAAGTTGTCTTGCATGAACCAAAGGTTTCTTCACCGGAACGAAGCTTAAGCATACTCTACTTATTTAAGAACCAGCTTGAACAGATCTCTTTCATACAAAGAATGTCTGACAAAGATGTTCAAAAAAATAAAATAACTATCTACTACACCAACTGGCTGGATTCATATGCGGAGCTGATGTAAAATACATTGCGAACAGCGGCAATTGCTATGCTAGATCCGGTATGCTACAATAATACCCACACTTGCAAGGTGGACACCCAATTACACAAAACCATGCGTGTCATCACCGCAACTGTAAAATCAACTCCATCTAATTGTCTCCCGGTGATTTCTAACATCCCGTCTTTGAATGTCAGAAGATTCGATGCAACAAAATGAGAATGGAATAAAGCCAACTCATTGTCTACATAGGACCTGTCTATTAGACAAGATTTGAACAATCTGCCCTATGTTCGTCCTAAATGCATAACCACAATCTGAAATGATAGCTCTGTAAAATCATGATAAACATACCAGATCTATGAGACAATCAGTAGGACAGTGGCGATATAGCAAATAAGAAGATTTTTGATGATACTAAAATCTGATCACCGGAGTTTTCTCTTCCCAGAAATCTTTAGAGTTGAATCGCCAGAAAACTGGCCACGGAAGATGTAACGCCGTGATTAAGGTGTTCACCTGCGTGTGGCTGCATCTTTTTTAAAGAACGTGCCATATCATTCAGAACTTTTCGTTAAGAAAGGTCCAGACTGGAGTCGTAGAAATAAGTAGGACTACACCTAAAAGCAAGGAGTGGCTTTTAGTGCTCGATATAGGTGGAAATTTTTATGTATTGTATTTTTCTATTTTAATGTATAATGTAATGTAACAACCAATTATTATTGTAGCTCCTTATATGAAATATATATACTTCAAGGAAATCTACAGATTATGATGCAATTCAAGAATACCAGAGTTTGATTTTTGTAGTATTTTTAGAGTATTTAAATTTTGGTGTATATGGACGAAACATAGACTTAAACATATAGACATTACATCATATTTAAAAAGAAAATATCATATCTTTGATACCGTCCAGACCAATGGTTAATGGTGGAGTAGAAAGAATGAAAATATCCAATCATTGTATTCCATTTGAAACGCTACGTATGGAAAACATTCGATGTATGAGTAGAACGTTCCTTTACAAGGCAAGATCACGGCAACAAGCTTGCGAATCATTTTTTTAAGAAGTTACTTTAAATAAGACCTAGTAGATCTCACAATATTTGCAAATATTGGTTTCGATGTTTTAAAGCCGTTAATTTTAATAACCAACCACAGCTAGAACGCTGCCAAGATAGAAAAGAAATGTTTTGCGAGTATTATTGTATGAAACTCCGTTCATACGCTAGAGAAAGTCGCGTGATAGTTGTCAGCTGCTCCAGCAACGACAAAACGATTCCACGAAACAGAAAAAATTCAGAAACTCGGTGCACATCCATTTTATTATTTATCAGACAACGTGAAACGAACATTTTGAGCTATATTATTACCAGGAACGGAAAATGTTTTTTGTACAATAATCATAAACACACATTTATTGTTTTATTTTATTGGGCTTTCAATTTTTTAATATACGTCATCTTTGACTACTAGCAGGTGGTAAAATCAAGTAATAATTGTGGACCATGGAAGGAAGTCGAGAGTTAGAACATAATTTAATCAAGTCATAAATGTGGACTATGGACGGAAGTCAAGAATAAGAAAATAATTTAATCAGATCACGAGGATACAGTAGCTTCTACGCAATTTATAATTATTTTAATTTACCAATGAACAAATAATCGCTAGAATAAAAAGCAGCTCATTACCTCTGAGGCTTTCAAATTTATACTAACCAACAATGAGTTTTAAAGATGTTTTACAAGTCATTTATAGCAGCTGTATAAAAAATAGTTGATTGGTAGTTAAAACCAACCAACTGCAGTCGAGTATTGTGATTGGTTAATGGCTGATTTCAGCAGCAAGTAAGATAGTTTCAGCTGCTAGTCGGTTAGTTTTTAGCTGTTAGTACCCAGCAAACATTTTTATACGGGCCAGTACTGGTAAAGCACATACTCCCCGGCATTGAAAGTAATGGGCCAGTACCCCGGTGTCCCCGGGGCCGTTACTGGCCCATTGATGTATCAGTTGCTGGCCCAGCAACGGTAAAGTGCAAAATAATCGCATTAGTTGCAAGATTTATTTCTGATGGTTTTAAGTAAAAAGTATGAGTGAAGAAGAGTGCTTATAAAATGCTGGTAAAGTACTTCGTATAGGCGGAATGCGAAATACAAATGTGAAGTACATTATTAATACTGGCGTTGCACTTACTTTTGGTGCCAGTAAAGTACCAGCATAAAAGCAGTTTGCCAGCATTCGGCCGTTAGTTGAATGTTTGCTGGGTAGTTTCCCAGCAAACATTTTTATACGGGCCAGTACTGTTCAAGCACATACTCCCCGGCAATGAAAGTAATGGGCCAGTACCCCGGTGTCCCAGTGGCCGTTAGCTGGCCCATTGGTTTATCAATTACCAACTCAGCAGCGGTAAAGTGCAAAATAATAGCATTAGTTGCAAGATTTATTTTTGATGGACCAGTGCTTATATTATACCCACTCTCTAGTATTTCAAATGTAATATATGTATATTTACCTTATACTTACCCAGTATTAAAATAAATTAATGGTTAGGTGCAAAATAAATACTCATTTGATCATTTCATCATCGTTGAATAAATTTATTTAACAAATAAAGTTGACAATATCTCATCAATTTAAAACTATTAATGAAGAAATTAACGTTGTTGTCAATAGAATGATGCGATATTGTCAACTTTATTCGTTGAATAAATTTATTCAACGATGGTGAAACAAAAGTAAAAAAATAAACTAGCTCTGAGGAAGATTTGATTAAAATCGAAACGTAAGCTTAGTTAAATAAACTTTTTTATTTATTTCTACACCTGTCCGACTCCCATAAACTTAACTATTATATTATCTACGGACATAATTCGTCAACATACAAAAGTAAAATGTAACATATTATCAAAAATAAGGAGTGCTCATAAAATGCTGGTAAAATACTTCGTATAGGAGGAGTGCGAAATACAAATGTGAAATACATTATTAATACTGGCGTTGCATAAACTTTTAGTGCCAGCAATTTACCAACAGAAAAAGCAGTTTTCCGGCATTCAAAATTCCCATGCTGGGTTAGTTTCTGCCATTAGTAGGTTCGTTTCAGCTGCTAGTAGCTACTGCAAGTTTTTCTATAGTGTACAGGTAGCCAAACGATCAATCGCAATCGACTGGTTACTCTCAGACATTTGAGTGATCCATCGTGTGGCATGAAATTCATAATAGATATTCAAATACGAATAAAAATGATTTAGTCTTTTATATTATCAACAATTTCTCTCGGGTCATAGTGTATTTCAAATTACAAGGAACAACGAACAATAGCACACGATGAGGTGAAGGAGTTAAAAGTGGATATTGCTACTCCATCTATACTAGTTTATTTTATATCCTAACCTAATAGAGGTTACACAGATAATAATACACACATTTAAGTAAGTAGTTTTATAACCCGTGTGAACAAAAATTAATGTGAAGTGTGAATTTTCACAAATTTCTAGTAAGATAAATATATTCTAGTAAGGGATAGTGGCAACAGAACTTACTGAATATTTGGGACAGTATTAATTGCTGCATTCTCGTTAAAAGGAACAATATTTTTAATATAATTTATTATCTGTTAATCTATTTACTAACATTTTTTACTTAATTCACTCTAGTTCTACTCAGTACTAAACGTGGTGACGTCCCCACATACACTTGTGTAGTGCGTGTTGCATGTATCATAGATATATGACCACTATTTTAACTTGAAATCTAAACCACTTTTGTTTTTGGGGAAATTGTCGTGTGCAAATTTCCCTCGGTAGCGAGCCTTCTAATTTTCCAGGGAAAACGACTGGGATACTATTAGAAAAAAGTTTTCCGGCACTGGGAATTGAACGTGGTACTTTAATTCGCAGCTAGCCAATAAAGACTGCTACTCCAGGAATGGTCTAAATAATCATTTATAGTCATAATACAAATTAAAGTAATTAAATCTCCGTTAACTAACTGTATAGGAAAAATTATCTTCGATACAAAGATTTTTCATCATCAGTCACACAAAGTTTTGCCTATAACAACACACAGCTTTGATAATGCAGGTCATTAAAAACTATACAAAGTTGACTAAACTTGTAAATAGAATACTACTCACTTCATTTGCCCAAATTTGAATGCACAAATCAGTTTGCGAATTATTTGCACATGTATAAGAGCCTTAAGTGAATTTATACAGGGCTGAAAAAAAGTTATTAAACATTTTAAAGGTCTATGTACTGACCAAAATGCATGAAAATCTTTATAAACATGGTTTCACAAACCAACCATTTCAAGTATACTAGCTATTTTCAGCATTGCACTATATGTAAAACAAGAAGCCATTTAAGAATTTACTTACGTTGGTTTACAACTTTAAGTCCCCACAAAATTTGCTTACCTGAAAATAAAAAAGAAGCAATTAGTACATTTAAAACATGTTTTATATATTAGAGACTATTCAAAATAAATTAACAAAACAGACGAAAAATGAGTGTATTAATTATATTTATATCGAGCAGAGTAAGCAACTACACTCAGTTCTGTTTTCATGAATTTTTTATGCAGTCTTTTTCTTGATAATAATACCGATTCTGTACAAGGCTCAACATTTTAACGTGAGCTAAAACTATCCGATTATCACGAACTGTAAACCAATTTTGAACGAATGTGAGGTTACAGAATCGTTACTATATTCTGGTGATGAAAGTTATTTTAAATCAGCCGAAAAATATAAACGGGTCAAGATATTATCAAACAGTGACGAATAAAGATAAAAAATTAAAATAATAACACGTATCAGTAAATTTAGTAAATCCACTGAATAAAAACAGAACTGTATTGAATAATTTGTAAATAAAAACGGTTTTGCACCTGGAAACACCAGGTGCAAAACTATTTTAAGAAAATGGCATATTTCGTGAGATAGATGTGTTTTGCAAGTGTGGACAGGAACAGGACCAGTGTTGCCAACGGTGGGAAAAGTCGCAAAATCTATGGTATTTGAGAGGCCGTTTAGCGACAAGAAATCTGCGTTTGGGATAAGTTACAATTTTAGAGTATTTTAAAGTCAACTGACGACAAATTTGGAGAATTTTATGATTTCACTTTATCTGTATTTCTTTTCTTTGTATATACAGTAAAGCTCCGTTAATCCGAACCTCCACTTACCCGCATATCCTTGTAATCCGAACAAAATTAAAAACTGTAAATTTTATATTATGTACCTTGTAATCCGAACCGACCACTGATACCCTAATCCGGATCACATGTCGCGTAGTCGTTATATATTTTTCGCCTTATCTGAATAGCCGACTAGGTGTGGAATATAAAAAGAGATATCTCCGAATAAGTTTGAATCACCATGGCACCAAAAAGGCCACACAAAACGTTAAATCTCATCGAAAAACAAGATATATTGCTAAAATTGAGTAGTGGTGTCAGTGAACAGAGAAATATTGTGTCGGTACATCCACAATTTTCCATATTATAAAGTATAAAGTAAAAATAATGGGGTACGTACTATTCTTTTTCCATTAAACGATAATTTATTAATGGTGCGTTTTTGTATTTACAGTTACATTGAAAGTTGTGTCTCAACACCAATACGTAGGAAAATTCTACGAAAACCAGAATATCCAGAAATGGTACAATTCATTCAAATGGTTTCAATTATAGCGAGAAAGACTGTCACAACTAATATTTCAAGAGAAAAGGCTATTCAAATTTACTCTAAATATTATAATGACAAAAAATTTATTGCAAGCAAACGATGGGTAAATAGGTTTAAAAATAGACGTGGCATTCGTCAGTTGAAAGTGGTTGGAGAACCTTTACTACAAAAATTCACCGAAGAAATGAAAAAATTCAATAATTTACCATATAATACTTATAACATTATTAGAGAAGAGGGTTTGCTGTATTTTCTTTATAGATATTTTTTATTTTTGTCCTAATTTTTTCTGTATTTTTATATCTAATTATATTTATTTACAATCTATAAATTTGTTATTTAATTTTGTAACTGCATACATTATTATATAATTTTATAATTTATTATTTTTAAATAGTTTAATAAAGATTATTTAATTATTATTACAGAGTGGTATATCTGAAGTCCCAAACACTATACAAATAACTAATTGTAGGGAATGTTTTTATTTTTGTAATAAAAAAATTGGCAACTTTTTCTTGAAAATACTTTTCATCATTGCTTTAGCTACTTTCTTAAAAGTCGAGTTGGCAACACTGGACAGGACAATGATAACATGCTCATCAGTCGTAATCCTTGGTAGGGTCAACAGAAGAAATTTCCCCAAAATTAAAAATACTTACGCAAGGTACCGTCTATATTTATTACATTTACGTTTATTTATTAAAGAAAATTGTAATTTGTTGCACACAAATGGTACTGTACATAACTATAAAACTAGAGTTGGGTCTGACATCAGACTACCCAGAATCAAGTACAATTGTGTTCAACAAATTACCGATTTGAATTAGAACTTAGAATAATGCAAATTTTAAATATGTTATTAAAAACTTCTTGCCATAAAATGCTTATTATAGCATATCTGAATATCTAGATGATGATTTAACCTTCCTAGCATAGATCTTTTATTTTCCATGATTTTGTTGACTTGGTTTTTATATATATATATATATATATATATATATATATATATATATATAATTTCGTCAAGAACTTTCTTTCGAGTATATATATATATATATATATATATATATATATATATATATATATATTTTGTACTTTCAGCTATAATAAAATGTATTTATTTATTTATTTATTTAAAATACCGTTAATCCCTACATATATTACTTTGCTAATTGCCAAAACTTCTAAAACAAAAAGACAAAAGGAGAAAAAAACCTTGTTTTGTTATGGTTTCTGCTGTGTAAAAAAGACCAGGTCAATGTATTGCCTGCGTATATAAAGAAGAAGAAGTTTTCCAATGGTAACGTAAAAATAATAAGATGCTTCATGGGAAACAACAAATCATCTAGATGAACTCGGAACAGAAAATATTATCATTTAAACAATATAATAATTTATAAATGTTTATAAAAAACGATTCCGAAAATATTTAATTATAATCGAAAATTAAAATACCCTTAATCTCTTTCTTTATTACTTGGTTATTTGCCAAAGCTGCTAAAGTAAAAAAACAATAGGAAGAAAAAATGTATTGTTATTGTTGTTGCTGTATAAAAATTTCCAGGAGGTCTATTGTGTAGCTTGGTCTACTCTGTAACTGTCAGGGTCACTATCATGCACACTGTACTGTATGAACTTTCGACAGGATACTGTAAAAAGAAACGTCTTGCAGCTTAAAGAATAGACGCCCAGGCCAAATCTTTACTCTTCTTGTACATAAATACATACATTCCATTAAATGGTAAAGACAGAAAGTCACACAAATGGTCTGAACAGCACGTTTGAAAATGTTTGTTATAATATTAAAATAAATTTTATCTCATTAACGTTTGTCAGATTTTTTATTTCTTGTGGCTTATAAACTCAAAGTACTTGTATAAAATACATTCTAACAGCAGAGTAGTTATTATTGTTAAAGACAATAACGTATTATATTACGCTGACAATTTCATGTGTATTTATAATTTACGAAACATACTTGCATGCAAAAAAAATCTCAAATAAAAGTTGTTAGTTTTTGCTTTTATAGCAACTTTTGTTAAATAATTTTTTTCTGTTGTGAAATATTCGCAAAAATCTTAAAACCGACACGAATAAACTTTTTAGAGTTAAACCATTTCAAGTTAACCGATTTTTACCAAAAGTCGATCAACTCGTGCCAAAAGCTTAAATATGAAGTTTCATAAAAATCCTTTTAGCCGAATTTGCTCGTGTACACTGACCGACGGACAGACAGACAGACCGCAGAATCATGCTAAAAATAGTCAAAACGTTATGTAGCGACATCAATTCGTGGAGATCCATCGAAATCTCGAAATGTCAAAATCGGTATGATCACAATACCTCCTTTATATATGTTGGCGGTCGGTAATTATTTATCATTACAAACGCGTATAAAGTTTCTTGCAGATTACAGCACCACACACATGCTCAATATTCGTTCTAGTGTTCACGGATGAAATTGTTATTGTTCCTAACAAGATGTTTGTTACTCGCGGTAACTTTCAGATAATTACGTAATCTGTTCATAGCAAGTCAATCGTGTTTGTAGATTATAGCAAAAACTCTTAGTTAGAACATGCGCGTTGTTAGTTTCTTGGAAATTAATTAATATACATAGTTGTCCCAATTAAATTTCCCACACTGTGATTAGAAAATTATCAGTCTGATAATTTTAGCATTCCCGGTGACAAGAATATCTAACAAGTCTTAAATCTAATATGTGCATTAAATCAGTTCATGAATTTATTTCTTAACTGTTGGTAACTTATACGAAACTTGATACTCGAACAAAGCTTAAGATTACATGAAAAGAAAAAATGTATAGAAAAATATTGATAACTTCATGTAATAGAAGCTAAATTTTAAAATTTCCAAAATGCTACATGATTCCGTTAGTCTTCAAATACATCCGGTAAACGTTCAATTGAAAAATCTTGCTTTTGTATAAATTTTAAAAATGCAGAGGAACCATCTTTCAAGGAGAATGCTAATTTTTGCCTCGTAAATGCATCAGCTAGGTGATCGACAGGTCGACATAACCCCATACTTTAAAACGTTTCAGTGTCATTTCGAAATTAATTTGTTGGCATAGGAAACCAGGCACAATATTAAAAGGCCTGGTAGTGAATCACATCACCACAGCGTGACAGGACTAAAATATTTTTATACAGACGAGATGACAACCTTTGCAACTGCGCGGCAGCTACAGCAATACCTTCATAATGCCACAAAGGTCCTGGTAAGACCAAGAAAACCTTGCGAAATCGACTTTGGGTGGTTGTTTTGATTTCATACCGACATTTAGGATCGATTTCAACACCTGCTCACCGTCGTCAAAGAGTGTGATGGCCTAATCAACGATTCATTGAGGCTACGTCGTGGAAGTCTGTTCACGAATAGGTCCAAGTACTGCGTCAATAATGGCATCCAACATCAGAGGGGGGATAGGAGTGCAAGGCACAGAACACTGCCATAATATACATGCGTTTAACGGTAGAGTTAGTGGGCAATGTTATTGAGACGAAATCATTTGCGAATTCGTTATGGATAGTAAAGACTTCATTGGAGTCTTTAGAACAAAGTTTTAGACGATAATGTCCATTCTCACTGGGCGAGAATAGTTCTACAGACGCTCGATAAACTCCATCTTGCATTTCTATCATTGTCTCCATTCCTAAACCAGATAGAACATGTATGCGATATGCTCCAAACACATCTAAATATCCATACTCCCCACTCTGCGAACCCAGGACAGATTGCAGATGTGTGGGATAAAAGATTCCAACAACATAGTAATAATTGTGTTTTGAGAATGCCAGCTAGGTGACAAGTAGCCGCACACGTCTGAGGTGGAACGAAATGATACATAAAAAAATAATAACTACTACAAATATCATTTTTTCACAAATAAAAAGCATTGTGTCAATATGAAACTCTCGAATCTTTCTGTAGGGTAGTTGAGGGGTTATAGAAAGACCAAAAGGTGTTATTTCGATAGTAATTTACCTGTATTCAACCAATAAATAAACTGTTTTAATTCTGTATTAACCAAAGCGATAATTTCACGGTTGAAATATTATTAATGAAGAATTTAATATGGTAATTGTATGCGTACACGAGTGACTGATGTTCATAGTAGATGGCAGCACATGTCACATCTATTATATACACGAACTTCATGTGCTTCACTTCTCAACGTATGTATACGGAATATTAGTTGCGTTGTTCTTGTTTGGAATTAGTTCAAAACACTGCTTCAACTAAAGCTATTGAACGACGAAGGAACAACGAATTATTATACTATGTTGATTAGAAATACTAGTTTATTTTATTTTAATTGAGTTTGTGTGATCAGTTCCTGCATGATTTACATAAGGAAACCCAATTTATAGGGTTAAAAATTAATATCGAGAACACTAAAATGTTAGCTACTACTAGTACCCCGTAGCTTTATAATCCTGGGTGGGTCCAAGCTGACTTCATTATCTCCTTCCGCTCGGTCCGGTTTGTCATCTTCTAGAAATCGTTAACTTATTTGGCGAAATAGAATGCATGACAAAAAAAAGTACCTACACGTTTGATAATTTAATGTTTACAACCTTTTGATCTGAATAAATTGTAAATTATATTTATAAATTTATAAATGTTTATACCTACAGCAAAAATTTCGAATTATTTTCTTATGGATGGTTTATTGTAAAATAACCTGCAGTATCACAATTCAAGATATCTATGACTTGCCTCTTCATTTTAAAGAAGTAAAAACTTATTTGATTTTGCTAAGGTGATCTTAACACAATAATACTGTTAGCATAAATGTTCTTGTGATACATCTAATATACAAATTTATAAGTGAGACATAAAAACGTGGCCAGAGCTGTTGCTGGAAGTCCAAGGTTCACTGACAGGGCGCAGCGGTACCTAAAATTGCTGCAGGTATATGAAATGGGTGCCGCGAACTTTGTAGAATTAACAGATATAATACAGAGAAATGAGGATAAGGTACACTGAATTTTAAATATTTTATGCAAGGGTTCCGTTATTTTAAAAATGTTGAAGAACCATAGCTTTAAGTGAAGATGGACTCGTTATAATACCGCTTGCTTAAGTTTGACGCAAAGTACAGTAAATGATTACTAAGCGATAGCATACAACGGAAGATAATACAAGAACATAAGAGGCCCGTTATCTAGTAACTACTGAACGATTTTTTGTATCCACGATACTTCTAAATCAGCGAGAAACATCAAATTCCATCGCTTATTAATTAACTAAAATTCAAGGTGTGACTATTTAGGCAAGAAAAGTATCTCTGAGATTAAACAAAGCCGAACTGTTATCGAGGAGGCCAATTACAGAATCGTAACTGCTACCCACTCATTGAAGAACACGTCTTAGTTTTGACTAAAAACACGCTAGTAACTGTAAATGATTTGCGTTTAATTTTATTTGTGATTTATGATGATTGACGGTTTAACTTATTATTATTTTTTAAGTTTTGTTTAATCTCCGAGATACTTTTCTGGTAACTTGTTTTCCAATCGTAGTCCAGTTCTTAAAGGAATGCCACAGGGTTCGGTGTTGGGACCTTCATGATTCCTGATGTTTGTAGTGGACCTTTTGCAGCATATTTAAACCTGGAGTTTGGGGATGACACAAAATTTCTCGGAAACACGCTAAAGAATTATCTCAACATTCAGGTCGATATCAACGCCGTATTTGAATGGACAAAAACTACTGCACATCGGCTACAACAACCCGAAACGTCAATATAATATGACCGGTGCAGTGATAAAGGAAGTTGCTGAACAAACTGACTACTACTCCCAGTAGTAGTTACATCCAAACTGCACTGGTCCTGTCAAGTGGCTAAAGCATCTAAAGCAGTTAAGCGGGCAGATACACATGAAGTGCAATCTACTGCCTACATAGGCCAAACAGGGAGATTCTTCAAAACCAGAATATCGGAACATAAGAAGTCATTTACCAAACAAAATACGTATTTAACCTTCGTAGAACATCTCATAAATGAAAATCATACAACCACATTTGAACCAAAAATACTGCATAACAACAGGAAAGACCTTAAGCTAAATTTACTAGAAGCCCATGAAATTAAGAAACATATGTCCAAAACCAATATTCTTAATGAAATTACCGACCTACACAACTCACCGCTTATAGGATTAAGATTAAACTTGTAAACATAATTTGAAAATGTTGTATTATCTATATAATCTTTTTATTGCTTCTGTTACCTGTACATAATTATTTCTTGTATATATTATTGTAAAATGTAATTTGTACTCATTGCAACTTTGACAATGGCGTGAGCCGAAACTGCAAAACAAAAGTTAGTGAAACAAAAAACCATGTGTTCTTAAAACCTCTTAAGTTTAAGTGAATTTCATAAAGTTAAACTGTCGCCTATTCAATATATTAAACAAGGATTAGGAACTATGAGCAAACAAACACAATATTCGGTTGCTAAGACCGACCACTTTTTGAAGTTTATTGGCAGTCTCTTTGGCAAGCGTATAATTTATATTTGTAGTTTTGCTTTTGGAAAAACTAATCTGATTTGTTTTTAAAAAGCTAGTTCGATGAAATTTTTGGCTCACAACTTGTGTACCAGTAAACTAGGAATTTATGATCCAAGTTAAAATACTACAAAATAAGATAAAATTAAATAAAAATCTTTTACAAAACTTTGTGTTTTTAACTGTCAATGATCGGATATTTGATAAAGATATACAATTGAATAAAATTTCATATAATTTTATATTAAAGTAGAAAGATACACATAAGTTAGTTAAATTTTCTTATTGGCGCAGAGAAGCAAAGTATATTTACACCATACACAGTCCATCTAATTGATTAAATTATATATGAACTTGAAATATATAAAACACTAAACACATAAATGTTTTTACTACCGGGCGTAAAGTCGGCACTTAGGCATTACAGTGTCCAAATTGGCCCTTCTAATCACTAGCACGTAAGGTGTTGCCATGATAATAAACACAAATTATCAAATTCTTTCATGTTAAAAAATAATTAAATCAAAGGATATGTATTGATGTGATAATTTCTTTTGTAAAATACATCAGTTCAACTGACTTAAATCTAAATAACCACAATAATCGGTTAAAATATAAATTTTATACAACCAATAATATAGCTACTGGTTAGCCATCTTAGGTTGCCATGGTAACTAGCTGTCTAAGTCACAAATTATCAAATAAAGTTATCAAGTTAAAATTTTTGGCGTACAAAAACGAAGGCTATTTGCGCATAACACAGCTCATCTGTAACTATCAAATATACACTTTGATGTTAAAAAATACGTAAATAAAACGATGCATTTTTTAATTTCATAATTAATTTTGTAAAATATTAAAACTGATTTAAATCTATTTAACGATAATAATCGATTATAAATAAAAAATTCCAAATAATCATACATTATAGATAGGGGTCTACCATCTTGTGTGGAATTTTTGTACTCAGCATGTAATATTTACCTTTTTACCCAATTGTTTTGAATTTAATAAAAATTTCTTCGATGGTAGATTTTTTTGTACGCAATAGGTTTGTAAAGCCTCATTTACATTCCGCGCGGCTGCCGCGCGAGCACGCCTCGCAAGGCGTGCCTTAAGCCTGGCACGGAATGCACAGCGCGCTACGCCGTCAGAACGGCGTCATTTGCGACGTTGTGTTTGTGCCGTTGAGAACGCCGTTGAATTTTCGCCTGCACACAATGCAATAATTTTTAACGCCGTCAAAATGACAAATGACACCCTATATCTGTGTTTATACGTGAGCTTTCTTTTATTAAAATTATAATGGATGATGAAGACTTGTATGTGATGTTATTTATGTTGTATGCAAGTTATTTATACATACAAACACTTTACCATTCATTAAAAACTGAGGTTAGGTGTTCTACGTCAACGTTCAACGGCGTCAAAAGTAGAAAGTTGACGAACATTCAATATCAACGGCGTAGAACGCCGTTCAGACGTTGCTCATTCTGTGCACTTGCGTACTACAGCTTGATTTTAACTTTGCATTGACAGATAACGCCGTCCAAACGCCGTCAACGCGTCGTCGAACTCGTTGCATTCTGTTCCGCACTTTAGCAGTGCCCTCGCAATGTGTAGGCTGCCTCGAGGTGAGCAGTTCCAAGTCGGTTTTTCAGCGTGCTCACAAGCGCCTCGCATCTCTTGCCTCGCTCTGTTTAGACTGCTTAACAGCGTGCCTCTGAGCCTCGGCCGCACACGCGCTATTTTGGTTAGTGCATTTGTACGGGAATAGACAACATACAGCATGTACAACGATACATGCAAATTGTTAATTGATTTGTATAAAAAAATGGGTATCGTGAGACCCAAAAATAAATCAGAGAGAACTGCTGGTTAAATATCAGTGAGGTTATGGGTTTGCCTAAAACTACTATTAAACAAATTAAACTGTTTCCGTATTCAAATATTTTATTGTACAATTCCTTAATCCACCAACGTGATTTTTGTCGCTGTTTCCTCTTCTTAGTAATAATTCTGTGAATCGCAATGAAGTAAAAGGCAGCAGTAGCACTTGGTAATGGCAGCATATTTGGTTGTGTCGCAGCTACTGACACTTGCTTGCCACGCTTGACAGCCACGTTTGCCATATGATAGCCCAGGAAGTAGCCTCGCGAGGCAGCCACGCGATATGGATACGAGGCTTTAAGGATTCACTTCAATGCTACTATTTTCGACATTATGCTAACGCCTCCTGCGAAACTTCACACTCAATAAGACCTCCTTTGCACACTTACTGCATAAATAACTATTATATACACGGACATAATAAAACAAACCTTGGATCATAAACACAAATAAGTTAATAAAAAGACTGTTATACACCCGAAAAAAATTATAACATACTCGGTATTAGCGTCAAATATTAAATACAAAAGGAACTGTAAGATTTAAAAACAAAAATACTTAACCCCAACGCATGTAAAAAATGAAGATTTTAACAATTTTATAATATTGATATAAACAATGCACATTTTTAATGCAATTGCGTCATTACTAAGACAGGCTTCCATACTGATATACTCTGATAACGTTGGCGCATACGGATAGTAACCGAACTAAGCATATAGAAATCAGACATCATTTTATAAGAGAATTAATAAGAGATGGTAAGTTGGAAGTGAAACACATTTCAACTCAAAAATGACAGCTGATATTATGACAAAAGGTTTGACATCGGACAAACATCTGACATGTGTCAAATATTCGTCAATGCAAAATTATGAAAAAGTAGCTAATGCTAATTGAGGGGGGGGGGTGTTGCTACGGAAATGTAACATGTAAGATCAACAACCAACAAGTTGCTAGGAAATAGATATATAGATTGATGGTCAAAAATATGATGTAGTGTATATGTCACAATATAATAGGTCTGTTCTTTTCGCTACCTTGAGTCTTACTGCAAGACGCGGCTGTATTGACGCGACGTTAAATTTATAACTGCGGCTGTAAGAATTTAAGCCAAACTACCAATTCAAGCGAACAGAAAATATAGACGCCGCCGTAAACCGTAGACGCAAGTTAGCGAAAAGAACAGGCCTATTATAAAATGTATATAGACATGAAATAATACAACTATATACACATATAATCCTCTGTATTAACAGTCTTCCTATTATTCCCGTCAATAATATTGAGGTAGCTCGTCATCCCTTGCGTTTTTTATATTTATTTGAGCTTTTGAACTCTTCCCTTATTCTGATTTCTGTTAACTTATGTTGGTAGAATCAAAATTATTTAGCAACTCAGTCTCTAGATCTCAAATATGAGTCGAAATAACACATTACCAAATATATATCTGACTAAAGAATTGGATGTAACAGAAATACTCGGCAGAAAAACACCTTGAGAATAAGTTCCAATACATAAACATAGATTACCCAATATATTAATTTGAAACACAGCTTCCGGATCAAAAGCTATTTATTAAGTATAAATCGCGATAACAAATAAATATGGCAAAATACTTATTACTCACTAAATCTAAATATATTTCGACATAAAAAACTACAGAATTTCTGGACTTTACTTGGTAAGCCCCTTTAGTGGAAATAAAAAAGTAAAGTAACTAACAAATACACCCTTTGGAGATCACTGTGCCGATTCATCGAAACGTAATTGTTAAAACACCCAACCGACCAATACAACGGCACCATCAAAATTTTTAGTTTAATAAATGCCAAGGTGGTGGCGTTTTTCACATACAGAAGAGCCAGGTCAAAGACAGATGAAGACAACATTCAAAACAATAGTCTGGGGTAAACTATCTTGAAAAAACTGCTTGAAACTGAAGGGTACCTAAACATGGTTTCCATATTTTTGTTGATAATTTAGTCATGTTAATTCTATACGTCCGCCATTTTGATCAATTAGTACCTACATCATCGAAACTATATCCAGGGAATAGAAATTGAAGAAATTCAAAAGTTCTGCTACCTTGGCTGAATGATGTCGATCGATAGAGGCATCGAACTAGATAACACCCATAAATTAAACAGAGCTCGTGTAGCATTTTGCCTCTTACAGACAGTCTGGTCTACCAGTCACTTAAGCAGAAAAACAAAACTACACATTTTTAATACGAACGTGGCTCGTATTTCTTTACGGGTACGAACTTGAAAAATAACCAGAAAATTAAACCAAATACTGCAGTTATTTATTAAAAAGTGTTTGAGGAATATTTGCAGGATATTCTGTCTAAAAACCATAAAAAAAATACAATGCTGTGGGAGATAACTTCAGAGGAATCACTAATGGAAGGGTATCACGCATTCATACTCATGTTAAACATCGTAGTCAGAGAAATTGACAAAGAAAGATATATAAATACGTATCTTTTGTCTCAAACTAAAGTTGGCATGAGCACAAAACATGTTTTCAGTCGGTAATTTAGGTCACCTACGTTAATAAACGTCATTCTATCTCAGAACTAATAAGATCGATTCCTCTGAGCTCTTTGCACATGTCGAATTTAGTTTGAGACAGATGATATGTGGGTCAATCCCTTAGACTACGAAAAATTCCCGTTATGCCTACTCTATTAGTGGTTTCTCAGAGGAGATAACGAACAAACAACCCATTGCACTGCAAATTAAGGTACGTAAGTGGGTCTGCATCGAGCATGCACTTAGAAAAAATCCTACCACTATAGCAAGAAGAGCGCTCGAATGGAATCCTCAGGGTAAAAGAAAGCGCGAGTCACTAAAACAAATCTAGAGACTTACAATTTTGAAAGTGGTCGAAGTTCAGAGAGTATCAAGGGGTTGAACTGAAGACAAAGCCAATATGGAGAATGGGTCAGATGGAGAAGTGTTGTGATCAGATGAAGAAGTGTTAGGGAAGCCTTATGCTCTTCACAGGAGTTCTAAGAATACTTTATATTGTTTGGCATCTTCAAACTATCCCTATGAAATCATTTACAATATGCCGCAGTTAAATATGTCACACAATTAAAGAAATCTTCACATCGAATTTGTCCTTAAGTACTGATATGCCTACGGTCAATCTAGGACAGAGTAAATACCAACAATAAATGAGTAAACTGAACAAAAAAAATATTTTCCAATTAATTTTAAATTAACCAAATGTTTTTCCTTCGTTTTAAAAATGATGCTTATATAGAATTCAAGCCAAACAAGTTTCAGCATATGATATAAATTCCATTGAATTGTTAAATATAGTTAAAGTTCACCTATGGCATGTGATGGTAGATATCTAGTTTCATGATGGCACGATTAAATTGTGTTCTCATATCTGCATATGTGAATACACTACCATGCATTGACCTCATTTCAAACGCAATGTGGTTAATTACGACCAAATAAACATAACTACTACAAATATTAGCCTTGCAAATCGTACTCACTTTAAATAGGAATTACAAGAAATGTAGACAGAGTAGATAAAACAAAACAAAAAGACAACCGACTGGGCACACAGGACTATCAATTCTATTCTTTTTCAACGCATTTTATTATCTTTTTGGCATAAGGTTTGAATAAATTTTGACTGATTTTCTGTTTCTATATTTTTATTTGGGTGTAGTTGTCAAAGTTTATTTGACAATCGAAAAGCTTAGACGCAGTTAATTCATTATGGAAAAAATTACCCGTAACATCTTGTTATGGTCTCAATGTAGATTACCCAGTTTTCTTAAAAAGTTAATAACGAATTCTAAATCTCATTTTAACTTGCATCACTATCTAAAATACAATAAGCCGTTATTGGAAATAGGAAAAGATTCATTCAAGAATTCTGTAGGTTGTGCAATAAGCAGCCTAAAACTGTTCCATGAGCGACTCTTTTACACTCTTATGCCCGGCTGCATAAGTTTTTAGACTAAATGTAAGCTAAAACTCGATGTAAAACACAAAAAACGCGTTACTAGATATTTTTTGACATCAAGTTTTATCTTACTTCTAGGTTTAAGACTTTTATGCAACCCGGCATTCGAGTGACTGTATTTCGTGCAACGGGACTGGTGACATGGATTTTTTTAAAAGTTACTTTATGAACTGTTATGCTCGTGGTGAACGATATCGTGGGATGCTGAAAAAATTCTTTATGACTGAAGTGAATGAACAAGGTCAGCGGAGGTGGTTTTACAAGACGATACTTCATGACACACGGCTCACGCTATGATTTAAATTTTGCGCGATTCTTTTCCTCGAAGAATAATTTCAAAATTTGCTGACATCAACAGGCCCAACCTCGTTTAGCAGTTTTGACTTTTGATTAAAGATTTTTCTCTGGGGGTACTGGTCCACACTCAAAAAAATATTAAGTCCAGAACATTCCACAAGAAATCCCTAAAATAACGTAAGAAATTCCAAGAGTAAAACAATAAAAAGTAATTAAAGGTTATTTTATTTTAAAATTATTTAAAAACAATATCGAAAGAAGTTTATTCAAACAACTTTTATTACTTACATTCATTCGCGCCAGAAACGTTGATATTAAAACTTTAGTAATCGAAGGAAAATCGAAAATCGAAGAACCACACGAAATCGGTTCTCGAGTACTTACTCGGGAATCGATCAACATGAACTTTCATGTTGATTAGCGACTTCGATCTTACAATCAGACGAGAAGAATGCTCAATCAATTGAAGAATAAATGTCTGATATTCGAAGGATCTGGACCTCGGGAAAAATCACGAACGAACGGCTTGACCAAGTGAAAGATTTTAATAGTATGAATCACCAAATTTGTCCAAAATGCATAAATAGGCATAACAAGTATAGTGAAATCATTAGACAAATGATGACCACGTCGCTGGCAGAAACAACATAAATGTAAAGAAATATTTTAATTGAATTGTAGAACAAATATTAAATCACCTATATGTCCCTGGAATACGCATTTTAATCAGTAGTACTCCATCGGTAGTTAAATACAAACCAGATCGGACTGCTGCGATCTATATATTTACACCAGAAATGTGCAACTTTCACTTTGCAGGCCGTGTTCAGTAACAATTTTTAGCAAGTCGTACTTCTTTTTACAATTTTCATTTATAACGATCTTATATTTTGCACAAGAACTATTTACTTAACGCGTATTTATGACAGCAAACTGCCTCCAAGACGGAGTGCTGATGATACGTTTGCCACGATGGGCAAGAAAGTAAACGTTATATTTGGTCATGTTCATACTTTAACACACCATCATAGCTCACTGGTGTGAACAATTGGACGCGAAATCCATAGGATATGGATGCCAAATTGAAACCGTGAAAATTTTCTTATCAGTGCGGCATCCTTTGATGTTGCCGACACCTGGCCAGGTGTTAATTACAGGTGTGCAATTGTAAGGGAGGTAATTTTGGAATTATTTCATAAATAAAATTTCATAAATAAATTCATTATAATCATTCAATTAGAGTAAAATATTTAATCTGTTAAATGATAAAAAAATAATCTATTTCTTAGAAAGGGCATTTAAGATAGGGGTAGATTTGTTTATTATTTTAACTTGACACTTTGTCAAGGGAACATGAAAAGTGAATCGTAAATTATTGTGTTAAATAAATATACGTCAACCATAAGCACATAAATAATAATTAATTCTGTCTGAGATAAAAATATTAAGATTCGGCTATTTTCTTATGGGATATTTATCTGAGTTATCACAAATAAATTATGAATTTTAAGATAGTACAATACAGATAATCAAGAGGTGTAAAATGACATTTAACAGTTGGGCGATGTAATCGTTTTTTTTAGGGTGGCCGCGTTTTAAGAAGTTGAGCTTAAACCGTCATAACGTTAAGATGTAAATAGGAGTAGATGGTAAACCTTCATAATGTTGAGTCATGTTTAAGAGAGTTCAGCTTAAGCCGTCGTATGGTTAAGACCATGTTTTGGAGTTGGTTTTTAAGAGACATGGGTTAGAGACATTTAGAGTGTTTGGGCGAGTCGAAATAAAGTAACAATGTAATTCCGTATGAACGTTAGTGTAGTGACCAGCTAAAAAGTGGAGAGACAATATTTAGAAACATGTAATGGTTAAATTAGTGTTTGGTGTAAAGTGTGTCTAGTGTGTGCGAATGTGTGTCTCTTTTGGATTTAGCTGTATCGACGTAATTGTAAGTCTAGTGTAATCATGTAAATATTTAAGCCGTAATCGTAATTAAAGTAGGTTAGCTAAAATGTTGACTTTAATTGAAACAACCCTTAATCCTTCCAAGAATCATAGCAACCAGCTAGCGGACTAATAGGGGGGGTCCAGACTTGATCCGCTCGCAAGTCTTGGAACCCATAATGTGAGGGATGTACAGAGTAAGTACAAATGAAATAAATCAGCCAACCGTGACATTTCATATTTATATATCGGAGTCCCCCACACAATCAGGACACCTGATAAAAAAGAGGTAAAAAAAATAGGTAAAAATAGGTAAAAAACAGGTAAAACCAGGTAAAAAGCAGGTAAAAAACAGATAATAACAGTTAAAAATAGGTAAAAAACAGGTAAAAAACAGGTAAAAACAGGTACAAAACAGGTCAAAATAGGTAAAAAAATAGGTCAAAACAGGTAAAAAACAGATAAAAACAGGTAAAAACAGATAAAAAATAGACCTGATTTGGTCGCCTGATTGCACACCTGTAAGGTGTCGGCAACAAAGGATGCCACACTGATAAGAATATTCCCACGGTCCCGATTTGCTTGATTCCCAGGCTCAACTGCCCTAAAACCTACTTTTATATATACGTTGTATTTTGTTATTGAAGGGCAGCATAAAATAATTCGACAGGCCGCCAATTGCCAACCCCTGAATTAGAGTATTCTCATAAGAGTAACATTCGTTTTTTTTTTTTTCTCTTTTTTTTAAAACTCAAATAAATTTCTTTCATTCAGAAAGGTTGGGTATTGAAATTTGGTAAACATATGCTATATAATACACGTCATTTTGAACAATAAAGTCATTTTTATTGTACATCGTATTACATAACCACTATTTTACAAAATTATTTTATTTTAAAGTATTTCGTACAAAAAGGAATGTATATAAAATTTTGTTATTAGTATAAAGTCGTACGTAGAAACTTGGATAATATACTATTTGGATAATATATTAAAAATTAACCCTTTATCGGTCTCGATATGTTTAATAAACACCAAGATCCCTCTATGTGCAATAAGTAGATAGGCTATCTTCTAAAATTTACGGTGATTTCCTTTTTAATAAGTATGCTTACGTTGAAATGGTCATTCATGTGCAGGAATAAACTCGATTATGATGGTTTTTGTGTCTATTTAACACACCTCGACTACAACAGGACATCATCTTATCCCTATATTAAAAGCAATTACCTTTTAGACTAATTCAAGTGTCGAGTTCAAATTGAAAAGGGGCGTTGTGGACCACGCATATCAAATATTAGAAAAACAAGCCAGAATATCTTGATTCAGCTGTAAGAAGTGTAATAAGAAGAATACTGTTCAATGCAATACCAAATTTGACTGAATAATAACACTGGTCGACAAACAAAATGAAAGAGATAAAATAAGCTTATGGCTAATATCTCTGTCCTTAATAAGAATATTAAAATACATTTGTAGCTTTAATTTAAATGTTATAGTACCTATCACTTTTCATATCAATGTGCTGCATTGATAAAGAAATTTTGCTTGAGGTATCCTTTGTGTATTAGAGAGAATCGTGATGTTGCACACTGTTTGCTGTCCAACCAATTCAGCCAGTATTTTTCAAGCTTCTGTGTACTATATTTGATTAAGCAAAACTTTAATGCGGATCGTATTTGTAATGTTTGCGGTACCCCAACATTTTTTGCGCAAAAGCCACCAATAACTCCTGTAAAAAAATGCAGATGCCTAATAACAGATTGTCGAAAAAGTTATATTTTCTTATATGCAGGTTTATGCAAGTATAAACAGGCATGAACGTTGTAATTAGGCAGAACATTCCTAATTACAGCCTGATATTTTGGTCGAAAGATTGAAGATCAGGATAAAAGTTGGTGTCTGCCCATTTTCGGCAGTACCTGTGCTTATAATCACTGAAACTGGTTAAATATCTAGAGAACGCGCCACTCCAGTACAGGTATGTATATAAATAAAACAAATAATCAAAACTTTGTGTGCCAAGCGATCTCTAAATTAAAATTGGGCCAGCAGTATGGGTCGTCCCGTTCTGCTGTACTTCCGTTTGCGGTTAACGCTACACGCGATCTACCTGGGGTTAGTTCCAGTCCCTATCGGGAAAATGTAGAGCGTTGCCATTAATCCCTGGAACGAATGCCCGGCCATATCGGTCCACAAACAAGCCACACCTGGGTCTGCTCCAGTATCTTCTTATTAAAAATAGCTATAACGTTGCCATTAATCACTGGACTCCAAATATTTCGGCTAGCAAAATCAGCGCAATGATCCGCTACACTCAGCACAAGACAAATTTACAAAACTATCTGTACACGGATATTACGTCCAATAAACCGCTGACTCAAAAACACGTCTCTTAAAAATCTATTACAAAGAAAATCATTACCGCTCAAGCTACACTTATTGGTATATATTAATGCCAAATTCGCTATAGACGGGCGTCAGCCTGTCTAAGCGGACTCACACCTGTTCCAGTCACAAACTCGGCAGACTAGATTAAAGATAAAAAATAAAAAAACACCCGGAATATACCTTAAATCATAAAGGACTTTCAATACCATTTGTCATTCCTATGGATGCTAATTTATGGTTATGAGATGCTTTAAAACTTGTTGAGGTACACTCATTGGAAAACGCCCGATAAATATCAGCTGATTGCAAAAGTTCGTGTCCGTGTAATAATGACTGCATCCGTGATTTGGTGAATAGTAATCCACGGATTTCAACTGAAGAGATTGCTAAGAAGTTAAATGTTGGCAAATCGACAGCATTTCGCCATTTAAAAAAACTTAGCTATACTTCGAAACTCGATATATGGGTTCCGCATATTTTGACAGAACGGAACAAACTGAAACGTGTTTCCACTGCCGTTTCTCTCCTTGCCCGTCAACAAAATGAACCTTTCTTGGATCGAGTAATAACTGGAGACGAAAAATTGATTATGTATCACAACATAAAATGAAAAAGAAGCTGGAAGCATGGGAGTGAACGAGCAGAATCTTTGGCAAAAGCTGAATTGCATCCAATGAGAGTGTTGTTATGTGTCTGGTGGGATTGCAGAGGAATACTTTATTTCGGGCTTCTTCCACGTGGCAAAACAATAACTGCGGAAAAGTACTGTGAGCAACTCACTCAACTCAATGTGGAAATCCAAGCAAAACGGCCAAGTTTGGTTAATCGAAAAGTCATCATCTTTCACCACGACAACGCGAGACCACATGTCGCTCAACAGACACTGCAAAAACTTAGGGAGTTAAAATGGGAAATCCTCCAGTACCCCCCGTATTCCCCTGACGTTGCTCCTTTAGATTTTCATCTGTTTCGTTCTCTTCAAAATAATTTGAATGGCAAAAAAAAAAAGTTTGTGTGGATGAAGTCATAAACTACCTTACTACTCTCTTTGAAGATAAACCATTCAGTTTCTACAAAGAAGGAATTCAAAAATTTGTAAAACGTTGGGAGAGAGTTATAGACAATGATAGGGAGTACATTATTACCCAGCAAACATTTTTATCCGGACCAGTACTGGTAAAGCACATACTCGCCGGCATTGAAAGTAATGGGCCAGTGCTGGCATTTCGTACTGGGCCAGTACCCCGGTGTCCCGTGGCCCTTAGCTGGTCCATTGATGTATCAGTTGCTGGCCCAGCAACGGTAAAGTGCATTGAAAGTAATGGGCCAGTGCTGGCATTTCGCACTGGGCCAGTGCTGGCATTTCGCATTGGTCCAGTGCTGGCATTTTGCACTGGGCCAGTACCCCGGTGTCCCCGTGGCCGTTAGCTGGCCCATTGATGTATCAGTTGCTGGCCCAGCAACGGTAAAGTGCAAAATAATCGCATTAGTTGCAAGATTTATTTCTGACAGACTAGTGCTTATATTATACCCACTCTCTAGTGTTTCAAATGTAATATATGTGTACTTACCCAGTATTAAAATAAATTAATGGTTAGGTGCAAAATAAATACTCATTTGGCCATTTTCACCATCGTTGAATAAATTTATTTAACAAGTAAAGTTGACAATATCGCATCGGTTTTAAACTATTAATGAAGAAATTAACATTGCTGTCAATAGAATGATGCGATATTGTTAACTTAAGTTGTTAAATAAATTTATTCAACGATGGTAAAACTAGCCGATTGTAAATTGAATTAACAGTTATAATTTATTGATTTATTTATAAATATTAAATAAATATAATTTCAGGAATAACAGGAATTAGTTTATTTAATTTATTAATTTAATGAAGAATTTTAAGAAAATGGTTTTCTGCCATTTCGGTCAAACCAATTTCATCCTTAAGATAAGGGGTGACTAATAATTTTCGCCAATATTCGTCTTGTATTATCTACCACATCTTTTCCCCCTGACGAGTGAAATTGAAGAGTGCCAACCTAAAGAAATCATACTTGTTAAAATAAATTCAATAAACAAATTTTATAAGCATTAATGCTATAAGCTGTTCACTTTTGTAAGAACAAACTAGATCTGGTTATTTTGGTGATTTTTATAGTGTATTACTGACTTTTAGAAACTTGGTTATATTGTAAAAAAAGCTTTACAGTTTTGGATTAAGTTTGTATTATTTTAGGTTAGTATTATATTTACAAAATATTTAAGATGTCACTATTCAAAATGAAATATGACAAATTATATTTTTTAAATGACATATTTATAATCTTGTATCAGATTTATTAATAATTGAAAATTTTATTACATGAAAAAAACTATGATTGAACTAAACTAAAAATTAAACAATTTAATATGAAATAGTTTGTGTAAACTACGTCCTTAAATCTAACAAAACACACACAAATCACAATAAAAAACTGTATAATGCTCACAATCAATAACTATTCAAATACACATCTTTAAAAACTGTTCACCAACACGTCCCAACTTGAACTCACAGAATATCACTTGTACCGACCCTCGAAGGCCACGCCATTAGGGTGTTTTATGACTAAGAACGGTCAGACTTTTCAAATTATTACATTCAAAAAAAGTTATAAACATAAGCACTGGCTCGCTAGAAATAATCTTGGATTAATACAAATAAGGAATGCTTATAAAATGCTGGTAAAGTACTTCGTATAGGCAGAGTGCGAAATACAAATGTGAAGTACATTATTAATACTGGCATTGCACTTACTTTTGGTGCCAGCAATGTACCAGCGTAAAAGCAGTTTGCCGGCGTTCGGCCGTTAGTTCAATGTTTGCTGGGTAATTAATAAAAATGTTTTTCCACGAAAATGTGATTTATTTAATTTTATTTCAAATCGGGCACTAATTTTTGCAATCACCGCACATTACAACCATGTCACAATGTCAAAAATTCGTGTGAAATACATCTTTAAATATATATTTTCTGCACTACCATTTTGATTATTATTATTTCTTATTATTATGGGGTTTGTCAGGTCTTGACAAGCGTCCACTAATCTCAAACTTCAGCAACCTTTTGAGCCGCGTCATACTAGAGACTATTATTTCTTATTATTATTATTATTATTATTTTTATTATTATTTTTTTTTTTTTTCGGGCAACTGTGGCCCAATAAGTGATGATTTTGTTGAGATGATGGTCAAGATATCTCAAAAATGGAGAAGAGTATCTGGCTAAGTAGAATTCTACAATATTAGCGGACTAAAGTTGAACTGTTACAAGACATACCCCACATGTGGAATAAAGCGAATGGAAAAGAAGAAGCGTAAAGTGTGAATCAAAGTTCTCAATCTTTTGTAGTTATCTACAATAAATTAAGTTGTTCGTGTGTTTAAAAGTTACATGGTTTTTTCTCTGCATCTCAATTCAACCTTATGTAGCAGAATATAAAAAATGTGTATTTTCAAAACTAAAGAAAATAAATTTTCATAATTTCATAAAAGATATAGAAAAATTTTGCTATTTTGTAGATGAATCAAATTATTTTTTGCAGCATTCAAGCTAATAACATTTACAGATACATCTAGTACTGCAATTAAACTTAAAAGTTTTCATAATCACGTTTTATTTACAGTCTGTTTGACAAGAGCGTGTGCTGCTAAATTTTTTCCTGGCATCTATAAGAGGGGAGATTCCAACGCGAGTAGGTAGCGGGACCCTTTCTCTTATGGTTGGTTTATATACGGAACAAGAATAAGGAATAGGAAATAAGAATAGTGCACAAGAATAAAAAATATTAAACCGTTTATATAGGACATAACATTTCGTCGCTGCGCCTGCGTACTTGCGTTGGCCTGTGTTTAACGTTTGTCACTTGACAGGTTCTGATTCATAAAACCTTTTAAAAAAATTCGTTTATTACCGTTAAAAACATTTTATTGTTGTTTACAACCCTCTGATCACAACTGAAAAACATCTGTTGAACAAACTTTATTACGGCAGACATTTTGATTGCTGTGCGCAGGCTTATCGTATCTTATTCTTGAAATAAGAATAAAAATGTTGAATGTTACCAACTATTCTTATGTTTAAGTTAAATTTCATTCCTACATAAACCGATATACGGCGCAGCCATGTTTTAACATCTTGTGCACTATTCTTATTTCCTATTCCTTATTCTTGTTCCGTATTTAAACCAAGCATTATATGCTTCTTATAAAATGCCTGTTATCGTTCGACCTTGGTCACAAAACAATATATCGCTGGTGACCTGGCAATACCTCCTATCTACATGGTAATTCCTATGCAGATAGGAGGTATTGCCAGGTCATCCGTGATATTTCACCATGAGTGTACGCATCACGTTACGAAACCTTATTTCTGTGCTTGCAACCAAAATGATCGAAAACGTAGTACGGCGCGAAATATATGAAATTTGTAAGTAAGTGGGGTAAACGTTATTTCGACGTAAAACACGTTTATGACCTGCCAGGTTATGTGGCCCTGTGCCAAAAACGACGACAAAGGACGACGAAATGATTTTACGGCTGTTTGAGAAGAATTCTCGGTCAGGCGATATATATGGTACTATATATGGTACTATAAAAAGCCGTTTACTGGCTCATGAAGTGAAATTTCAAAGCACAGTGAAGAAACCGCTTCTGTCCGAAAAACAAGTCAAGACTCGCTTGGGAGAAAGAAAGTTTGGACCACGATTGGGACAATGTAATTTTTTCGGACGAGGCTTGTTTTTGGGCACGTTCTTCCGTCAATCATACCTGATCTACCCACACCAATAGACTCATCCAGCGGACCGTTTAACACCCGGTAAAGGTGCACGACTGTTTCTCAAAGCACCTTTTCGGCACTTTTCACATCTTCATAGATAATTTGAACGCTTAACATGTACGTGTTCCTTGTCTCAAACTTAAACTTATTAGCTCCGAACGAAGGGTTAAATTATGCTTTTAGTACATAGTGTTTTAGATGAACCTGCACTGTTTGCATATGGAAATTATTATATTTACAAATAATTCATAAAGAGTAATTAATTTAAAAATATAATAAAACTGAAAAAAAAAACTTAAAAAATCTCTGGTCCTCACTTATATATCTGGGTGATTTTGATCAACTGAAAGCATGATTAAAATCTGCTTAATTATTAAATATAAATCTCGCGTGCACAGTTTTTATCCATTATTTGTCTAAAACAGCTTTTTATTTAAAATTTTACACATATAGCAGTAATAACTTGTTGAATGTATGAAGCATTTTTTTAAATCGATAAATATAAGAAACTATTTCCTAGTCCACGACCGTTAAGAAGTGGACCAAGTGACATCACCGAACAAACAAATACTTATGCTTATATACTTCAGTTTTTAAGAGAATTCTGATCAAGGCCATTTGACTAATTGTAATTAATGTACTGATTTGTTTCTATTAAACTCACTCTGGCAGCTTATAAAATAATTACAAATGCATAGTTCATCAATCTGCTTTGTTTCTCGTTTAAACAAATGTGTATTTTCATTGTTCGTCTGAGAATTCAATGAGCGTGAGTTTGTTTTAGGTTCTAGCGTTACTCTGAGGGAACCAATGACGTAAAACCTTGTAGGCGTGGCTAAACTCTAACACCATATACTCCGTAGATGACCTTGATCAGACTTCTCTAAAAAACTGAAGAGTACATAGTATTCACTCAAATGTACGGATTTTGTGAGTACCTAAGTAGATCGTACGTAGCACTACCATCCATACGTTGAAATTTGTCTGTATATTATGTTTGCATAAGCACGTTAATATACATAACCTCACATATTTTAAAACACTGTTTTGAATTATTTTGGTGGTTCTCGGACATTTGAAAGCAAAAAAGATGTTTTAAGTGCCTAAGTATATCTTCGCAAGAAAAAAAAAAGTTACTGCCTTCATTTTACCGTATTAGACATATTATGTAAACGAAATAGGCATTTACTTGTGACGTCATTGTTTTTTTATTAAAAAATCAGACTGTACCTAACTTATTTCAGTTAAAATTGAGTTCGTTTACACACTAGTGTAGAAAAGAACACCTGAAATTAGTTAGATAAGTAGGCTTCTTGTAACAAAATTAAGAAAAATAGGAAAACAATTAAGATTCTGACATTTATGTATTAAATTTATATGAAATGACAAAAATGTTATTTTCACTCGTTTTTAACAGCCTTTTGAACGGTTGTAAAAAAATATTGTATGCAACACTTTAAGAAAATTAGTCAGTGTCTTATTCATACGATTTACATATACCGGGTGAATTATTTAAGGAGCAACATACATGTTTCACATATAATGTTAATGAAGTGAGTTATTTCAAAAGCAACATAGCCATAAAACAAATGCTTATCGTATCCATAGAAAAGACAAAATATTATTTTTTTAAATATTTTTTGGACTTAGCTACTAAGGACATTTTTATTTTTTTTTGTATGTAAATATAAACAAACTAATAAAAATTCATTTATTCTTTCTAATTTACTATTTTTTAGCCGTCTAGGAACTTTATCATGCCAAATAACTTTTATATCTAATCACCATTGCATATCTGATGCCACGGATATGAGCTTGCTTTCATAATTTGCTATGTTGCAAATGAAATAACTCACTTTATTAACATTATATGTGATACATGTTGCTCCTTAAATAATTCACTCGGTATATAGGTACTATTGATTGATACATTCACATGTATCATTACTGCCCAATAGTGGTGGCGCCAGCGAGGGGCCCGGTGGGGGAGGGGGGGCTCAAAAATTGATCTGGCTTCCAGTTGGCCCCCCCAGAATTTTTTGGAGAAAAATGTATTTCAGAACTGAGGACCTTTTTTTAGTTCATCACTTGTATTTTCATGGGTAAACGATAAAAAAATAATTTCAAATATTTCCTGGCCCTCCCAAATTTTCTTCAAAAATTTCCTGCCCCCCCCCATATTTTAATAGCTAGCGCCGCCACTGCTGCCCAATTTTTGAACTTCACATTTGTATGATAATGAACTGCATTTACTTTATTGATAAATAACTATATTCAACCTAGTAGTAATCAACCAAGTAGTAATTAACATGCCATTGTCACAATGGAAGTGATTTGCAAGTTCAGAGAATATAATTTACTATAAACATATAATTACGGTAACTTATCTAATCATTTTGATAAAATAATCATTTTATCAGTATGTTTGTGTCTATAATATGCAATAATTTAAGTTTTTCTATGACTGGTGAGAAAACTGCACTATATTTCATTTTTTTGTGCATAAAATGCTTCCTTATGGTGACTGTTAAAAAATATATAAAGTGTTATAAAAAGTTTCATAAGCGTTTCATCCTTCCACACTTTCCATAAGCATAATACGGCAAATGGCGTTCATGGGGACAACAGAACCATCTTCCACAACGGCAGACGTGTCCGAGCAATCCAAAGACAAATCAAAGAGTGAATGGATTGAAAACAATTAAAATCAGTTCGTGAGCTTATAATCTCAATTTTTTGTTGTTATAGTTTTTTTTTTTTTTTTTACTTATGACAGCCGCATAAAAATCAATATATATGAACGTCATTTCTGTATAACACTTTGTTACATCAAAACGGACCGTTGAAATCAAAATTTCCTATAGAAAATCTCCATTGAAGTAGACAATTAACACAAAATTCTAAAAAAAGAAAAAAAATCATAGTAATGCACATTAATGTGAGACGAAATATTTCAAAGAATTTTTGATCTGATTATTTTTTTGAATTTTTTGCTGTACTGTGCTTACATTGTTTAACTGGCTAATTGGTCATACAACTATAGAGCGTTCAAAGGTGAGTTTGCAGTATAGCTCTTATGGAAAATGGGAACGGTGTTGCCAAATGTTGTAAAAGTGTCAAATGTGTCAATTATAATAATATGAAAAACTGTTATGATTTACAAAAATCAACTCTTATAAAACTCAAAATAACACTCAACAAAAACAAATGGCCATTTGTAGAATACTGCATCTTCACAGATCAGCGCGTTTTAGAGCTGGCAACGTCGACAAGCAAGAAAAGGATAGTGTCATTGTGTAAACCCAATAGAGAGTATGAAAAAGAACTACTCCATATGCCCTGTACTGCAAACTCACCTTTGAACGCACTATAGCTTGATGCGCACATGTCAAAACCATCTTCAAGAACTACAAGTGCGTCAGTGCAATCCAAAAAAGAATCAAAGAGTGAATTGAAAAGAATTAAAATCAAATCGTCACCAAAACTTCAAAAATCTCAAATTTAGGTTTTGGTCTAGGTTTTTATTTAATTAGATACAGCCCTATAAAAATGTTTATATGTATCAATTTATTTATTTTTTTTTCTTCTAACTGCAGTCCTAGAAAAAAAACACTGTAAAACTCATATATAAAGCGCCTTTTTTCAGACAAAGTCGGCCTTGTCGGCCTTGGTAGCGTAGAGGTAGCGTTTCTGCTTCACGAGTCAAAGGTCCCGGGTTCGAATCCCGGTCAAGGCATGGATGTTTGTAAGCCACAGTGTAATTGGGACATTTATAGTACTGTTCTGTGGTTTTTTTTTTAAATCAAAAAAAAAATTTTGCTGCTCTCGTCTACGTCTGGTGCGATCAAACTTCCCATTCGTGAAAAAAAGGACTGCTTTGTGCACTTATTGCAAAAATAACAATTTTAGTAATATCTATATATAATACACATTTACTAACATACCGTATAGCATCTATTTAGAAAATTGAATAAGATAGCTCTAGATTAAAAAATAACCCCTTGTTATTAGGTAGAGTGCATTTATCAAGAGTTGATACCAGGGGTGTTATATGCGCCACACAATGACGTAAAACCAATAGCAATGCAGTTTGCAGCCGGTTCTACGTTGGTTGCTTAGCAACCAAGTGATTGTACGAATATTGGTTTCTGCGCAGGTAACGTACTGGCCTCAACTTCTGAGAAAAGTATCCGGTAAAGTTACACGTCTGGGGCTGTATCACAAAGCAACTTTTAGGTACTTTTCACATCTTCACAGATAATTTGAACGCTTAACATACATGTGTTCCTTGGCCAGACTGTTCCCAACATTGTACTTACTAGCTCCTTGCTAGGTGCTAGCTTACATTCCTTGAAACTTTCCTACAGTCCTAAAATGACTAAATGAAGCGATGAAACCTTTCGTCTCATGGTTTAGATACCATTGCTCTGCCAAGTACGACGAGGTTGCCGCAATGGAGTGCGATCTGATTATGAAAATTTAATGAAGTAACATTCGTAATCGTTTAAATAATAATACCACTAAAGTAGTCTGATTCACAACAGCAGGCCTCAGTCTCTCTTATTAGGCACGTATGCACACAACTGCAATAGTAACACAGTTCGCCCTTCTTCGTGTAAAATCATATAGTGCGGATATCCCCATTGTTTTGATTGATTAATTTTTTATTTAATATTTTTATTTTTTTATAGTACGAGGGAAAGTAAGTAATTAGGTCACAAACTATTTCCAAAAGTTTCATTAGGTGGCAGCACAATCCAGCTTGATAACACTTAAGTGACAGAGTGAAAATGGCGATCGTGGTCGAAGAGCATATGAGGAAGAGCAGCGTGATGTTGTGCGTTGTTTTGTGGGCAAAAGATTTCCTGCAAAGGATATCCATAGGAAAATGTATCCTGTTTACAGTCAAGAGTGTTTGTCGCGCAAAACAGTGTACAACTGGGTCGACAAATTCTCTCAAGGGCGCTTAAAAGTTGTTGAAAAACACCGAACTGTGCGCTCCGTTCAAATAATGTAACAATTCGACGGGTGGACGAGATGGTTCGAACTAACAGGCGGGTTACAATAGACAGCATAGCAACTGCAATAGGATGTTTTCATGGTTTGGTCTAAAAAAAGCATCTTGGCTACAAACGTTTCGCGGATGATAACGATGTTGAACGAGAGGTACGTATGTGATTGAGACTGCAGCTCAAAGACTTTTATACAGCAGGCATTGGGACATCTATAAAGTGATGGGATAAGTGTATTTATGTTAGTGGTGACTTTGTTGAAAAATAAAACTTGTTTTCGGTATTTCTTTGAATATGGGTTAGGAATCTTCGCAGACTTAAGTAAAGCCTTCGACTGCGTTGATCACACCATTTTACTGACAAAAATGGAACGATACAGAATTCGAGGTCAAGCCTTGGAATGGTTCAAATCATTCCTGTCGAACAGATCCCAATATACAAGCATCCAAATTAATAATAAAACATATCGCTCCAAAAATCAACCCTTAGAAATAGGGGTCCCACAAGGCAGTGTAATTGGTCCGACTTTATTCATACTATACTCCAACGATCTTCCCAATTATTTTAACAAAATAAAAAATTTAACAATAACTTCTTTCGCAGATGACAATAGCTTCCTTCTAAAGTGCGAAACCAATAATGAATTAGCTTCACACTTTAAATCAGTATTAAGTAACATATCCAGTTGGACCGAAAAAAACAAATTAACTTTAAATATAAATAAAACAAACTGTGTTTTATTTAAATCAGTTCAAAATAAAATAAATTCTAACAACCACTTAATTGACAATGGTCAAGAAATTGAAACTTCAGAGAATGTAAAACTGCTAGGTCTCACTATGGACTCTCAAATAAATTGGACCGCTCATATTAATTATCTTGATCAAAGATTAAGCTCGTGTCTCTATGCGTTAAGATCACTTAGAAATCATTGTAATGAGCACACGATGAGAACATTATATTTTTCTTGTTTCCCTTCACTCTTAAGATTTAATATAATACACTGGGGCAAATCAACTGAATGGAAACGCATTTTTCGACTACAAAAATCAGCTATACGAATACTAGCCTATAACAAATATAGAGATTCTTGTAGAGAGTTTTTTAAAAAATTAGAGATATTAACGCTCCCGTCCGAATACATTTTATCCCTGTGTATGTTTTGTTACAAAAATAAGAATCTTTTCTCCACAAATAATCATATATACTCAACAAGAAAAAAAAATCTACTTGTTCCTAAGTCTCATAATTCGTCTCGTTACCAAAAAGGAGCATATTTTAATTGCTGCAAATACTTTAATTTATTGCCTGAAGAATTAAAAAACATAAAATCTGTCAGCAAATTCAAATACAATGTTAAACGTCTTCTAATTGAGAAATGTGTGTATGATTTAGATGAATACTGTGTAAATTAAAATAGTTATGTACAAAAATTTTTATTATTGTTACTGTCATATTTGTATCCAATTTTAATTAAAATTAATAAAAATTTTAATGTATAACATTATATTTTTATTTATCTGTATTATATATAATGTATGTACATATTAGCAAAATAAATTATTATTATTATTATTATTATTATATTATTATTATTATTATTATGTTTTCAATAGCCTTTTGTGACTTAATTACTGACTTGCCCTCGTATTTATTGATATTTTCTGCTACTAATTTTAATAGTATTTCTTAAAATACTTTTTTCAATTTATTTTCGTTATTTTCTTATTTCTTAATTTTATTTTTTGAAACCATTTTTTTGTTTTCTTAGATTATTTTTGGAAATAACTTCAGTAATGAATCCATCTTATTATATTCAAATAATACACAGATAAACTAATTTGAATGAATTGAAGAAAGACGAAATAATTTAATTGGTAAATGATTTTAAATAAAATCAAATTGACTTTCTATTTAGTTGTAACGTTCCACATGTCATTATTGAAAAATTTCCAATATCTACACTTGTATAAATCAATTCGTTTGTATACATGTATGTAAAGTTCAATTATCCAGAAGAAGGTCATTCGAAGTCCGGTCAAGGTCATATGACTGAAATAATAATTAACGTACTGATGTGTTTCTATCTCACTCACATTGGCAAAATAGTACGAAATACAAATGAAGCATGTCAAAATTTGTTGTTTTTCTGTAAGGTTTAACTACGACAAACGTACTTACATAACTCGAATTATTCCATAATTCGAATATGACTTTGACTGAACTACTTTCCATAATCAATCTATATGTATGTTACCGCAAAATTAATGAAGAGATATACCGATATAGAACCAAAATACATAATTTTATGGTATTATTTATAGTAAAATATACCTGGTTTTGTCACTCTCAGGGTCCCTGATTTTTAATTAAATAATTGAAATCAAGCAAAGTATTTAAAATTATATAATAATAATTCCATAAGAGCATAAATGCTTAGAACTATGTACGTATTTATGCTACGAAAGTCAAGTTTGCAACAACGTGTTCAAAAAAATTTTCCGCAGACTGGAGCCTCTTTTTATGCATTAAATTTCATAATTTTGACAAAAAAACTAAAACACTTAGGCTGCGGTTACAGTGGAAGCGTGTTCGCCCGAAGTACAGTTCGGGCATATTAGCGCGTAAACGGGCATATTTGCGCGTATACGAGCGACTAGGTAGGTGGTGTTTAGTTCTAGCAGTTATTTTAATGACAAAAAAATAAATAAATGGGATATTTGTATTAAGAATGCCACAAAAAATGACATTTTAAAAAGATATTAACCTTAACCAAACAATGTTTATTGGAAGTATGAATTACAAACCTTAAACAAAACGGCCAAAAAGTACAGTTAAAACGATGAAAGTAACTAGATTGCAAAATCTAGTTCCACCTAAACGTTTGGAATAGTATATAATGCTCCAATTTTTTAGTAGTTGAGTATTTTATATATATTTTTTTCTTCATTACATTAATTTAAAAAATACATCACTGTTATTCACGTACCACCAAGTCTTTTTCAGGTACCACTAGTGATACGCGTACCACCGGTTGAGAACCACTGGCGTAAACCATGCATATGTTGTTTTGTTTTTTATTATGTTTAGAACATGGAAAAATTAAACATTTCTCCTTATCGATAACTTTTAATTCAATCGCCACTTCAACCCATAATTTACGTAATTGATCAATGGTAAGTTTTACATTTTTGATCCCATAACGATCTTCGATCAAAAACTAAAAATATTAATTTCTCAATGTTCATTTTGTATACACAGACTGTACCATAGAGCAAGTAAAACAAGTGGACTGTACGGAGATAAGAACTGTAGGTAGAACGCATACTCGCGCGAACAAAACAAACAATTTTGAATTCAGCTATTCGGGCGATTTACAATACACAGATGTGTACTTCTACACGCTAGAATTAGTCGCTCGAATGCGGGCGAGTACGAGCGTAGTTCGCGCGATTGATAAGCTTCTACAGTAACTAAACCTGTGTATTTCTACAAGCTTGAATCAGTCGCGCGAATGCGGGCGAGTACGCGCGACTTAAGGTTCGCGCGAACACGCTTCCACTGTAACCGTAGCCTTAGGCAGAACGCCTGATGAGCAGGAGCTCAACTGTGTGTGGATAGCCACAGAATAAGAGAGATACAGGTTGGTAGAGGTAACGGGCATTACCGTTGTAATCCGTTCAAACATTAGAATGTGTTACCAAATCTACAAGTATCAAACATATCAATTAAACCAACTAGTCTAACCCAATATATTATGCGGAATTTTATATTCTTTTGTTGCGAATTCATAGAAACTCAATGGAAAAAGTATCGGAAGCTTTTATTATTCACAAAAATTATGTAACACGGAACTAATATGAATAACCATTTGTTATTACTGTGTTACTTTACCGTGTCTTCACTGATCAGCGCGTTCAAGCAACGGCACCAAGCAAGGAAAAAATGGCGTTATTGTACATTTGTCCTGTACTGCATTCTAACATTTAAACGGACAATAGTACAATACAATTTACATATTGAACTGCAAGAAAAAAAAAATCGTTACCTCACCACTGGCAACAGTGGTTATTAGATACTCTCTAATTAAACATATCTAGAATAAGTGTTTATAGATTTTTATAAACAGCTGCTCAATATGTTTTTCGAGCACGTTTTTGGCACCAAATGTCAAATAATAGAAGAAGATCAATCGATTAACATTCCACGCACTACATATGAATGAAAAATGTCACTACACCAGTAATTAGAAGGATATATTGTAATAAGGCCACGATTATGGGTCAAGTACATCAAGGTTGCTGATGTTACGAATTGAGAAATATTAAATATGCAATGTGTTTATTTTATATAAAATTTTGTATTGATTTACTTTTAAATGGTTTGATAAACATTATTCGTTTCGATTTTCTTAGTAACAGACAAATGCCTAAACGAGCAATATTTCCAAAACAAGAAAGTAGAATTGTTTCTGATTAATAGATATAAAATGGTCTGTAACGATAGAGCAGGTGAGGCAGTCAGTAACCACGATACAGTAGAAGAGAATTTTGATGCTGATCGATCGACAGAAAACCGATAAATAGATATATATCTATTTCACACAATTTTATGTAAGTTATCAATAACCTGATTGAATTATTCGTACCGCCAACGGAGTGGCCGAGCGCATTAAGGTGTGCGGTTTTAGATTGTTGGAAACAGGCGTGACTAGGCGGCCGGTGGTTCAAGCCTGCTTCGTTGGTGATATTATTCGGGCGAGAATAATATGTTTACATTACTCTCATTTTCACAATCATTCACCCCTCATCCAGGTGTAGGAGCTCGCCCCCTGGCATCGGCGATTAGCCTCGTTGCAGAAATAAAGGCCGATGTAAAATAAATAATATAATAATAATAATAATTATTCGTACCAACGTATATCCGAAGATTCTATTTTCGTTGGTTATATTTGAACATATTCAGTTAAACGTATGTGTGTTTTTGTATATATGCTGCTTCTTAACACTGGCGAGAGCGACTGGAGTAGAAGCGTATATCTTTCTCAATAACTAAACGAATAGCATCGCTTAATTTTAATAACTTCCTCGGTTGCATTCTTTTACCCGTCACCGGTGAACTAACATCTCCTCAAGTATAACAATATGACCAACGATACTCCAGTACCAGCCAAGCTATTTAAAGTTTACCAAGACTACTATGAGTTCTGATGATGGGGCTTCTGCCCAAGGTCTGCTCAATTCGGATATGAGAATAATTCGACCGGTCTCGAAGACATCACGGAGAAAGACAGGAAGCTACAACATAACAAGTTATCTATAACAGTGTTTCTGGAGTAGAAGCGTATATCTTTCTCAATAACTAAACGAATAGCAACGCTTAATTTTAATAACTTCCTCGGTTGCCTTCTTTTACCCGTCACCGGTGAACTAACATCGCCTCAAGTATACCAATATGACCAACGATACTCCATTACCAGCCAAGCTATTTAAAGTTTACCAAGACTACTATGAGTTCTGATGATCGGGCTTCTGCCCGGGTCTGCTCAATTTGGATATGAAAATAATTCGACCGGTCTCGAAGACATCACGGAGAAAGACAGGAAGCTACAACATATCATGTTATCTATAACAGTGTTTCGCAACCGGTGGTCCACGGACCACTGGTGATCCTTAGCAAAATTTTAGTGGTCCGCTAAAAGTTTATAAATTATTATTTTTGAGATTTTTTGTTAATTTTCTGTGTGTTTTGTTCATTTTTCAGTGATTTTTATTACTAAGATATATGTAGAGTTTACATATACAACTTATTTTTAGGGGTCCGCGGTAGATAATTAAATATTTGACTGGTCCGTGGTAGAAAATTAAATATTTCACTGGTCCGCGGTAGAAAATTAAATATTTCACTGGTTCGCGGTAGAAAATTAAATATTTCACTGGTTCGCGGTAGAAAATTAAATATTTCACTGGTCCGCGGTAGAAAATTAAATATTTCACTGGTTCGCGGTAGAAAATTAAATATTAGACTGGTCCACGATACGTTTTCAGTTGAGAAACACTGATCTATACTGCCAAAACCAGCCAATCTGATATTTTTATATTGTAAATATTAACACAAAACAAATTGTTGTAGAAAATTCAGTCTTTATCGTCCACTCTGCGATAATTGGATAAAACTTATAAGTGCAACTACAATTTAGTAAAAACATTTGGAATATAGCAGTAAGGGCTATTAGAGTCTCTAGATAAACAGCTCAACTGAACAACTTAATATATATGTATAAAAAAAAGTTGTTCAATTTAATACTGGCAAATACTGTGCAGCAAACGTCAAATAATAGAGGAACCAGACTTCCAATAGTTATCAGTACCTTTTGGCATGAGCAGCCCGGATATTTTTTCCTGATTTTTAGAATCAGCTCAAATTGTTATCAATGAAAACATAAATTTGCTTCGCCATACGAATTATGATATATACGAATACCATATGAATAATTTGAATTATAGTATAGCATTCATTTTCGGAAAGTCGGGGTAAGTTTTAGTACAATTATTTAAAATTAAAATAATTTCTGATTTTTTTGCATTTTTAAAGGATTGTTATCGATACTTTAGAACGATGTTTAAGATACCAGAGAAATTTCTGTTTTCCTTTAAAGGAACATTGTGAATGGGTAAAAGCGTTAGCTTATCCAGTACAACCTGACAGAGACTACGATAATTATTCTAACTGCAGAAAAAGCCTTTAGTTTGTTATTTGCCAAAATCGACGTCGACGATTACTTTTGCAATCTATGCAAAGCCATAATATATCATGATTTTGACATAAAATTTTCCAAGATCATGGAAAACATGTTAAGATTCATAGGTTACACAGATTTTAGCATAAAAAGTCCATATTTAATTGATTTTCTACGTTGATTACTAATGCTGTGAGTTAGGTGCTTGAAAAGCATAAGAATACGGCCATAGAGGCGTTCAGGAATAATCCCACGGATCTAATATATTGTAATTTTAATATTTGTATTGTTAAAATTAAATAATTATAAAAACACATAAGAAATGAACGCGAAATACTGAAACTCTTAGACATTTCAAAAGTAATAATATATCACATATTTTTAAATTTTAGGAAATTTTTAAATCCTAGGATTTAGGAAAGAAAAAATTGTATGCAACAAAGGATTACGACATCCTAGACATTGTGATGGTCAGCTGTCTGATTAAAAACTATTTGTCAGCGTCTGACGTATGTGGCCTGATAACGAAATGCATACACAGCATTTTCGTAATGAAATATTTGTCATGTCGAATGAATATTGGAACTGGGTTAAACCTTCGGTACAAAATAGAGAGATGTCGTGAGTATTGAAGCAGAGGAACACAGCTAACTCCTCTACACGTACTAGTCCACACGGTGACGACCAAGACACCGACGCCAAATACTTGTACCGCTGGTGAAGCCAAGCAAGCAGTCACCATGTGAGTGGAAGAAAACTTCTCTAGGCTCCTTGACTCCCGGATGGGTAGCTTCCGCCTCGGAGATAGGTCCAAGCCGATCCTGGCCAACACGGGGTAGACCGAAGACTTCTTCAACTCCATGGACAAATTTAAACCATATATTGTAAATGTGATATACATATTTAATAAATTTGTTATGTTGAAACCAGGAGTTGACTTTCAATCAAACCATCCACGTGATAATATGATAAACAAACTGATAAAGATGACCGAAATAAAAGTTACGTTGAGGGCCGGTTTCCGAAAGCTTAGTAAACTATAAGCAAATGGTCAACTACGGTAACAATATAACAATAAGTAACCATTGCAACCATTTTCTAACTATTTGGTTAACTAAGTTTAAGTTAAGTTAACTAAGTTAAGTTTACCTTTTAAGACTTAGTTTAAGTTTTAAACTAAGCTTTCAACCAGCCCTAGACAACTTTTAACTAAGCTTGAAACCGGCCTTAGAAACTATTACCAAGTGGTTATAATTAGAGACTTTTGTCTATTGTCATTAATTACTGAATTACTCAAGTTATTCAAGTCCAATTTAATAAATAAGTGATTTTTAATAGAAGTTTATATTAAATTTCTTGTAAGATACAATTCAAATCATTAAATACTCAAAAAGAAAGATACAATTACATTGTAGAAGTTATTAAAGAAGTTTACGCAACCCTTATTTATATAAAATTGTTAAGTGGAGCTGTACTCTAGCTGTTTTCAGTTACTTTGATGTTGAAGATTCCATTGTTTTGTCAGTGGATGTTTCCCGGATAATAATCGATAAAGTATGCTCTAAAACACTCCTTTAAGTAAGATTATCTCGAGAGTTTTTAAGATTATGTCACACAATTGCTCGTTAAGTGAGTATATTTAAATATTATATACAGTAGCGTAACTATGAGTACGTTACACTACGCCAATAACTTCGAGGGTCCATGTCCTTTAGATACCCATCGTACCTTTAAATGAAATTTTTGCCACTTGGGCTCTCTAGACCTATTGACAAACCAACTACGAGACCCAAAAAAATTACTGCGGGTGGGAAGCGAAATCTGAAGTTACGGCACTGATGTACCATATTTATATTTTTGTTTAGTAATCGAGATTTAATCATATTGTCACAGAGGTAATCCTAGGTCAAGATTGCGACACCTAGGCATTGTGACACTCAGCTGTTTGATTAAAGAATTATTTGTTAGCGTATAGCATTTTCGTAAGAAGGATGAATATTGGAACTAGGTCAACCAGTAGTACAAATGCATGGACGTCGCACAGTATCGAGGCAAATGAACCTAGGCAACTCCTCTACACGTACAAGTCCACACGGTAACGACCGAGACACCGACACCAGATACTTGTACCGCTATTGAGCAAAACAAGCAGTGCCATGAGAGTGGTAGATGGCTTCTCCAGGCTCCTCGACTCCCTGCTGGACAGCTCCCGCCTCGGAGATAGGTCCAAGCCGATCCTGCCCAACACGGAGCAGCTGGAGGACTTCCCCAACTCCATGGGCAATTAATAAATTTGTATTGTTAAAAACCAGGAGCTGTCTTTCAATCAAACCAAACTCCATGTGCAAATTCATACAATTACATTGACAACAGTAAAACATTGTAAATGTGATATATATTTAATAAATTGTATTGTTGAAACCAGAAGTTCCCTTTCAATCAAACAATCCACGTGACAATATAATAGCCCGGACAAAGTTGACATTATCTCAAGTCCAATGCCAAGTGAGACATATACAGGCTTACACCCAGAAGATCCGTAAACTATTCTGTTCTATATTTCACTAGGAAGGGTCATCCGGGAAGCCAACATTAATAAAGTGGGACGATCTTGAGTAGAAGGATGCAACTCTTACTATATGCCCATAATGCGAGACATCATCGCTAGACTTTGTAATGCCTATTATTTCCTGTATTTTGTTTTAGGCATCTCATACGAAATATATATATATATATATTGCTAGAACAAAAAGTGAAATGATATTGGTATTCTTACAACTCGACAACGCTGTAAATGATATAGACATACAAATAATGTTGAAAAAACTAAATATAGGCTTGCAGGATTACGAAATTTCGAGAACCTACATAACATCATAATAGTTAGTTTGTTCAAAATTGTTGGCGCACAGCAAAGATGGCTATATTTGCGCGTATCGCAGCCCATCTAGATAATGAAACTACATATTAAAATACAAAAATTTAAACAAATAAAAAAATAATATCAATAAAAATCCGCATACTCAATAAAACAAATCTTGCACGGACAAATATCATAATAGATACTTGCAATTTTGAAGTGGTAACAAATTCCATGCATTTGGTTTTTTAGTTCCTTCTGGTGCAATTCTGTGACAAATCTATAAGCTATAGATGATCGTATCTAAGGAGTTGTTTTATGTGTAGTTATGGAAAATTTCTTATAGATTCTGTCTGTAAGCTTACAGATTTGCCACAGAATTGCACCATTAGTCGCAATGAAACTAATGCGGAAATAAAAACAAAATCTGTATAACATTCATACTTGCACGAACTACAACAAATAACGTCCTATTCTTTGCCCGTTCGAACAAATTAAAAACTATGAACACACTGACTAATGTTTGGATGTCACATGTAAAGATTATTGGCGCCACTAGACTGGCGCTAGTTTAGTGGCATATGGAAACATGCTAATTCAACAGGCGCTAATAGACTGGCGTGGCGCCAGATAAAGTATGAAGCAGTTATACTTTTTGGTGCCAGTTAGCGAAACAGAATATCAGTGCAATGGCAAAAGCTTAAAAAAAAATTGTCATCAGAACTAATAATTCAGTTTATGGAGACATACGAACAATATCCATGCCTCTGGAATCATAATTTCAGCCTATAAACATAGAAATAAAAAAGATGATGCATTAAGAAAAATTGTTGAGGTTATGCCAGCTCAGTCAAAGATTTTGATAGAACACTTTAAATTTTCTTTCGTCATTATCAAATGATTAAAATATACTTCATAGGCTGTGCCTTCATTTAAAGTATTCGATGCACTGAAAACATTCCTGCGTGAAATCCATTTACGAACCCCCATAGATAGATATCTATGCTTTTGTTTTTTCTTTTTAAATTTTTTGGAGCTAAACAGATATAATTTGCACTAACACATTTATACTTACTTAAAGTAACTAAGTTGACGACATTTCTAATCTGATGCCAGTTGAAAACTTTTATATTTTTGACATTATTGAAGTCTGTTAAAAGAATTATTTTCTGCTATTTAGCATTATCGTTTCAAACTATTACAGTTTCGTATTAGTAACCCGAATTCACTTACTAGTAAAGCCTATCTAGAATTGAACTATTTTGCGCCTATAGTCGCGTCAACGCTCCTTTCTGAGCTAGAAGTTTGTTACTACGTTATCCTAGTTTACTTATTTAAACGTGTTATTTATTCTTCCACATATTGTTGCTTATAAATTTTGTTTCTTCATAATTGTGCCAAAAGGAATTTTATACGTGTTGAGTACCATTAATATTAACCCCGAAGAACCTCCGATTGGATTAGAGCTTCTTAGAATATGAGTAACTTTGAAAAAAGTTAAAACAAGTCATAGTAAAAGCGGCCAATCTTTGTTCCGATAAGAAATTCAGCAAACTCCAAATTGCGACTGTGGTGCAGAATGTCAGTAAATGAGACTCATCGTATTTGGATGCCTCAACAGCACCTTAGAGGACTATAGCCAATAGAGGACTTTGTATTAGAGACACCAAGTACCATAGACTGATTGACAAATACAGACATTTCACTATAGTTTTTTACTTTTATACTGTGACTAAAAATATTATATTTTGCTAATATACTGCCTGCCCCATATTTGAATGTCAAATTCGTTCAGTTTAAATTGTGAAAACTGTGTTAAAAGAACATTATTACTTGGCAGTTTGACCGAATGAAAGGCGAACTGAATTAAAATTTTATGATGGCAAGGTGTTAATGCATTTATTTAACGAGTTAGCTACTAGCTAAGCAAAGGGATGCTGATCTAGAATAGAGCTCTTTTACACCAAATGGAAAGGGAATTCTTCTTTTTGAACATAAAATTTGTTTAATCAAGTTATCCAAAGTTTACTTATTTGAAAGTGTTATTTATTCCTAGTTTCATGCACACATAATTTCGTTTAAGGCTAGTTTCCACATAATTGTGCCAAAAGGAATTTTAAATAGTGATACGTATTAAATCGAAACAATGCAATAAACTCCAAATAGACTGCTGCATGATAATAGCATTAACACAACTGAAGAAAAAAATTAGTGAATCAGTTCAATCAAGGTTTTATTAGATATATGTATGATAGATACATTTATGTTTGTTTCCGTTTTCTAATATTTTTGTTAATAAAATCAATAAATAAAATCACTATTTTAAAATAAAACTTCTTTTTTCGCGCCACTTACTTCGTAAATTTAGGTTTGGCTTACATTTTTTTCGCTATCGACAGAGCGCTTTGCTTGATTAGTTTTTGCCCCAAAGACTCTCTTGTTAACAATCGCACTGCAGTCATGCCTATCAATTTAAGTTATTATTGCAAGGCACATGGGCATTCGAATACACTTTGTATAGTTATAGTATAAATATTAAATAATTTTGTTACGGCATGCGGTATCTATCCGAGTTTGTGCTGAACTTTCTTCCACAGGTCTTCAGTGAACAGTTCAAGGAGAGTAAGTTTAAAATTATTACGCACAGCAACGATGGCTATTTGCGCCTAAATGATGCAGTTCAATAAGATTTTTTCTACGTAAGGGTACACGCATAGGAGCTGGTTGCTGCCAACCTTGGCGAAGATCAAACTGCGTGCGGGAATACGCTATGTGCTATCAATTATACGCGCATAGTGGAGACTGGTGTTGATTTCCCAGCGTAACTAGCAGAAACCCGGCGTGTACTGTGGACACCTGACCAGCACGAACCAGCATCACTAACAAGTGTTGTCGGTTCGAGTAACCAGCAACCTGCTTTCACTATGCGTGTACACTAACACAATACCTAAATCCCGTTTTATCATTTCTACTCCTATTTTTACGCCCGTTTTAACTTAACTAGCTCAGCTCATAATACGGTCTATACTCTAAAGTGCGGAACAGAATGCAACGAGTTCTACGTAGTGATTTTTGTCGAGAATTTCTCAAGAAAAAGTTATAATTCTCATTTTTCATTTCTCGAGAAATGTAAAATTTGCTCGACGCCTTTTCTTTAGTACTTTAAAGGTGATTATAATTTGAACATGTTTTTATCCTCTACAATATTTTCAACATTAAAAAAAGATGTATATTCTAATAATTATATAATTATTTTTCTCGAGATTTCTCGAGAATTCTCGAGAAAATAAGTCTAATGTTGAAACACTAGTTCTACCTTCGGCGCGTTGACGGCGTTTGGATGGCGCGTTGACGGCGTTTGGACGGCGCTGTCTGTCAGTGCAAAGTTAAATCAAGCTGTAGTACGCAAGTGCACAGAATGAGCAACGTATAAACGGCGTTCTACGCAGTTGATATTGAATGTTCGTCAACTGTCTACTTTTGACGCCGTTGAACGTTGACGTAGAACACCTAACCTCACTTTTTACTGAATGGTGTTTGTATGTATAAATAACTTGCATACAACATAAATAACATCACACACAAGACTTCATCATCCATTATAATTTTAATAAAAGAAAGCGCACGTATAAACATAGATATAGGTTGTCACTTGTCACTTTGACAGCGTTAAAAATGATTGTATTGTGTGCAGGCGAAAATTCAACACCGTTCTCAATGCCGAAAATTTAACGCCATCGCAAATGAAGCCGTGCTGACGACGTAGCGCGCTGTGCATTCTGTTCCAGGCTTAAGTGGGAAACAGAATGAACCGAGTTCTACGACGCGTTAACGGCGTACGTACGGCACTATCTGTCAGAAGAAAGTTAAAACCAAGCTGTCGTACGCAAGTGCACAGAATGAACAACGTCCTCCGGCGTTCGAACGCCGTTGATACTGAATGTTCGTCAACTTCCAACTTTTGACGCCGTTGAACGTTGACGCAGAACACCTAACCTCAGTTTTTACTGAATGGTAAAGTGTTTGTATGTATAAATAACTTGCAGACAACATAAATAACATCACACACAAGTCTTCATCATCCATTATACTTTTAATAAAAGAAAGCGCACGTTTAAACACAGATATAGGTTGTCAAGTGACACTTGACGGCGTTAAAAATTATTGCATTGTGTGCAGGCGAAAATTCTCAACGACGCTACGCAACGCTGTCGCAAATGACGCCGCGCTGACGGCGCAGCGCGCTGTGCATTCTGTTCCAGGCTTAAGTCGTTTCTCCTGACGTTACACTGAGGACTAACGCAACAAACTTATTAATTATTACGTAAATACAAACTAGGTGGCAGCGAAAAATAGAACTGGTTGCAAACTTTGTGGGACTTGAATACCTCAGTCACATCATACCGGCCCTGGCAAAAATATTTTGGATCTTTATTTGATCCGTGATTCATCATCATCATAGTTGGCGCTACAGCCCTTTGTGAGCCTTGGCCTCCTGCAGAATTTTGCTCCATTCCGACCTTGATTGGGCAACGTTCCACAAATTATTTATTTTAAGTTTTTTAATGTCTTGTTCAACACCATCCAGCCATTTTAATTTGGGTCTTCTCCTTTTTCCAAATAGTTTTGCGTTTAGTACTTTTTGTACTGATCTATCGTCAGTCATACGCTTGATCCGTGATTACTAAGAGTTAAACAAATTATGATACACCCATGTAGGTCAGAAAAAATAAACAACTATTAGACTAATCATGTTATAGGCTAGAAACATCTGTACAATAATTATTTTTATATATAATAAAAACAAAACATCATTTTTAAACAATTTTAAAATAAAATCTAAAAACAAAATGTTAGAAATCCAATTTTCAAAATTGTTTATCAGGATTATCAGATAAATCGTCAATAAACCTGAATATTTTCGATAGTCTCAAATAATAGAGTATCAACTGCTAAATGTTGTTTAATTTACAAGTAATTTGTAATGGCAGACAATGATTTACATCACAAAAAATGGCTGCGATCATGTTGATAACATGAAATATATAAATGCTTTAGAGATTTGTCGAAAAACATGCGCTCTTGCAATATAATTTAAATAACATTTTTAAAATAAAATTCCGAATTTATTTTAAACTATGTCTAAAATTGAAGTATGTATTTTCACATCTTTCCAAATTTCGTAGGTAAGTAGTAGAAGAATACGAGGAACAAATGAGAAATGACAGTGAGACATTATTAATATTTAAAAAAAATAAATTACGGGAGGCTTTTCTTAATCCCACGTCCTATATTTGGTTTTCCAAAATCTGGCAACCCTGTTCTACTCGTATCTCATTTATAACAATAGATTACAGTATAGACACTTCAAATAACTACAGAATAATGTACTGTAATAGAGAGAAACATTCCTCATGCAAGAAAACTGGACAGAGCTCTAAACAAAACGGTGTGATGAATAACTGGCGCTATGAGGTCTACACCTATCTTCTGGCTAAAAGTTTTTTATCATATTCTCTCTTGCGGGGTGTGGGAAAATAAATGAAAGTGCTAAACTAGTCAGTACCGACTTTTACAAACTGAAATCCAGCCATCCATCCCTTATGACATCATTGATTACCACTGCAAATGACTACAACGAAAAAGAAACCTGTCAGAAAAAATGGGTGTAGCGGTCCACAGCTGGGCACCACCCTTTACTTAGCCCTGAAGAACATCCGAATGAATTCGAGCTTCAAAACTGGGAAAACATGGATATCTTTGAACAGATTTAGAATAGACCACGGTAGAAGTGGCATATCTGTGTCCAGATGGGAAATGCGGACCCCAATCTACGACTGTGGCGCAGAGAGTAAAGTCCATTCTACATTATACTTTTTTCAATACAATCTCTGACGTTATTTCAACTTTTGATACTACAGAATATAGTGGGGGAAAAAATAAGAGACAGCGATACTTCCATCTTTTATTACTTTGGGTACATTCTACAGTCCATCTATTTAAGCCTGGCAGATGACCTTGGGTGCGCAGTAGCAATCTCTAGAAATTGGAGTGGGGACGTCAGTTGACTTCAGACTGTCTTGCTGCAAGCATTAGTGAAAGTACATTCGGATGAAAAAGTATAATGGAATTTAAGACGAAATTATGCGGGCGCGTAAACTATAGTCAGTGTAAGGAGATTATTAGTAATGTGATTGACTTTATGACTAAGTAAGCTGCAGCAGGGAACGTGATTATACCTTTGAAGAATATTTTGGATCGATTTTCAGCGTGCACAGGCGTTTCTGCAAGAAGTTTAAGTAGATTTAACAAGAAAAAAAAAGTGTCTGCAGGTTAGACAAGTTAAAAGTTGTAATACAATATAACTTTAATACAAAGATGATACACGGACGGAACAAATATTTTGAACAAAAGAATCTGAAATTTCACGTTCTAAATTAACAATCATAATAAATATCTTTGTTATAAGACGCAACAAAGCTGTTCAACAAAAACATTTATTTTGTTTGGTAAACTTAGTTCAGTTCTTAACAGGCTTTTCATTTTTATTTCATTGTTATATTATTTATACATTATTATTTTCTAAATTCAGGTGAATGTTCCACATTTTCGTCACCTAGAAAACAGAAGGAAAGAAGTGAACAGAAAATATGAAATACAAAAAGTAATCCATTAAATTGTGGAAAAAATTAATATTTTGATGAAAACTTGTGTCTCGTACTGTACAATCCAAGCGCTCGACCCTCTCTTTCTTTCCGAATGCGTTCTTCCTCTACGCGAAACTGATTTCCTACACGCCAGTACTAAATAGATTTGCTGTATTTGACGCTCCGAGCGTTTCGAACACGTTCTGTACACTCAAACGTGTTCGAAATGACGCTCGGAGTACACTCAATTGCATTCGTTTTGCAATCGAGCGAGCGTTTAGAGTGCGCTCTATGTGTTTTTCGGGGTTTTAAGATCGAGCATATGGCGTATGACTTAAAAAAGTGGGGGAACGGCGGGAAAGAAATGAAAGTTTAAAATTAAATTATAAATAAAACAAAATAATAGCCTTAGACAAATAACAATAGACAAATAATATTGTTAATTGTTTATGGCTACAGAGTACGGCCATTTTATGTATTTGTGACGTTCTGTAAACAGCAAAAAAATTATTTAAATACACCGTGCATAAAATTAAAATAAAAAAATTCATTAATTATTATTTCGTTTTTGATTAATTTTATTTCTTCATCATTGAAAAAAAATCAAGGAAAAACCGAGGTATATAATATTGATTCATGACTGACGTGAACTAATCTGACAGTAAAAACGCCGCCTAAAATTGTAGGGTTAGATTTTATAAACATTACGTCACAACAACGGTCCCTCCGTGTTCGAGTTGCTGCGCTCCGTTAGTGCTCTATTCTTGACGTCACCATCAACTGTTCGCTCAGCGCTCGCTGTACCCTGTACAACTCGAATGCTTCCTTTGTAATACTTTTCACTGCCAACTTAAAAAATTCTAGGTTCAGATGACAGACAACAGTTTGGTTATAGAACCAATACTAGTAACCAATTTATAAATATTGTTTTATTTTTTATATTATTTATTTTACATCGGCCTTTATTTCTGCAACGAGGCTAATCGCCGAATATAAATATTGTTTATTTGTGTTAAGTTTATATTTAATTATATGTTCTAAATAAACTTCTTATCAACTTAATAAACTACTAAAAGTTAAGTTGTAAACAAAAACTAAAAAGTTGGTACAACTGACAAGTATACAACTGTCATCCAAAAATTTGACCGGAGGTAGTTTTGAAAATAGTGTAGTTTGAAGTAAAGCATCGAAAGTTGGAAGGAAGTACTGTGTTTCACATTATACTTTTTACGTCTGTACTACGCGAAAAATCTGTAGTGCTACGCAAAAAAGTATAATGTAGAATGAACTTAAGTCAATGAGACACATGTTTGGATGTTCCCATATAGTCTTCCAAGGACCAGCAGAGAACTTTGTATTAATGACACAAAGTATCAGGAAATGGTTGACAAACACCGACTTTTCACTATAGTTAATTATTTTTATATTCTGACTAGAAATATTATTTTTAATAATATATTGCTTGCCACATATTTGAATGCCAAATGCTTTCAGTTTCAAATGTGTGAATACTGTGTTAAAAGAATATTATTAGTGGCCAGTTTGATTGAATGAAAAGCTGAAATAAAATTGGAAGTTAGAAATGTATTAATGTTTTAATTTGAAAACTGGAAAGGTAGCTTCGATACCTTTGTAAAATTTATTTTTCAACTTTAGATACTGCTATTTCAAAAAGAGACAAAAATTATTTAGCCAAAACCAGTGAATTGTGGATAAAGACAAAATTCTTATTTTTCATTTGAAATAAATTTAATTCGATCAACATTAATTAAATATAAATTTTTAAGTTATAATTTTAGTTATTAAAAATGTTCACTTTATATAAATTATTAGATAGACAATTTTCTTTAAGTCAGGTCTTTCCACCTTCAGATAAAGTCCCAGGTAACTATCTGACAGATAAGGTTATTTGTAACTTCATCTGCTGAATAAATGTCAATACCAGTCAGTGAATCCAATACGTCAGTCTCATTATCCGTTAGATAACTATCCGATAGATACATTTGTATAGAAAGAAGGGATGACATTTACTCAGCAGATGAAGTTACAAATAACCTTATCTGTCAGATAGTCACCTGGGACTTTATCTGAAGGTGGAAAAACCGGGCCTTAATCATATGTGAATTTATTTCAAAATATTGTAGGATATATGGTGTCTCACTATTTCCCACCCACGAGCAACAATGAGAAAATTGTCAAGCAAAGATATATACAGTTATTCTTTCAAAAAGCAATAATATTAGTTTAAAACTGTTTATCATATTGGTTAAGGCTGGATTAAATTATGAGTTTGACGAGTTAAGTAGTGGGTGATTGAGCGTGCATCTATTAAATTCGCCAATGAGTAGCTAAAAAACTCGCTGAATGTAATCGAACCTTTTAATAAACGTGTAGTTATTATAATCATTGGCGAGACAGCTCGAGGTGAGTCTAGGCCTCCTGTTTCCAGTTTTGATGACCAAATTTTCAACCCGGGTACACTGAGGAGGAAGGTGACCAAGTCTTAGGGCTCCACCCGGAATCTCGGGGTTTCAACATCATTTCTTCGGGGTCCGAATTTTGTTATAAAATCTCCGGACTATCCTAATTTTATCTAAAATTAATGTAAATGATTTCTAGCAATGGAAATAATATAGTTACGTTTCAAATTTTCATCGCAAATCTCGCGCGCATAGCCTGCGTTTATCTAACACTTTCTATTTCCAATCACGCCAACGGTTAAAGATGATTAGATATATAAATCCTACAGAAGTCGCCCCTGTTTGACTGTTCTGTGTCGCCAACTGCTGCACTCGGACTTTTAACTGGCAGGCGGTAGTGCGAGTCAGACAGTAGCGGGAGATTTTTGACGGTCGATGGACTTTGTTAATGTTGTAGGAAATAAAAGCAAAATTGAATCAAATATACTGCATTTCCGATTTATTTATTTTTTTTTTTTTCTGAGGTTTTACCTAAACTGAAATCTACTCACCATGCTGAGGAGTAATATGATCGATATTATGTCCATTTTCTAGCGTACACAGAAAGGCACCTATAATTTATAGCCGGCTGTGAACGGCTAAGCAGAACCTGTAATTTGTATGAATAAGTTTCAGACAAATTATCTGACATAGACAGTTGAACTCACGTCCATACTCTTACTTAGCAGACAAAAGGCGTGTACAAACTATTTAACGCTGGCAGCAAAAGCTTTCATTTCCTTATAACTCAGCTGTAGCTCTTCTGCTTTCGCACAAAGTCACTACAGTCAAAATATGCTTCTTTAATCATGATTAATATGGTTTCGCCAGTCAGATTCTACACGGTAAAAAATAAAACTCGAACAATCAGAAAAAGAGAAAAAAAAGCGTGTAATTGTTACTCAAGTTCCCCTAAGTGATAAAATTTCTAGGTGCATATTTGACAGTAATAGCGTAAAAGCAAATTTGTTTGAAAATAAATTTGCATCTGTAAATGTTGCTGTCTTAAGTAAAGTAGAGTAGAGTAATTAATGTCTAAAATGACAATAATTTTATCAGAAAAGAATATCCTTCTAAGAAAATAACTCCATCAAAATATCTGCATATTCACCTGTAATTTAAACTGTCCAAGTCCAGCAGTTTGCCCAAAATTTTAGTATCATACAGACACCTGAGTGATGGTGTAAGTGTTTCTTGATTATACCTATAAAATTAGGTTGACGAGCATGATGATAACATGAAATATAACTTCTTTTAGAGATTTGTGGAAAAAAAAGGGAAAAAAACAATATTTAAAAAACATTTTTAGAATAAAATTTAATATTTAATTTAATTTAATCAAAATATAAACAAAAAACCTTTATCTAGGTTGCATATTTAAAATTATGTGACATTTGTGAATTTTAAAATATAAATGAATGGGATATTGTTTTCGCTCTGTAATTGTAGAACTCACTATATATATATATTTGTAAAGCCAGGGCTACAAGTGGTAAACTGTTTATAAATCTTTCAAACTTTTTTTATTAACTATACATTTTTTAATTTAATGCTAGATTTAATTATTTATTTATTTATTTGGGAATTGTAATGGAAAGATGCACGTCCACAGAAGGAGTTAGAGTGATTACATTTTATTAACCGAACAAGGCGTCAATAGACTTAACGGAATAACTGCATCGTCAAAATTTAGCAAACAAGAAAATTCCTGTTTCTAGAATGCCAATGGATAGGAATGTCTTGTTCTACGCAAAGTGACAATAGATGTTGTTTTGCGTTAGGGATTTTCAATCAAAGATCTTATCTCGAACATCCAAGAAAAGAATTAACAAATCCGTTATAAAGCCAACAGTCATGTACGGAAATGATACTTAGGTGATAACGAAAGAAAACGAGAGGAAATTACGACGCTTTGAGAGAAAAGTCCTACACAAAATTTTCGGACCAATAAAAGATCCAATATACCATTGCTATCGTCCCATATCTAGCAGAGAAATTGAAGGGTTTGAAGACTCGGACACTGTGAAAAAATCGAAACAATGAGATTCCAATAGGCCGGTCACGTCTGAAGGGTACATCAGGCACCCACCCAAGAGAGGAGCTCAAGCCCTTGAGCTCCTGGACTAAAAAAACACGTTTGTAGTGTTTTTAATGCACTTTTGAAACACTTGAAATCCAAAGGTCATAAGCTTTTTTGTAATCATCACTTGTATTTTGAAAGAGTTGACTTTTTTTTAGTTCAACACTTGTATTGTCACAATTATGGTATAATTGTGTTCAAATGTCCCAATTCCTTGAGCGGCCTTTAAGCCGTGTAGGACAAGGTTGCTGACGTACGGTATTGGGAATTAAAGAATGTGCAGAGTGTTGCGTGTTTGTCAACATAAGTCTTGAACCACATTCTGATGTGTTGATAAACATTATTCAATTGTGAAGACTATGGTCTTTAATTGCTGCCAACAATTACACAAATGAATAATGTTTCCAAAACAATTGAGGTAGGACCTGACGTCATAGTGTCCTGGTTAACAGTTATAAAATGTTCTTAGGGAATAGAGTTGCGGTTAGTCATTCTTGGTAGTCAAGCAGTAGTCATTCTTGTGACCAGTCATCAGTCCGTATCACGCTACCCAAGGACCAGCCCAGCTGTTGAAGTCACCAAAACGAGATGTGAGTGTTGTCTACAGGGCTTCACCATGTGTTCGTCTCGTGCGGATACCTGGGGTGGTACGATCCTGGAGAAGCCGGGGCTAGGAACGAGACTTACATCAGCTTCTAACGGACAACACCAGCAGCCATTTTGACCAACAATTGTATTCTGATGTAAATTAATATTATATAATAAATTTTGTAGAAAATATTCCATTCTTGACTTCACCCCGTGACAGTATTTTGAAAGGGACAATCTTATTGAAAGAAAATAATTTCTTGAAACGGAAGACCTTTTTTAAAGGGAAGTCATGACTCAGTATTTTGGAAGCGAGGACCTTTTTTTAGGCTAACGCTTGTATTTTGAAAGAGACAACTTTTTTTGTTTTAGTCATCACTTGAATTTTGGAAGCAAGAACCATTTGTTTAGGTCAACACTTTTGAAAAAGACGACCTTTTTAAATGGGACGACCTTATTGAAAAGGACGACATTTTTGAAAGGGAAGAGATTTTTAAAAAGGAAGACCTTATTAAAAGGGAAAACATTATTGAAAAAAAGACCTTTTTTTGTTTTAGCCTTCACTTGTATTTGGAAGCGAGGACCTTTTTTTAGGCTAACGCTTGTATTTTGAAAGAGACAACTTTTTTTGTTTTAGTCATCACTTGAATTTTGGAAGCAAGAACCATTTGTTTAGGTCAACACTTTTGAAAAAGACGACCTATTTAAATGGGACGACCTTATTGAAAAGGACGACATTTTTGAAAGGGAAGAGATTTTTAAAAAGGAAGACCTTGTTAAAAGGGAAAACATTATTGAAAAAAAGACCTTTTTTTGTTTTAGCCTTCACTTGTATTTGGAAGCTAGGACCTTTTTTTAGGCAAACACTTGTATTTTGGAAGCGAGGACCTTTTTTCAGGCAAACACTTGTATTTTGAAAGCGACGCCCTTTTTTAGCCCAACAACTGGGGATCTTTCAGCCAGGACCCACCCAGGGTTATAAAACTACGGAGTAGGTAAGCAAGTAAGGGAAGTACAAATCCCACAGATATACATCAATATCAAATGCTTCTCTTTTGCTATAGAATTTGAAGAGTAGTTACCCAATTTTGATTATTCTTTCCTAACAATTACATTCTGTATTTAACTGAAAAATTAAACCTCGTTATTTTGTTTAATTATTAAATATCTAACACTATACGTCGCTCAAAAAGTTTCCAGTCTAACTAAGAAAAACAATTTTGTTTTTAGAAATTCGACTTTATTCATCAACATACTCTCCTTGAAGAGTGATACATTCACTCCAACGCACCTCCAACTTTTCAAAAAAATAAAATAAATTAAGTTTAAATTCAGCATACCAATCAGTAATAGTTGATTTGCCTGGTGCAGAGTCTATAAAGCTTATCAAGCCACTGTTTGGCATCAACAGTATTTTTGCCCATCAGAAAACAATGTTTAATCAACACACGAAATTCTTTTTTATCCATTCTTTTGAAAATTACAATACTGGAGTCACTAAAACCACTGTAACCTCTAAACTAATTGTCAGAATGTCAATTTTCACACGTATCGTTTGAAAGTTGGTACTAACCATAAATCATATGGGTCTGTCAACAGTGTTGTCATATATATGTCAGACCGGAGACTAATTGAGTGAAGTGATATATTTTTGTACCTTTAATTACTTTAATGGATTTTTTTTGAGTTTCTGCTATATTTACTGGTTCGTTCAGTGAAATTACATCACATATGGGATTAACTGACATAATATATGTAGAGCAGATATTATGATACCTGTAAATTATAAAATAGAGGATATTAGGGTACAAACATTATGTAACTAAGGAGTAACTTATGTAACTGGGGGAGATTGAAACATCAGGAACAAATGTAGAAATAAGACATTCGAATAACTGAAATCAAGTGTTCAGTCTCGAGAACAACAAGCAAGCAGTTAACAAGTAATACAAGTGGTAAGTACAAAAGCAATTATTTGGAACTGTATGCCCACTAAACTGCACAACTTTAGAAACTATTCCACACTCTCCTTGGCTTATTTATTAAATACAGTACTAGAAACACTCCATTTACCAGCAATAGAAAAACTAGTAACAAGAATGTTTCTAAGAAAAGCTAGAGGGTACTAATATTTCAATATTTTCGTTTTATTTTCATAACGTAAAATACAGTTTAATTATCCCAATATATGACTTCGGTTTCTATTGTTTTTTGTCATCTCTTAGGTAAGTTTTGAACTTACAAAAAAATTAAATTAACCAAATCGAAAGCACATTTCAGCAAAATAATTCCAAATAAGTTATGGTTTTTATTAGGAGACGGGGAAAATTACGAAAAAGATTAGCAACAAAACACAAATCGCTCGAAAATTGCAGCTTAGTACAGTACATTTTTTGGCCTATCATTACCCCTAACTGATATCTATGGAACTAAAAAAGTAGCCAATTTTTCTTTATTTTAATAACCTATAAAATATATCAATTATCATATTATTTGCACTCCTTGGACCACTTCAGATTTCGAGCACACTTCGCAAACGCTGTCCAGTTAAGAGTTCTGTACCAACCTGATAAATGATAATCCTACTGTGTCAAATCGAGATAATACCAAGGATGGGTGAACTACACAATTTACTACGGTAGTTAAATTAATTATCTACATCGTTATGTTACTAAATGTCCGTATGTTTAATCATAACATAAAATCCGAATGTTTACTTATTGCATTTATAGAGATTCGGTAGGCACAGTAAAAAAAATGACTGTAATTTATGTAATTTAAAAGATTTTTCAAATATTTACTATTCCCTGGATATTACGCCTTATGCGGAAGCACTTCCCAACCCAAGTTAAAGACAGTTTACTGAGAAATAAAAGCAAGATGTGGCCTAGAGTTGTTGGATAGCAAAATGACCTTCCGGCTTTTTAGTGCAGTAAATAGTGTTTATTAAATTAGCATTTTCTGCTCTATTTCGTCGAACAAACAATTGACAACTATAGAGCTCGGCAATAACGTTTTTATCATACTGGAGGAGCTCGTAAAAAAACAATCTTTATTTCACACGAATAAGAACCCGAAACTGAGCCGTCGGCCGAAGAAAATAACAGATTAAAAATGATCGCGACCCCTACGGAAGATAAAAACCACTCTGACCGATGAGGAAATCCACCGTAAAACCTACGTTTCTCAGTTTGCACCCACCCATCGCGCCAGTTCAAAGCCTTTCGAATTTCGAATTCTCAAAGGTAGAGTAAAACACAGAGTGATACATACATATACTAACAGAAACACAATAGCAAATTATAAATAAGGATTTTTTAGGCATGATCTTTAGTTTTTACAGCTGATGTTGATGATTGGCCAAGGTCTACCTACGAATGTATGCATTAACGACTCTTAACTTTATCCATTTTTCTGCGTCTGTTATAGATTTCCACAAAAGATGTTTCTTTCGTAACTTGTCAAAGAACAAATTGCATGTTTTGTGCCGACATCCATTGCTGTATTGGAAGAGTACATGTGATACTTGATTACCGAACCATTTTTACTCGATTACTCGACCAACCCGCAGCAATTTCGTGAGTCTTCTTGTGTTTTCGACAGATTATTAATAATTGTTGCTTGCAAATCATCATCATTACATTCGTTCGGCGTTATAGACCGTGATTTCTCACTAATGTTAAAACTTCCGATTTAAAAACGTCGAAAACAATATTTGTAAGTACTGTGAAACACCTCCTTCACTAAGAAAAGATCAAATTGATAAGCGTTCTTACAAAAACGCCGCTGTTTTGGTCTTGTTGAGATTCATACAGTAAGCTTTGTTGATAATGTAGCTTTTCACTCATCATGTTCGGTACTGTTTTGTGTGTGAGGTTAGGTTTATCTTAAAATTACATTTCACAAACTTGCGATAAACAAACTATTTCGACACTTAAAAAACTCATAATAACAGGAATTAATTTGAAATGTAAATTTTTGCAGTAGGGCAGTGAAAAAAATAAATAAAACGATATTTAGTACACACCTAATACAATGATGCACCAATTTACTGATAAAAAATTATAGAGACTTGTCGAAATACGTTTCACCAACTAAAACAGCAGGTTAAAATGCTGTATGGCTGATATCTATAATAGCTACACAATAACTACCATTTTCAGGGCCTAACGTCAGAACTTTTATACTGTTGCAAGACTTGGCTCGTTACAGAAGCGATCAAGAAAAAAGAGCAAATATTTGTAAATAGATGTTTTGGAAAATCCTTCGCATTTTTTTTGCCACGTATTATTCTACGTTATTAAAAACGCAGAATTAGAGGAAAAACTGGCTAAATAGACATCAACTTGCAAATAAAAAGAACAAAGTATGGTTGACTAGGGCACACTCTTCTAGAAGCTCCTAACGAGGTATGTCACTATGCATTAACACTCTGAGCGTCGCTCAACACTGTCAAAAATAAATACACGGAACTCTCAAAATTAAGATAAATTACTCTTCAATAACATCAGTGACCCGAAGCCACTGGCAGACGCATGATTTATATGGAAAAAATTTATTGACAAAATCTTACGATGATGAACATAGTTTGATGATGAACATGGATCGATGATGAACGTAGCTCGATGATAAACATGACTTAATGATGAACATGGCTCGATGATGAAAATGGATCGATGATGAACATCCATACTTAATGAAGAAGATTCCGTAATCTGATAAAAAAAAAAATACCCTTCTAACGAACAATTTGACTAACATATTTTTTTCGCAATAATTTTTCCGCCCTCAACGATTTGGAATCTGGCTAACGAATCTAACAAAAATACGGCCGGTTTGATGCCGAAGTTGATGTTGCGAAGTATGTTATTGTAAGTATATCAAAAATCTCTTCAAGGGTATCCTTAAAAACAGGACACCAGCTAACATTGAAGAAATTCTTCACATCTCCTCCAGTCAAAATACCAAGAACTGAGAGAAAGAGACAGAGAATTCCTGAGATTTCTGGAACAACTCCAGGAAAACTGAATGGAGACATCTTGAAAATGACTCTTCCAGCAACTAAAAATAATGGACACTGTAAATTGTGAACTGAAACAGTGAATCTTTAACTCAGTAAATCTTCCTTTTGGGAACATTGGGGAATGCATGAAAAGGTTTTTTAATTAAAATATATGGCAAAATCGTGATTAGTCTAACAAAATATTCGTACTACGAATCACCTCGTGGAACAAACTAAATTCGTTAAAAGAGGTATTCCTATACTTTACTCGTCTATACTTCTTTACGTCGAAACTTGAAATCGAATCTTAAGCAATTAAATCAGAACATTGGAAAAATTTTGTACATGACATTTAATTAGCGAAATTTGCTGCTTGCTGAAATTATACTTATTTGCCACATATTTTTTTTTTACATTTTTACGGTATTAGTAACAAAGTAAGAACTCATTGAATTTGAATATATTATTTTGGTAACCGACGAGTTCATCGAAAATCAATTCATCGAATATCAATTCATCGGAAATCAATTCATCGAAAATCAATTCATCGAAAATCAATTCATCGAATGATCAATTCATCGAAAAAAAATATTTTGTAAATATTTGAGAGGAATGCCGAGGGGATCGGAAAGTCAAAAGAGCAGTGGTCAATAAAAGTAGACAGACTAAGAAATAATTGCGTAATTTTTTTTATATGGTTTAAAAAAAGGTAAATGAAGTGACATAGTGTTTGAATATAAATAAAAAAATATAATAAGAAAACTTATTTAATAAAAGAAATAAATGTTTTGTTTTTAAGGTTTAATAAGGTTTAATTGATATTCGATGAATTGATTTTCGATGAATTGATTTTCGATGAACTTACCGTGAATCATTAGTTTACCGTGTCAATAAGTCAAAATTTGAGTGAGAATATCTCAATGTTTAGGAACAATCTGTAATATGTGTCAAAAAAAAAATTAGAAATAAATTGCTAATATAAAACTGATCCACCTACAACAGGTATTTCCAGATATTAAAAAGCTGCCGCATTAACTCTTTCAAATATGAGAGCAAACAAAATAAGTATATTGTATCTACATAAGAACAGCAAAAATTGCTATAGCCAAAAATAAAAAAAAAGCAACCTGGTAGGGCTTTATACAGACAGGCTAGAGCTGCTAAGCTCATATGTAGGTTTGGGTCTGTATTTAGGTTTAGGGTTTTCCTGTACGAAGTGCAATCTAGTGACAAATTGAATACAGCACTATGAACGGACACTTATAGAGCGTGCCATAACTTATAAACGCAAACTCCAGATCTGCTGCCAGATTGTGCCTATAACTATCTCTGCGCTATTTATGGAAAAATTTCGTATCCAGAATTGGCGTCTCCAGTCATGAATGAGCCCTGTCTCGCAGAAATTTGTGAAATATTTTAATAGCGAAATGCTGTCGTCAGTTCGACGAAGCCGTTATATATACAATTAAACCTGCTAATGTGTCCATCCGCGTTAGTTAATCACCTGTTTAAATTGACATTTGGAAGGTCCTTGCAAAATAGTGCAATACCTTCTTGCGCAACAGACCACCTACCTAAGCTGACAAAGTTAAGCTGGTATCTTCAGTAGATACCTTAGCCAGATTTGACAATAGTTATTTACGTATACATTGAAAGTGAAAATTTACACCCGCGGACAAAGTTTGAGGCTCAACTCGTAGCTTTATTTGTCCAGAAGTGTAAACTTTTATTCTGCCTGTGGTACGGTACGTATGTACAACACAACTGGTAGTTTTATATTTATTTTTAATATTTTATAAAGTAGCGGTTATGGAATTAATTTGGTTTTGATCTGTAAATAAGAAATATGAAAATAACAATAAAAAAATCTTATTTATTTTATGGAAAATTGGATCAGCAACGAAGTTGCTACCGGATGGAAACAAAAAATTACTTTGGCCGTCACAGTCACCGGAAGTGGAACTCATCGAAAACATTTGGTCAATCATTAAGTATAAGCACCAGAAACATAAAGCCGACTAGGCAAATTATTAATAATAAATCTCCACAGTTCTAATCAAGTAGTGTCAGTGTAATTTATCCAGTTAATACAATAAATACTTCCAGTATTTTAGATTTTTAAATTTATAATTATTATGTAAAGGGAATATTCGGCAGCTAGTCACATATTTTTATTTTCCCGACTCTCTTTGGTGCTCTTGCCTGATAAGAATCATTCGTGCGCTTTCCTTTCACCGCATGTGATGTGCCATTGTACATAGTCTTATATAACTAATATTTTAAGTAATGCGAAAGGGAATTTTATTTTGGACCATGCTATACCGTTGTGAGTTTGTGGTCCTCAATTTTCCACACAGGCTCTTGGTACAGCAGAAATATTCAAGGGGTCCGTTTCTACGCAACACATTAACATTCAATGTTAAGTTCCATTCCTTGTCTACGCCCATTTTATCCGAACGAGCGCGGCCAGCATCACGGTCTGCACTATAAGCCGCTTCTCCTGATCAAGTACACGAGCTATGCTGATTACGCTTTAATCAGACTGCATGAGTATACATTTTTAGAGTGATGTATTTTTCCTACAACCAGATCAAAGAAATACATATGATCACCTAATTTGAACTTTCCAGGTCTAATCGTCTGGCCACAATTGAATTTCATGGTTATATCTACGAAATCCTAACAAAGAAAGGAAAAGTGTCATAGAAGGAATAAAGCGGCAGACCAGCAACCACAATCAATAATGTTCATTTTACAATGAGATTAAAAAAGAGGTAGATGGAATAGTTCCTATACCTACTTATATTATTAGAGGCTAGAGCCCGAGATATTTTTTTTTACGGCCTGATAAGAATTTGTTTACTGCCCTGGGAGATTTTTTTTTGGCAACGGCTACGGCTCGGACCACAACCAAAAAACATTGATAACTTCTAGGTTAGTTCTCATCAAAACAATTGTAATAATAACAACTTCATAATTGAAAAGAAAAAAGTAATTTGTTATCTAAATAAATTTAATAGTGTATCCAAAATACCGAGTATTATTCTAACTATTTCAATCTCTGTGAAGAATTTAAGCCGCAATTACACTGTAATACAAGTGGCAGAAAGTTTGTGTTATATGTGCGAACAATACTTTAGTAGGCCTCAAGTTGCCGCATTGTACAAAGCCAGCTTGAATTCAACCCATTGTTCTTAACTCTGGGTTTTAACTCATTCAGAATAGTAATGCTTAGACTTTAATTGCCAGAGCTTAACACCACTCCTGTTATGTTTGCCACCTATTAATATATAATAACTTGCAACGTACACAAAAATAAAGATTCAAATCTCTATAGGATTCTCACGACAAAGGTGTATATTTACTTAATATCAACTTCATCTGTTATCTTTCAAATTTTTAACCATTAAAGAGAACATTTGAAAAGGAAATTAGGAAACATTAAAAAAGATAAAGTGTACTACATTATTTCTACTGTAATTAACATATTTCAAGAAAAATTTTCTACAATTGTCAAACATAATGACAAATGAAACACTGTATAATAACTGAGTAGTTAATTTTAGAACAAAATGAAAAGAAATATTAGAGGCACATAAAATGGGGTAGGTGCTAAAAGTTTCATGCCAAATTATTTTTCAGGCGTGATAGAAATAAAACACTTATTTCACACACACGACTTCTGTCCGCAGTTCAAAATAAAAACGCGTGACCGGCTGTAACACCTTTTGGAACCTTTGCCGTGTCAACCACACGAAATTTAAAGTCGATAGAAATGATAAAACTATGGACCTGGACCATGTCAAATAAAGTATCCATGGCAAAACGCGGCTAAAGAAAACAACGGTATCCAAGTCGGTCAAGAAGAGCATGGAAACGATTTTTTGGGATTCAAAAGAAGGCTGGCTGTACAAGTTATGTGACACCATCAAGGAGAGTTGGCACCGAAAGCTTAGCCACGGTATTCGCCTTTTAAAGGTTAAAGTGAGCTATATACCAGTGTTTCTCTACCGCTGGTTTACACTCCGCTGCCGGTCTGCGGATTTTTTAAATTTTAAAAACATACGAGGTCTGTTCTAAAAGTATTGCGAATTTTGAATTTCTGCGGGTTACGTATATTCGATTTTCAATTTTTTTGTGGCGTTTTGTTGGTACTCATGTCTCTCACTTATGCCGACAAGTTTGGCCATTTTGAATGTTCAGTTAATTTTTGACAGTTGCTTTGCTTGCACGTGTTTTGGCTCGACTTCTTTGCCTATACCAAAAAATGGATCAAAGAATCTGTATCAAATTTTGTGTGAAAAACAAAATTAAGTGCGCGAACGCATTCCGAATGTTGACTGTGGCATATGGTGAAGCTACCTTGGACCGAAGCAACGTTTATCGGTGGTACAAAATGTTCTCAGAGGGCCGAGAAGATGTGAATGACGAAGAGCGTGCCGGACGCCCGAGCACGTCAACAACAGACGAAAACATTGATGAAGTGAAGAAAATAGTATTGGCCAATCGTCGAATCACTGTTAGAAAAGTTGCTGAGGACCTAAACATATCGATTGGCTCATGCCATTCGATTTTTACCAATGATTTGGGCATGAGACGGGTCGCCGCGAAATTCGTACCAAAATTCGTCGTGTTTTTTTGGCCAAAAACAACATACTAATAATGCCGCAGCCACCGTATTCCCCAGATCTGGCCCACTGTGACTATTTATTGTTCCCGAAACTGAAGAAAGTTCCATGAAAAGACGACGCTACGCTACGAGTGAGGAGATAAAGACGGCATCGAAAGCGGAGCTGAACAAGATAACAAAACATTATTTTTTCAAGTGCTTCGAGGATTGGAAAAAACGTTGGCACAAGTATATAATATCTGGTGGGGATTACTTTGAAGGGGACAAAATAGATATTCATGAATAAATAAATAATTTTTGAAAAAACACAAAATTCGCGATACTTTTTGAACAGACCTCGTATATCTAATAGAGTAATATTTTTTGTAAAATAATTTATGGCTAGTAGATCTTGTACATAAAATTATAACTGTTTACGTGTAAGAAGAGATCATCTATCGTCCTCTCTACTATGTAGTGTATCTATGTTAGACAGTAGCCTGTTGTTTTTATTTATTTTTTTTTCATCGGATCGCTTGCGATTACGTTATTTGAAAAAAAAACCGTATTTTGGTCTTTTAATTATGTATTTTGATATTTTAATATTCTTTTATCGTGTTTCCTATGTAAGTTTTGTCCATCATTTATATGAACCCTCTTATGCAATAGACTGTGATGAGTATTTCTACTCCATTTTCTATTTCTATAATTATTTTCTACTCCATACATAACCTGTTCAGGTTTTCACCATTTTCATGATTTTATGCACGATCTTGTACCTTGGAACAACAAGTCTTTGTACTGGGAATTCTGTTCCCACAATCTAAAGTAGTTATATTTGTCAAACTTTTTAAAACTACTATAAAACTGCTGTTTCCGAACTTAGAAATTATTAAATGAAAACGAATTGTTATTTTTGTCATAACAATATTACCTTTTTGTAATTCAATTATAAATATTTAGGAATTATTTGACCCATCTTCACTGTTATAAATAATAAATTCTTATTATTTATACTAACTAAAATTAATAAATGGTTCAAGGTACAAGAGGGTATATTTCAAGGTACATGACCATTTTACCACAGAACACTTTGCAAGAGTTTAGAAAATAATTTTAAAAATAGTAAAGAAAAGATATAATTAAACAAAAAGTACACCATTTAATAAAGGAAACAGTAAAGGTTATTTTACATAACCATAAAATTTTGAAAACAATTATCTAGACTATGATAATTTAGAAAACGTAAAAAGTTTTCCAAAGTACAACAGTTCCTCCTACTAGTTACTAAATTAATTTACTTTTTAATAGTAATCTGCAATAGACAATAAATTATACTATACAGTTCTACAATAAATTATACTTTTAAAGTAATATTTTTACTGGTCCGCGTAAAAATAGAGTCTTTTCGTCGGTCCGACGTAAGATTTGAGTTGTAAAACACTGCCATACACGATCAAACTTGCGCAATGACTAGTCTTAACTTGTCTTGGTCATACACGATACAACTATTTTGTTAAATTACAATTCAGTTGTGATATGTTCTGTGTTAAGATGTCCTAAGAAGCTACTTGTTTAGCTATTGTAATTGGCAGTGCTACCGAAACGAAAAAAATTTCAAAACGAAAAAGGCTTTGAATAAAAGACTGCTTGACGGAAAGGTGGGATTTTGGTCATATAAGTTCGCACATATAACGAAAATCTAATAACCGAGCTTCAGATTATTTTATCTGTTGTCTTAATTTTTGGTTGATTGCACATTTGGTCATTGTCATGACAATAGCACTCGGAAACGCAACGAAATAACTGCACTAAACTACTGATATAAATATTTGGGACTAAAGAGCGTCCAAAAAATTCTAAACATAGCGATCCAAGAGCCAAATTATATGGTTCGTAGATCCATGTGATGGCTACGTTGAATTCAGGGCACCACTTTGCTACTAAAAAAAAACGTCTCACAATGTTCGATGAGAGGCTGGTCAATACTGAATACGAATATTTTGCGACATTTAAATAACAGTAGACGAGGTGTGTAAATTAAATATGCAGACTGGCAATATAGCGTTTGATTTGGCAACATTTGGGACGCGGGACTTGGAGAGGCGGCAGGTGAATATGTGATATGCTTTCAGTACGAGTATGAACTCGCTAGAGTAATTTTGTTGCCCGTAGTGATTTTTTTCGTGAAACTGTTTTTTCTAGTGCGTACTAAAAATGAGTTACATTCATTTCGAGCATGTGCTACCAGGTTTTTCTTCAAACTTGGGTACCGAGTAACTAAAACTTTTGCAAAACTTCTGCAGGCCTAGGGAGACAGTGTTTTGTCAAGGACCCAGGTTTTTTGGTGGTTTAAGGCATTTTCAGAATGAAGAGAGTTGTTTGAAGATGAATCACGCAGCGGATGGCCTTCATCTTTAAGAACCGATGAAAATGTTGACAGAATCCGGGATCTTGTGCGTTCAGATCGTCGGTTGATAGTCAAAATGATCGGGGAAGAGTTGAATTTGACTCACACTACCGTTCATTTGATTTTGACCAATGAATTGGCGATAAGAAAAGCTAGTTAGTTAAAAAAAAAAAAAAAAAATGGCGCACAGCAACAAAGGCTATTTGCGCCGGGGATAAGAAAAACCTTATCAGGCCATTAAAAACTTTCCTGTGGCTCCTCAGCCTCCTTATTTGCATGACTTGAGTCCTTGGGACTTTTTTCTCTTCTCAATATCACTTTTAGGGACGTCAAACACTCAAACGTCCGTAACCAACCAGCTGAAAGATATTCCAGTATTCGAGTTTCAGCACTGCTATGAGGATTGGAAGAACCGTCTCCAGCGCTGTGTGGCTTCTCAAGGAAGTTATTTTGAGGAAGACAACACTGAATTGTAATTCTATTCGAATAAAAAAAATAAAAATAAAAAATATGAAAATCAGTCCGGTTACTTAATTTACACTCCTCGTAGTTATAGAAAAAATCAGGCAACATCTGACATGTAGATCTGAGTCAATGCACACTTGTGTGGCTAGCTCTATACGTACCCATTGGTGTTGCTATTCGTATTCCGTTTGCCATTATTGTGCGTTATATACTTCAACAAAGCTGTTTCTATTCCCAGTCGGAGCTAAACAACTGATATAATTTGTGCTTATATTCTAGTATGTTTTTATAGCTCCAATTTGAAATACCTATGTCTCCAAACTCCTTCTTATTTTGAGTACAGTAACCTCTTCGGTAACCTATTATTTTGGCGTTTTTATAACGTGTTCTACCAACGGAAACTAAGTTTGGTGCAACATGCTTTCAGTACTGACGATATCAAATTTATCCAATACTAATATAATCGGCACACAATTTTTCCATATTATTCTTATCTAGATCTAAATTCCTGCAAATAACCTGCAAAAACCTATTTAAAGTATTTAACAAATGTATTATTGCCATGTATCAAAATGTTAGAAACTAATCTATTGGGCTTGAAAAACGTTAAGGAATGTAACTTAACAGGTGACAATCTATATATGAATACAAAGCACTGAAGATAATTATATGAAGTTATATAAATGAAGTCCATATTACATGGCAATGAGTATTTTTAATAAGCTCCGAAAAACTTTACAAAAAATATATTTAATTTTAAAATGTTTCTTGGTAAATTGTTTCGACTCCGAAATGAATTCCTCCAGTAATTTAGGAGACACCAAACTTACATAATTATAGTATTAACGACTGTACTATGCACATTTATTACGTATTATGCATAAATGTTCTATTTATAAATTAAATTTCAAGCTTATTTAAAATCTATTTTTAAATATTTCGCTGCCGTAATGCTTTGTATATTATATTTATATTATATAAAATGCTATTTATATTATAAATTCTATTTTGTAATTGACAAGTTTAATGTCTACATATTGTTACGAATACGACTTTACAAGAAAACTTGCCATGAGAGCAATCTCTGAACGTTCGAGAGTTGAATATTCGAAAAATGTGTTGAATGATATAAGCTTATATAAGATGTCTGCTACCTGAGTAGATTCAGTCTTATCCAAATCGTCTTAGCAAAGTAGTTCAGTTCAGCGGGACAGTCAAGATCGTCAATAAGTCAGTTCCATTCATTCAACTTCACAGTCGAGTTAGACAAGTGATTAAATTCAAGTGGAGATACTTAGGGTAATTCAGTACGTGGACTGAGTGATTTAATTAATCGAATACTTGGACTAGTCTGTACTACATGAGGATATACCCAAAACGGTTACCTGTGGATTAATTGTGGTATAAGTGTGAAGACTAATTGTATTTATTTGGTATTTTTTTAATTGTATTTTTTTAATATAAAAGTTTTCTTATACTAAATTAATTAATGTATAAGGCCAATATTTAAGTAGTTCAATAAAGATTTAAAATAACAACGAAATTCACATTTTATTATAATTATGTTATAATATTGTATGATTCCAAAGACAATAAAGGCTAAAAAAATGGTCATTTTTCAGGCTAGTAGAACACAAATCTGCTGCCCATTGTTATTATTTTTTATAGTTATAAATTAAGATGTAGATCAATCAGACAAAAAGTTGGATGCTGACGTATGCTAGCGTTGTATGCTGTACTATGATGTTGAATACTAGCTAATAAAAACAACTAAAGAGATGAATCTGGTAACAAAACGTCACACCAAATATATCCAATTAAGTACAGAAGAAATCTCAACAGAATACGTGCTATAATAAATTTTTTGAAGATACCCGTCCAAGAGGAAGGTTTCCCAAAAGTTAAAAGGACCGAATATAAAATTATACTGGGTCAAAACTAGAAGACAGAATTAAATTTGAAGAACACAGTCAGACATAGTGTGAAATTGTGCTCACAGTCTTACTCTGTAACTGCACGCATCACGACTCCCCAACATGGAAAATCAACTAGATACAGAAAAACCTTTCCTAAGAAAAAACGTAATATATCCATATCCGTAACTTTATCCATAATAAATGCTACGTTAAAATGAACCAGTGCTGATTAATATAATTTTGTAAATCATAAATAAAAATACAAATTAATTATAAGGAGAAAAACAAATATACATATGTGTGTATACGTAGGTAAGAAAAATCCAGAAGAATTTCAGTGTTAATCCCACAAATATTTATTAAAATTAACTGGTTGACATTATTTCTGAAGATATTTGAAAATTTTAATGATGCGCATCCTGGGGACTTAGCTCCGAGGATCTGGCTAGCAAATTAATATCCGAACCTTGGATATGATCTGAAAAATAAAGCTCCCACCGCTTTCAGCTACAGCCTAGCTCAGGATAAGGCGACAGCACCAATATGTGGCCCTATCCTGATGACACCATGCTTCATCATTTAAGCGACTAAATTTCTGCAACGCCCGAAATAAAAACGAGTGTATCACAGTAAATTCACGTTAGTTGTTGACGATACCCGTCACGCCGTGAGTGTTTTTAAAGTAACAGACCAACAACTCCTGCGGACAGATATTGCACCTCAAATCATTCTGTCTATTTAATGGTTTCTGATTCTTTTTCTGTGAATTCGTTGAACACCAGTAATGACAGTTTTGCTCTTTAACAGCTCCGTTAAGGTGATAGAGAGCCTTAAAAAGTGTGTTTTATAAAATGCTTTCAAAAATCACTTGATAAACTCCCAACAAACGATCCATGGTTACTTAAAAATCGGGAAAGCTCTCACCTATGGAGAGGTCTAAGAGGATTTGGGAGTAGAAGTGACTTTAGTGATGATGGTTGTTGGTTGTTAGTTCAATTTTTTAGTTTCAGAAAAGAAGCAACCAAATTGATGCCTTTATTTCTTGTACACATTTGTACAAAGAAATAAAAGTCACATAAGTTCTTACAGCATAGATGTCGAAACTTGTTCATCGACGTTATCATTGTCCTCTTTATTGCACTGTCCTCCCTGGTAGAAGAGCCGTAAACATCGAAGTTTGCCCTGCGGATTTTCTGGCATTTTACTCTAGAGCACGTTCAGCTCCGGTTTTGGGGACCTTAGGGGCCTTAACATTTTCTGCCTGTACCAAAGCCGTTTGTTGTTCTATTTTATGCCTTCAACATAATTTTTATTAGGCAAGGTGAAGCTTGGAGAAAAATATCGTCACTTTTACAACACTGTTTTATCTTGAATTGAAACACAAATAGAGTAATGAATTCTCTAGCAAAAGAAATAAACCCGACATCTCTACGACGTTTTGTTCTTGAGTTATGAGCGCGGTTTTTGGCACCAAGCTCCAACTTCAAGCACTTGCTTCCCCTCTTCACTGTTTGCGCTAGCAGTGGCGCATGACCTTGACAAGTACATTGTCCTATACAGTCATCGCAGCTCTTTCAAACCGTATATAACTTTTGCAATTTGCATGGTGTTACGAGCGCCGATGAGCAAACTCTTGCGTTACGGCAAATCGTTACATAAAATTTCTTAAATGTTAGCGAGTTACAATTTTTGACGCACAGCAACGATGTCTGTTTGTACCTAATCATGTATGCGATTGGAAAGAAATAAATTCCACTTCAAAAATCCGAGATTTTTTTTTTTTTTTTTTTCTGAGCAAGTAAACTGGTCCAGATCTTAATCAATGTTGTCAAATTACAAAATTTAGAAAAAGAAAATGCTCCACGGAACACTTTTGTATGACTTTTGTCATGGTAATATAATTTTTCTATACAGCAATCACGTCATTATATAAAATAGAGCACCTATTATAATAAAACTTAATTCCAAAAGAATATTTCTTAATAATAAATGTTGAAATGAAATTTTTTAATTATATTGAAAAGTTTATTAAAACGACATCTCGAAACAAATAAATTTGAAATAACGCGAGGAATTCTCATAGTCAAATTCCATTGTAGAAAGATCATACCTGACAGAAAGGACATTCCTGAGTCCTTCATTCCAGCCGATGTACGAGGATATGTTTTTGCCAAGTTAGGTCACTGGGTTCTTTTGTAGCACACCGGAATTCTCATAGAAACCGCTAAAAACAAGTTACCTTCACAAGGAATTCTTAACAACATTTTTAACGGAAAAAATATGCAATAATTTTCCCTTTGACGAATAGTTGTGGAAATATGTTATGAAGGAAGTTTACACGTGTGGTTCAGTGGTTTCACACTCACCTACTTTGAAATGAAATTTCATTTTAATAAAATTTTATAAATACACTAAATATTCATGTGCAGTGGAAAGTTTTACTCAGTAGGGTTTCGTAATATCCAGTAATGAAGGACTCCAACAAAGGAACCAAATGCTTGTTGTCTGGGATATGTTTTGAGTACTTTTTTACTGTAATCGACATCAAAACAATAATTTATTGAAAATATTCGCATTGCTATCCTGGACTAATAGTTTTTATTTATCACCAACAGCTTTCAAAAATACAAATAATTCGATATCTATCTAAAAAATTATCGCATGAAAAATAATGAGCATACTATAAAGCTGCGTTCGGAGCTTTTAAATTAGTAGCCTGTAGACTATAGCTTGTGCACTGATTGTCACTACAAGTTTGTCATATGGTCAGGCGACCAACCGTTCAGGCCTCTAAATTTAATACGTTGTACGTTTTGTGGATAGTTTTCTAAACTTTGTAGTTAGTGAGTTGTTTTAATGAGACAGACATTAAACACATTGGCTATCTCAGTCTACCAGGAAAAATTGGAAACATTGCTACAGGAAGCAAAAACAACTAGCAGAGCAGTTAGGCGATTGGAAACAAGCTGTTTCCAATCGCCTACGAGAGATGGGTAAGATCCAGAAAGTCAACAGATGGGTTCCACATGCATTGAATGAGAGGCAGATGGAAAAACGCAAAAACACTTGTGAAATTTTGCTTGCACGATACAAAAGAAAGTCTTTTTTGCATCGTATCATTACTGGTGATGAAAAATGGATTTGTTTTGAAAATCCCAAACGCAAAAAATCATGGGTGAACCCAGGCTCACCATCCACATCAACTGCAAGACCGAATCGCTTTGGCAAAAACACAATGCTCTGTACTTGGTGGGACCAAAAGGGCGTGGTCTATTATGAATTGTTACAACCTGGTGAAACAGTTAATACCCAACGCTACCAACAACAACTGATCGAATTGAACCATTCGCTGCTCATAAAATGACCAGAATACGAAAGAAGACAGCACAAGGTAATCTTTCTTCACGATAACGCTCCATCACATAAGGCAAAAGCAGTTTGCAACACATTGGAGGCACTCAAGTGGGAAGTGCTACCCCATGCCGCTTACTCACCAGACTTGGCCCCTTCAGATTACCGCTTGTTCGCATCGATGGGTCACGCACTTGCCGAGCAGCACTTTTGTTCATATGAAAATGTGAAAGAATGGCTAGATGAATGGTTTGCGGGGAAAGGGGAAGAGTTCTACTGGCGAGGTATTCACAAATTGCCTGATAGATGGGAAAAATGTATAACTTCTAATGGAGCATACTTTCAATAAATAAACTTTTACTGTTATTTTGAGTTTAATGTGTTTTCGTACTTGTAGACCTGGTAAACACATTGGCTATCTCAGTCTATATCCAAAATTACAAAGACTAACAGGAAATATGATCAATTTAGGTAATTAGGTTAGGATTATTTAGTAAAAACTAGCAAAAGAATTAGGAAAACGATAATAGATAATAGACATTTTACGAAGCCACTGTAGTAAGTTTAAAGACAGACAGATGTCGCACTATTCGTAACTCACTAATATTCTTAACCTGTAAAGGCTAGCTCGAACGTTAAAACAATCTATTAAACATACCCATGAAGCACAGTGGACAGTCAACTAATCAAAAGAGCTCTGAAAGCAGCTTAATAGTACTATTCTGTGACTAATCTGTATGCTACAGACGATCGTATCTAATGCCGGCTCCACACATTGGCCGAGTCGACGCGAAACAGCACGAATCCGAGCGTGTGGAGGCTTTGTTCGCCTCGGCTCGTCTGTTGCGCTATGATGCATTATGTCGGTTTTTATCAAAAGATACGAATGCCGAACGCGAGCGGACGGTGCACTCGTATCTCCATCGTTCGCCGAGCGCTTTGTCCGAGCCGCTCGGACGAGCGTGTGGAGCTAGCATAAGGTATTGTATTATGTGTTGTTATGGACATTTTCTTAAAGATTTGCACCATAAGGATTCAATATGCATTACTGTGGATTTTTTTTAAGGTTTTGGAAAATGTACGTTTTTTTGTAAAATTTTGGCTAAAATCGCGTCAAAATATAAACATTTGTTTGTTAATCTATATTTCAAGATCAGTAGGAGATTTTGGTTGATAGAACCGACGGTCCGTAGATTATACGGCTGCCTCATTTCAGGTGAAGGTGACGTACTTAAGTATTCCCAATAAACAGTATTGAAAGTTCAGATCTTTATACTTGTTATTTAACATAGTAACTTCCACTAAGGTTATTAAAACAGCCGTATAGTACACGGACCATGGTAGATCTCACATTTTTTATTTCTTAGAGAGTCTCTTGTAGTGTAGTGCAGTAGATGGTATTAAGTATTTTGGTGCCCGTTAAACAAATTAATGTGTATTGTGTTACAAATTCTCTCATGCGTTTTGGGTTGTAACCTCTGGACATAGATTAGCAATATCATCATAATTGTAAGTCGAGTGTATAAAACATGTAAATATTAAACCGTAATAGGTATTTAATTAAAGTAGGGTGGTTAGAATGATGACATTAATTCAACAGCACTAACACTCTTTAAAAATAATTGCAACCAGCTAGCGAACTAAGGAGTTCATCTCCAAAACTCAAATCCGCTCGCAGATTATGAAATTATGATGCGGGAAACCTTGAGTTTTGAAGGATATGAAGAGAGTAAGTACTTAATTGAAGAAAATTAATATTATATCCAAAATTATCAGCCAACCATGACTTTTCTACTTATATAAGGAAGAGTCCGCACAAAACAATAACAGTATTTTTAGTGTAAATATTATTGATAAAAGAAAATTGTTGTGCTTCTGCACAATTTCTTATCTGTTTATAAATTAAATAAATGTAATGCACTAAAATATTTATAATTAAACGATGGTAAGAATAAAAAAATTGAAGTGAAGTGTGAATTTTGACGCATTTCAGGGTTTTGCAGGTATTTAATAGGTGTAAGAAGTCAACATAATACTGGATGTCTAGGTATATTTATCACATCAAAATCAACAGTTCTTTGATATTCACTTTTAATCGTTTTTTGAGAACTAAGAGCTACTATTTAATTTTTTTAAACAAAATTCAAATAATTTGCCAATTATCCCAGCGCCTTTATTTCAATGATTTACCTGCAATTCTGCTGCAGGTTAAATCCACACACATCACTATTAACTCAGCAGAACCGTTTATTAGTTATCACGTGTGACGGATCCTACGATCCTTAGTCGTAGACCTATGTGAAGCCGCGACACCTGCGTCTCTCTTACGAAACCAGCGCATCTGGCGCCACACTAACCTTTGAATTGACAAGCATGCATATAGAATACTATACAAACACGAAGAGTAGCCTGTCCTTGCTACCACGTGGACAGTCTTGCATCAGCACATCGAATATTGGCCAGGGATTTACCGGTACTGCGCGAAGTGGCCGGCCAAAGTAGCATATACACTGTAAATCAGACATTGGCAACAAACCTCGGCCACAATGCGAAATGCACGGCCAATTCGGGAACTGGCCGAACGTCAGGCTTTGGCAGTAACATATATATGTTTCACTTTTAATTTATCAATTAGTAATACTTGAACTAACTGCCCAGCTACACTTGTATTTTATAATTTTTATATAATCACATTACATTTTTTTTTTTACAAATATCCATCAAGTTTAAATCAAAACGCCAAATAAGAAATATACGAATGATAATAAAATAATAGCGAATCCTACGGATTTATTGGAAGCGTAGAATAAATTGTGGAGTATTAAAACATATAGATGCACATTTCAATGCAATTCAATAGATTACCGTAATACTCTCATGTTATTTGAGTTGACTGTTTAAACAGCCATTGACAACAAATTATCTGACAGTTCGACTTCATATTGCATAGCTTTTCTAAAGAAAAAAGGGAATACCGTGCAAAAAAAAAAAAAATAGATTTAAAACCAACTATTTATAGATGTTGCCTAATCTGGCTTATAAGCCAGATCGCGAATTTTTGCAATAGCTCTAGATGGTTGATAATGATATTATACATCATGAAATCCCAATATTATTTCTAGGTTTATATTTTACGTTTATAGAGTATGTTTTAGGATGTAACATAAAACTTCTTCAAAAATATATTTAAAAAATACAACGATCACATCGAGGAGAAAAAAATTACGACTAAAATTTGTGTATAAATATGTGAAAAAAAAATAAATAAATAACCTTAACATAGTAACTGGACTACACCTCCAACTAGAATTTAGTGCAGTGATAGCGTGATTCAGATCAGGACTATTTTGGACTACACGATGTACAAGGTGTGTAAATTAAGTAACCGGACTGGCAACATAGCGTTTGATCTGGCAACATTTGAAACGCGGAACTTGGAGGGGTGGCAGGTGAACATATGATGTGTCTTCAGTACGAGTTTGAACTTCCTAGAGTAATTTTGTTGTCCGTAGAGATTTTTTTCGTGAAACAAATTTTTCCGGTAAGTCCTAAAAATGAGTGAAATTCATGTCGAGCAACGGTGTGCTATCAGGTTTTGCTTCAAACTTGGGCACCGAGCAACGGAAACTTTTGTAAAACTTCAGCAGGCCTACGGAGACAGCGTTTTGTGAAGGGCCCAGGTTTTTTGGTGGTTTAAGGTATTTTCAGAATGAAGACAGTTGATTGAAGATGAATCACGCAGCGGAAGGCCTTCATCTTAAAGAACCGATGAAAATATCGATAGATCTTGTGCATTCAGATCGTCGGTTGACAGTTAGAATGAACGGGGAACAGTTGAATTTGACTCACACTACTGTTTATCAGATTTTGACAAAAATCTGCGCAAAAATTATTCCAAAAAACCTTTCATAGGACCAAAAAGGCATGCCAATCAGGAAGCAAAGGAGCCTTGACTTTTTGGAATCGATTGAAAATGATACCCATGCTATAATATAAGAATATAAAAATATCAATTGTTTGTATTTATATATGGTTTTATTTTTTAACGTATCTTAATTTCAAATTATTCTTAATTTCGGTCAGCGATTCACGGGAATCACTAGTTAGCCAATCACGGGACAGGGTGTCACCTGTCAGCCAATCAAGAGACAGGGTGTCCTCAGTGAGCCAATCACAAGAACCCTATGAAAAATTGACGTCACAATGTTACAGACACTTGCTAATTATTATTGTACGATACTTGAAACAGGAATCAAAGCAAAGATGCTTATTGCACCTAGTAGTCGTGGAATATCGCAATACACCCTTATAAATTATGGCCAACTTAATGGAAAATGTGTAAAAATGGCAAACTGGAACAATTACATAAGAAGCATGGCCTAAAACAGGGCCTAAAGTATAGCCTTCAAATTTGTATTAATCTAATCAATGTCTAAATCGCTAGCCACATTCAGTATCAATATTTTTTGGCAAGTCACATTACCATTTAAAACTATTTCATTCTGATTTTTCCATTTAATCATTGATTCTGCTAAAGAGCTTCTTTTGGTTTACGCTATTTTTATAATAAAATAGGCACGTTGTATTCTTGTACGGCAAATATTAATAAGTACTTTTTCTATAGTACTATTCATACGGAACATAGCGTATTAGTTCCATCAATATCCTATACCAGAATTTCCCAAACTGTGCTACGCCATCTACTAGTATTGCTATCTACTAGTATAGCATTGATAGTGCTCGGCAACGAATTCTTCTCGTGAAAAGTGCTCCGTGGCTCAAAAAGATCGTGAAAATAGTCCTATACCGTCTGCTTGCAAGGTGATTGAGGTAATGGTAATGCTTTCAATATGAACATGATTGTAGCATTCAGGTATTGATGTGCAAATTTGCAAAGAAATATTTGTTTTACAATTCAAGAGCAATTAACTATGAAAAATGAGAAAACTGATTAAGTAACAAGTAATTTTTCTTTAGGAGTAATTAATTTCTTGAACATAGTACCTAGTTTCATTATCAAGATCTTGATTTCTTACAAAAGAATATTAAATTGATACTGTGACAAATAAAAATATTGAAAATATGTTTTATAGTTAATCAACGTAAGTAAACAAAGTGTTTAAATATCCAATATTCGCATTCTGTAAATGTTTTTCAAGCATTTTATTGACAGGAAATGCGTCTACGACGTTGAATATTTTGCATATTTTCCTCTTCTAATAATAATAATATCACAAATAAATCTTCATCTGATAGATGATTATAATAACAGATTATAGAAACATTATAATAACTAGACAACTATTCGATCAGCCGCCAAACAGAAAACTTTATATTAAAAGATACAGTACGATGCATGACGGAATGTATGAATACTCCACATGTATTTGTGGAGAAAACGATACGTGCGTAAAACCTTTGATGCATTAAGTGGGGAACAGAATGCAACGAGTTCTACGGCGCGTTGACGGCGTTTGGACGGCGCTATCTGTCAAAGGAAAGTTAAAATCAAGCTGTCGTACGCAAGTGCGCAGAATGTGTAACGTCCTAGCGGCGTTCCAACGCCGTTTATATTGAATGTTCGTCAACTTCCAACTGTTAACGCCGTTGAACGTTGACGTAGAACACCTAACCTCAGTTTTTACTGAATGGTAAAGTGTTTGTATGTATAAATAACTTGCATACAACATAAATAATTATCCCTTCATTATCCCTTATAATTTTAATAAAAGAAAGCGCACGTATAAACACAGATATAGGTTGTCACGTGACACTTTGACGGCGTTAAAAATTATTGCATTGTGTGCAGGCGAAAATTCAACGCCGTTCTCAACGACGCCAACGCAACGCCGTCGCAAATGACGGCGCGCTGACGGCGTAGCGCTCTGTGCATTCTGTTCCAGGCTTTATGAAAATCCACATTTAAAATTTTGTTTTTTTAAAGAAGTTGGATCAATGACAAATGTAACAAAATCAACAACCTTTTTACAAATACATAAAAAAAGACAACTTTTTTATATACTTCTTCCTGACTCAGGCTTGTGCAAGAAATATATAAATTAATTGGTTGTTGATTCGTTCATTTGTCATTGAACCGATTTATTTAAAAAAATGTATTTTACCTGTCTTAACATCGATGTAAATACGACTAGCGTATAAGAAACTTAAAGCAGCGCAACAGTAATGTGTTAGTTACGCTGGTCAGATAAGTAAACTTTATATTTCCTTATTGACGGGCCCAGTGACGTCATAGAAATTACACAACATGCCCTATGCTTTAGGCTACGGTTACAGTGGAAGCGTGTTCTCCCGAACTGCACTACGCTTGTACTCGACCGCATTCGGTCGACTGATTCAAGCGTGTAGAAGTACGCATGTGTGGTTACAGTAGAAGCTTATCAATCGCGCGAAACTGTTTGAACTAAACACCACCAATCTACTCGCTCGAATACGTGCGAATATGCCCGAAGTGTGCTTCGGGCGAACACGCTTCCATTTTAACCGCAGTCTTAGCACTATTTTTTATGAAACCAAGTCCCTGTGGAGCCAGAAGGGGAATTTGCGTTCGAAGGGGAATATACATCTGTTTTGTAAACCTACAGCTAGGAGAGGTTATCATTAACTCTGTTCGTAAAACATTTCTAACGGTTAATTATAGTCAAAAAAAAGCGCAGAGATATTTTAACGAACTTCTACGAACTTTGAACTTACGTTTGACGATAATAAAACGTTAGAAATGGCACTACGAACCTTTACAACAGATTAATTTATAAGATAAATTTTAAGTTATAGAATAAATTATATAATATCGGTCCGTTTAAAACTTAGAAAGTATGTAAAGCATTGCAATATTTTTTTCTTTAAATGTATGTAATATAAAACTTTAAAAGTTATATAAAATATATACTAACAAATTCATGTTACTTACATATTAGTTGTGACATTTATTTTATTCCTATAAATATTTAGTTTACAGTATTAGAAAATACATATGTATTTTTACTTGCAAATCGGTATTGTCGGTAAAATATTGAAATTAGCAAGCCGCACTGCTCATTGAAGCAACCTCCCACACCCCGCCTAAAGAGATGTTGGCTTCATAATAAGTTGCCTGCGTTCTGTCTTTATATTATGTAACCTCATTGGGCGAGCCAAATGAAATCACTCTCCGGGCCTCCACGCTAAACGTTAAATCAGCATACGTCAAATACTGGAAGATATTGTTTTGTAGCACTATGTAGTGCCAGCAAATTATATAAAGAAGATATTCGGAATATATAAAAAACAACCATTAATAACAACCACACTGTATTAAAAATCCTGAATACAACAAAACATGACAACAACAAAAATCAACAAGTTTTTAAAAGAAACAAATTTAGTACATATAAAGTCTGTTTCTTTGGTTTAAGCGGAACTAGATTTTCAAATCTAGTTCCTTTTACAGATTAAATGAGGCTTTGGATAATTTTGTTTAGCAAAAGCCTACTACAAACCAGGAAAGAAGAGCTCATGATAACTTACAAAAATGAAAATTCCGGTTAATTCCGCCTAAACGTTTGGAATATGGCCAATAGCTATTTGTGTATAAACAGTTTAAAGCGAAGTATTGACCATCGCAAAAGACATTTGTTGCGCGACACTGTGCAGAGCGTAGTAATCGCTTGAGATTAGACAAAAAATTATTTTCTAACATTACTTTAATATGTAATTAAAACGCCTATATTAATTATCATGTACCACTTTATTAATTACCCGTTATCCTCCCAAATAATGAAACAATTGTTTGCAACAAATGGTAGTGTATATAAAATTTTATTATTGTGTTCTGTTCCAAGAAAAAATAACATTTAGTAAACTTAATTCAATTTCTAAATTGAAAAATAATTCAAAGTTATTTGTTAATGATTTTTTCTGCACAACACCAGAAATTGCCAAAGCAGCCAAATTGCTTCCTATTTTTAAAACCAAAACATTTTGTTTCTATAGATATGTGCTAGCCCTCCGGCTGAATTTTCCCCGGACGTTCGGTCTTCTTACCTAGTAACGCTTTCATTGCAAGGTACTCGTACATGACCATTCGCTGATTAAAGTGCTATTTGTTAAAAATTCGTATAGTTATAGTTCATATCAGCCCGCCGAAAGAATGTATGTTTTAAATTCAATGTTTACTTTCCTTATCCAGCATTGCCAATATATTGCTTTCGCAGTGATTTAAGCTTCTTACACACTAGCCGTATTTACGCCAACGTAAATTCGTGTAAACCAGCGTAAACAAGAACTTAAAACCATAAAACATAGAAATTACAAAAGAAGGTACGGTCCACCAAAAAATGTAGTTGCTGAATGCGTACTGCGACGTAAAAAAGGTTACAGACTCTTCAATAATATTATCGCGTGTTTCTACGAGGGCTATTTGGAAAGTAACCTAAATTGTTGCGTAGCGTGAGTAGTAGGTGGTGTAGCTCCGCCATTGCTACATCGGCGCGTGCAGCGATTCAGTAATCTTCCAGCTGTGCAAGGGAGAGCGTCGTACCAAGTGTTCGCTTGTTAACCTCAAAACATGAGTGCCGAAATAAAATATCCTGCCAAATATTAGAGAACCGTCGGTTCACGATTTCGAAAATATTCTCAAATTTCTCGGACTGTTAGGTTAAAACAAAGTTAAGTTAGGACAAAAATTAGGCTACCGGAAGTTTTGTGCTTGTTGGGTAGCAAAACTGCTAACCCAGATCCACAAAACCAAACGAATAAGTTCCGCCTTAGACTTTCTTCTAGACTTGTCTCCAAGTGATTTCCACCTGTTCGACCACATGAAGAACTGGCTTGGGTCCAAGCACTTCGCTAATGATGAAGATCTTCAAAACACTTACAAGTTGGCTACATTTCTATGGTGGCGTCAGTTCTATGAAGAAGGAATTTCAACGCAATAAAAAGTGCTTAAATTTCAATGGCGACTAGGTGGAAAAATAAATAAAATATGTAGTTTTAAGATGTATATAGTAAAATGTTTGTATCTATGCTGGTTTTATTTTTATAGCCACATGGAGGTTACTTTTCGAATAGCTGTCGTATATTAAATAATTTAATTAAGACCATGTTTGTGCGAGAGTGTGCCCCTGATGTTTTCTCCACGTACCTTTAGTGCAGCAGCAGTTTTCAAGCACTCATAGGTAAGTCTCATTTTTTCATTTCTTTACCTATTTTATCACGCAACCAGCACTGTGGTCCACACAGTCAATAGCGACGAAGGATTTTGGACGAGTGAAAATAACCAGCAAATTTACACTTTGTGTTCTCGTAAAACGCAATAGCCTGTATTGTATTGCCATTGTTGAAAAAAACATCTTTTGCTAAATAATGGAGTGCGACTACATAAGAAAAAACAAAATTACACTCATACCTCGCTATACGGCCGCTCTTTATACGGCTTTTCGCTATAACGGCCTTCTTTAATTATGGCACTTTTTCGATATACGGCCCAAAATGTTTCGTTAAACGGCCAAAAAAATAATAAATGTGAAAAAAATATGGCCAGAAAGAATAAAAACTAATGATCTTTAAGTTGATTCTATTTCTGAACTTCGACAAACCATATTGAACCTAGCAAATGATCTTGGTTTTGAGAATTCGGAATTGATTCGTTATACGGCTTTTCGCTTTGCGGCCAACTTTTCCGGAACGTATCTAGGCCGTAAAGCGAGGTATGAGTGTATTGGGAATAACGATAGACAACCAAATGATATGAGCATCACATTAAAAAACTAAAAGCAGAATGTAATTAGAATTTCAATATCAATTAAAACACTTGAATATATCAGAAATGACAAGTACACTAAAAACCGTTCGTAACTATATATCATATTGTAATTTTAAGGTTTTAAATGCTAAACAAAGCAAGAATATTGGACATACTTGGCTAGAATTCTTAGAAATACAAGAACATGGTTTCGAGGGTTTTTGATTCGCCAGACGGAAGCTTACAAGTCACCATAAATCAGCGGGTAAAATGTTTCTGTTATGCCCGGTGGTCTTTTTTGTTATTTATTTATTTTACATCGGCCTATTTCTGCAACGAGGTTAATTGCCGAGGCATAAAAGTCTTAAAACTAAATGTAAGATATAACTCGATATAAAATACAAAATTACCTGGCAACGCAATGCGTTCTAATGTGTTTTAGCTTACATTAAGTTCTTAAGATTTTTATGCAACCAGGCATAAATTTTTTGTACACAAAAATACCATTACATGCACACCGAACATAAAGCATAGATACAAAAAAAATTAAATTGGCCCGGTAGATTCTAAATGAGGTTTATCCGGATGTCATATGGATGAAAAAAAAATCAACCAAATACATACAAAAAAGTTACTGGGAATTGTAAATAATTACTTCATTGTATTATTAAGTCATTATGTTTATTATTAAGTTGATTATACAAAATGAAAATTTAACACCGTAAAGGTGTAAAAAAGAATATTGTGTTCTATGAATATGTTTCCAGTCCTTGAGTCCTTTAAGCCGTATAGGTCAAGGTTGCTGACTTACGGTTTTGGGAATTAAAGAATGTGCTACATTCTACATTCTAATGTGTTGATAAACATTATTCAATTGTGATGACTATGGTCTTTAATTGCTGCCAACAATTAAACAAAAGAATAATGTTTCCAAAACAATTGAGGTAGGATCTGACGTCATAGTGTTCTTGTTAACAGTTTTAAAATGGCCTTAGGGAATAGAATCGTGGTTAGTCATTCTTGCTAGTCAAGTAGTAACCATTCTTGTGAGCACGCTGCCCAAGGACCAGCCCAGCTGTTGGAGTCGCAAACACGAGATGTGAGTGTCGTCTACAAGGCTTCTCCACGTGTTCGCCTCGTGCAGATAACTGGAGTGTCTCGACCGATCCTGGAGAAGCCGGGGCAAGAACGAGACTTACATCAGCTTCTAACGGACAACACCAGCAGCCTTTTGACAAAAAAAATTGTATTCTGATGTAAATTAATATTATATAATAAATTTTGTAGCAAAGATTCCGTTCTTGAATTCACCCTGTGACAATATTTACTACTACTATTACCACTTAAGCCTATCCAGAATACAGCAATTTCTAAAGATCATACGCCAAAGGTGGGTCAAAAGCATACTAGCACAAAGTGTGGCCCGATGCAGTAAGGTAAGCATGCCTGGAATCGCGTCTCATCCTACGGAGCATTTTATGCGCTAATCATTCCATTTTTAGGAGATAAGGTGATGAGAGGAAAGTGTCATTCTGGCTTTTTTATGAGGGAGCCGTGTATATTACGGCTGTTCCTGAATAAGACAGCTAGCAGAATACACCCGTAATAAACAGATTGCTTGTTACACAGAAGGTTCCCATAAGCAAGAAAAATATTATTTCTTCACACTCGGTGTATGCTGCAAGATGCTTGAGGCAAAGTATAGAGCCAAGTTATAGCACAAATTGCGAAACTGAAGATGTTGAAGAATTTGAAGTTTAGTGACAAAAGATGGAAGCACCTTTTATGATATCATCAACAACTCAAGATCTCAACTGTATTCATATTATTCTGCAATCATTCTTCCCATTACACAAACGGAACAAAACTACATATTTTCAACACGAACATGTAATGCATACTATTGTGCAGATGTGAAACTTGGAAAGTAACTAAATACCTACCAAAACTTTAATGCCAATTATTAATATATATAATTATTAACATGTTATTCTATTCTCTTATACAATTTGTTGGCTTCGGCTGTACGCCAGTCGAAGCTGTACGCCTGTTCATGTATAACTTAGTCGTTTATTATTACACTGATTATTAAAATAAAATAAAAATTTTGTGTTAGAATTTAATATTATGGGTCCCAGGGTAATAGAAATAACATTTCTTATTTGAAAATTTCTTTAAAAAAAAAAAGGTGGTAAGTATAATAAAATGTTCTTTTTCCAAACTTTCGACGATCTAGAACAAGTATAAGGCCAAATAAAAATGGCATTTCTTATTTAAAACATACTAAAAAAACAAAACAAGTTTGGCAAAAATATCCTTCTTTTTCAACCTGCTTCCAGCAAGTGTAAAATATGGGGTAAGCTCAGTTCGAATTGACCCATCAGGTTGGAAGGTAAGACTACGACATGCAAATCGGAGAGTTTAAATGAGTTAGTCTAGTATGATTAGCGCAACGTTGTGCTGCCGCGTTTGATTCAGTCTGTGTAGGCACGCACAGTCGGTTTGCACTCTTTGGGCCGGTTTCTGAAAGCTTTGTCGAGTTAAATCTTTTGGTTCAACTTGGTTACAATAAAACATTCCTATAAGCAACCATAGCAACCCTTTTCTAACTATTTGGTTATAGTTAACTAAGCTTTCAGAAACCGGCCCCTAGTTGTTCAGATAAACCGCGATATTTTCAAAAATCACCGGTTCACAAGCAAACAATTTTTAAAATGTTCATTTCAAACCACTGAAAAATTTTCTTCGTATAGTTTGAATAAATCTCGTTAAGAGCTTTAAAATGATACTACGCAGTCGTTTTGAGCTCGTGATTGCCGAGATAGACCGAGTCAAAATCCGTTACACACAGAGTAAAATTTCACCAATTTCCCCGCACACATGAGGAGAGTATCACACGCACGATGTATTCCGCAGCGAATTGGACTTTTTTGAATTTGGACGAAGATGCTAACACGATAACTGTGCGAAAACTAGTTTAAACGATATAACAATTTTAATTGGGACCTAATTTGTGTCAGGCGCCGGCCATAACTTGCTCCATACTATCCGCGGAATTAAGTAAGCGTCCACTGTGCTGAGCCACAAACACAGCAGACAACGCAAAAATCGCATGTTTTTTGGTGAGTGCTTCCACCGAGTCACGATGAGCGCACTGCAAACATAAGGACTGTGTTTTGTTTACATTCTCAACTGGAACGATTCTACTACAATTGCGCCAAAACATAAATACGAGTGTGGCCTAAGTCACATGTGGTGAAGCTTCTACAAGCTTCACCACAGTACAGACAAATATATTTTGGTAGATAATTCCGGCCATAATACTTGCAATGCGGACTAGTAGACGCACTCTCAATTATAGCACAGTAAGGAATAAAGTTATGCGTTCACTGCAGTGTCTGCCGTGCGCGCGATGCTATCTAGTGAATGATTACCTTTAGACGTAGTCCTACGTCAAAAACTGTTTTTCAAGCCGGTTTTTTCAAGCGACAATTGTAGTTGTTTCGACAAATTTGTTAGTATGATCAATTAGTTAAAATTTTAAGCGCACAGCAACAATGGCTAACACATCTACTAGTGTATGGGATCATCCTATTAGAACGTAGATTTTTTACCAATAGTGAAATTACATAACATTTACAACGATAGAAAATGATTCAATTAAATCACGAAATTTTTAATATATTAAATTAATATTACAAAAAAAATAAATAAACAAACAACTAATGTTCTAAATGGTTGTTTTTCATGCCATACTATATGCATATAAACCATGTAAGATGATAAAGAAATGTATGAACTACGTGTTTTAGCGAAGGCTGCTACGAATGACATTGTCAAAAATAAGAACTACTTGCAATTTTATTTGCATTCATTCACTGCATGAAAGACCGGATTCAAGAAAGTTAATTAATTAGTTATTTTTTTTTTTTTTGCATATCTACGGTTATTATCGACTATGACAGTCCATTTACTTATCTACACTACTAAAGGTATCTTTCTTCTATTCTTATTCGTAAAATCTACACCACATAAATTCGTCCAAACTTGCATTATGCTTTTGTCTCGACATCTCAGCTATTAAGAATTTCTTGAAGTTTTGAACTTACCAAACCTTACATAGCGAAAAAACTAATCTCTACAGCGCTCGATGTCATTGAAGACATATTCAGACCAATTCTGTAACTCAGTTACTATGAAAATAGGAACTAAATTCGTCACTATGAGCAAGGTCAGTTACTACCATGAATGAAAGTCATTGTACTTTTTATAATATTTTATCTCGTAGTAATGTTCCTACACAGTAATTTTTTACAGAATTGATCTGATTGTCTGAGCCGCTAAAAGTAGCCTAAGAGACCGTACTCAAGAGGGAAGCTTATGAGTCCTGTCTAAACATGTCACATGACACGTTTTTGAAGGACGTTTACGTAAGGGTACGCGAAGCACTCCATAGGGAAAGCTGGTTGCTGGTAACTGGCTGCCAGCGCTGGCAAAGGGCAGCCTGCATGCTGGAATATTCTGTGTTATCAATCATACCGCGCATAGTAAAAGCTAGCAATGGTTTCCCAGAGTTGGCTGCCAGCGCGAACCAGCGTCAGTAACACACTACTAGCAACCAGCAAGCTGCTTTCAATATGCGCCTACCTTAACGTAATAACGTAATATTCCGGTATTTATATATGGGAACCCCCTTAAGACAGTAGCGAACAGGCAAAACCCAAGTGTTTACCAACAGGTCGTTCAAGGCAGTCGCATGTTAGAATTCAATTTTATTTCTTCCCGTTTATCAACTGTTCCGAAACGGGTTTCTGTCTACCATTCTTCAAGAATTCATGGGAGAATTTCTGCCTCCCAGTTTTAAAGTTTTTGGTATATAATTTCTGCCTCTCGGTCTTCGAGTTTTTGGAACGATTTTTTACCAACTTCTCTTCAAGTTTTTGGGAAAGATTTTGTATCCCCGCTCTTTGGAGGCGATAGAGAAAAGGGACTCTCTAAAGAAAATTTATTGTATTATTATTTGAGTATTTTAACTTATTTTTTATTTCATTTATTATTGGGGTCCATGGCCATTTAAAAAAATTACCAGACCATTAGGGTCGGATTCTGAAAGCTTAGCCGAGTTTAATAATTTGGTTAAACTCGGTTACAATATAATAATCCCATAAGTATCCATAGCAACCATTTTCTAACTATTTGATTATAGTTAAATAAGCTTTCAGAAACCGGCCCTTAGTCTTCTATCCGCCCCTGGCACTAAGAACCGCACAAGATTCCGACAAATGTAATTTAAGACCTATGACTTCACCATCACAATTCAATATAATTGACCACAATTCATTTGATTATTGATAAAGGGGAAGAATCACTATATATGTTAAAAAAATTATTATTTCGCAGCCGTTGAGTGTAAACAAGTGACCAGTCGTTTTAAATGTGTTCGGACATACAGTTGAGAAAAAAAAAAGCTTCGGCCGCGGATGAAGTTACTGACAATATAGAATACCAATCGCATTCGTAATATTTATTTTAACGTTTGAAGATGAAATAGTCACGGTTCTGATCAGACATTTTTTGTTCGCGATAGCCAAAAATTACGTTAGCTATTCATAGCAAGTCATACGCGTCTGCAGATTTATGCACGTACTCCTAGGGCCAGTTGCTGAAAGCTTAACCGAGTTTAACCATTTGACTAAACTCGGTTACAATATAACAAGCCCATAAGTAACCATAGCAACCATTTTCTGACCTTTTGGTTATGGTTAACTGAGCTTTCAGAAACCGGCCCCTACTCAAGCACATGCCCGTTATTAGTTTCTTGGAATTTGGTTAGTAAACAGAGTTCTCCGATGAAAATTTTCTACAGTCATAACAATCTTGTCAGCCTGATATAACAGTACAAATATAACATTCGCGGTGACAAGATTGTTTAACAGGTCTCAAGTCGGACATCTGTACATGAATTTATTCTTTAACTGTTGCTACCTTGATAAAAACTTCTTCGGCTAATAAAGCTAACATCTATGCTTAATGTCAATTATTTTTTTCATAAAAACACGATAAAACATGTTAATTGCCTAATCTACAGGACTTGCAAGATTACATAGATTTTTATCAAGGTATTGTTCCGAGTTTTACAAGTTTCAACTCGCATATTAAACCTCTCAATATTACTAAACATATTTAGAAAGACCGCATGAAAAACAGAAATATAAACCGCAACAAATTAGTCCCAAAAAACATTGTAATATAATTCCACTAGATGGCGGTGTTGACAGTAAGATCTTGCTGTGATCATGTATCTTTACTGTACACCAACAGAATATACAAATGACAGTATCAGAGGAACTTACCAACAACGATAATACTCCACACTACCGCGAATCATTGTAACAAGCTATCATTACCATATCAAACGTGTTTATATTTACTAGAATTACAAAGCATTCAATGCTTTAGTATTATATGTTTTGATGGTTTTTAGAACTCAGAAATTTAGTTTACGAATAGAAAATACGGATTAGAGTCTTACATAACATTTTGGAATGTTGACAGCTATTTACAATATTGAAAGCACTTCCTTACCATTAGAAGTATTATTAAACATAAGGAAAATAATTTTTCTGTTTAAATATGTTGTTTTAATTAATAGATAAATTAATAGATAAAAGAAAGGAAAGAGGTAATGTTTTTGTATCAGGTAAATCAGATTCAAAAAGAAAGAAATAAAAGCATTAGAAATCAAAAATCAATTTGTACAAAATGTAAGGTGAAAAGGTCTCCGGGTGTCACCGAGAGCGTCCAGTTTTACACTGGTATCTTCGGTTTCCGGGTTTCGAAATATTTTTTCAATGATGTGTTCATTTCATAATATTTACAAAAGAACCTATTTTTTGTCTGTGTTTGAAGTCGTAAAGTATAACACCATCGCCCATGCCGAACTACATCAAAAAGTACGAGGGTTGTCCGTAAAATAAGGTCTCCAAGGCACTGGAGTCGCGAGGAATGCTTTAACGCAAGATCTGGCAACACTAGCGTGTAGCTTGATTCCCCGCCTACAAATCCCCACAACTCCGAGCTGTCTGCGACGTTTAATCTTGGTTTGGTAGCCGTCCGCGATACGGCTTAAGGAGCCGCTACCGCCAGGTGTGAGTTACGTTCTGTGATTCGTTTTTTGTGTGGTAAGGACACTACGCCTATAGAAATTTATCGACAGTTATATGAAGTGTATGGGCAACAATGTATGGACAACAGTGTATGGACATCAAAAACGTGCGAAAATGGAGTTTAAAAACGGACGTTCAAACGTCCATGATGAACCGCGTGCCGAACGGCCATCGGTTTCGGACGAAATTATTGCAAAAGTGGAGAGGGTAATGCTTCAAGATCGACGGGTGACGATTCGGGAGCTGTGCAAATTCATCCCTGGTGTCAAGAAGACTACTATTGACAAGATTTTGACAGAACATTTGCATTATCACAAGGTGGGTGCAAGGTGGGTCCCCAGAATTCTCACCGAAGATCCCCAACTGCAACGGGCTCACCAATTTGGATGGGCTAAAGCCACAATTCACACATCCCGGATCTAGCACCAAGTGGTTATATCTTTCCTGCGTTGAAGTCATACCTGGAAGGGTCGAATTTCAGGGCCAACAAGGAGTTGAAAGAAGAGGTCATACGCTATCTGCTGCGGCGGGTTCTATGACACGAGTATACGAAAAATGGTACACCGCATGCAAAAATGCATTGATCGCATTGGGGATTATGTAGAAAAATAGTAGAAAGTCCAGGCTTTCCAACAATGTATAACTCATTGCTAATAAACATGTTTTTCTTTGTGAAAAAAAAAAAAAAAATTGGCGATATTATTTTACGGACAACCTTCGTATTGAAGCCGGAGCCTGACTTTGCTGTGACCGTGTAAATTTAACATGCCGCAGATTTTAAGTTTATCAAATATTTCTGCTGTTTAGGTTGGCATTTTATATATTTTTTTGTGTTATAATGTTTACCTGATCATTGGTAATATTCCAAGTTACCTTTCAAGAAAAAAATTGTGAAAATATGTAATAATAATTAGAAGACTTATGCAAATACCTAGTTTTAAGAATAAATTCGGTTGCGACGTTAATAGATAATTTACTCTATTTAAACTAATCATAAGAGATGCTTTTTCGATTCCTCTCCGGATTCTAAAACTTACATACAAGCTTTTTGCAATTTGTAATGCTTCATTTACTGTCTTGAATTTTGAGAGCGTCAACATGTTATTAGAAAATGTGCATCAAAACAAGATATTCAATCATTTTTCGATATAATGACGGAAAATCTAGTAGTGAAATTGCAGCTATAGTTCACTGCTCTCAATCTTCAGTGATAAGCATAATTTTGATGTATAAAAAGACAGAAAAAATGAAGATTAGGGACGATACTGTCCTGCGAAAAATTAGTGTAAGGGTTTGCTACAGTAGAAAAACGCTCCGGTGTCCGACTTTGAACTTGCATAATATGATCGCCCAGATAGAGTACCAAGTCAAAGCTTGAAATATGTTTAGAACAAAACATCAGTTTTGTTTTCTACAAACAAATCTCTACAATCTAAAGTGCTCTGCAATCAAATTGTGCAATATTTTACCAGCAATAATTTATTCTCCAAGAGTCAGTATGGTTTTTATGGAGTATCATAGATGATGCACTTATGGTTTTTGTCACGTATGTCTCGGATGCGTTGGAATCTAGAAAATACTGCCTGAGCATTTTTCTTGATTTAAGCAAAGCTTTCGACTGTATATCTCACTATATTTTATTAAGCAAACTATCTTTTTATGGTTTCAACGACATGAGCCGTGCCTTGCTTAATATATATCTAACCGAAAACAGTTTACCCTATTTAAAAGTAGCATTTCCCAGTAGCATCTTCCTTTGCATTTTGGAGTGCCCCAAGATTCAGTTCTCGGATTGCTACTGTTCTTAATATTTGTTAATGACTTGCCTCTCTATACAAACCCCAAAACAATTCTCTACACTGACGATACAACATTATTATATTGTAAACATGATTTAGATTCTCTTGTTGAAGAAAATATCTCTCTGGTGAACAGTGTAAACTCTTGGTTTGCCTGTAATAAGCTAAGTTTAAAATTTTCGGCGCACAACATTGTCTAACACAGCTGCCAGTGTATGGGGTCATCCTATTAGAACGTAGATTTTTTACCAATAGTGGAATTACATTACATTAACAGTTATAGAAAATAATTTAAAAAAAACTGGGAAAAAACTCAGGTTCTATTTCTGAGCACCAGAAGACATATTGCCAATCCCCCCTCCATAAAATTTCTTGGTATCCACGTTGACCCTTATCTTTGTTGTGATCAACACGTGGATACACTTAGCCGCAAAATACGCTGGAATGTGTATCTAATAAGAAACCTGAAGCATGAAGTCAGCTCAGATGTTTTATTAAAAGCTTATTTTTCCCTCGTTCAGTCCCACATATCCTATGGGTTAATAATCTGGGGACATTCACCTGCAGCAAACAGAATTTTCGCATTGCAACGAAAAGTTGTAAGGATAATTGCCGGTGCTCCTTTCAGAGCCGATTGTCAAGATCCTTTTGTGAAAGTCAAAATAACGACTTTGCCTTCGTTATTTATCATTGTTTATTGTTTATACGCAGATTTAACCGATTACAGTACATTTGGTGAGACACATGATCACAACACTCGCAGTAAAAATAATATCCGCGGCAAATTTTGGCGTCTAAATAAATCCAGAAATTGCTCAAATTATTTTGCTGTAAAATTATACAATCTCTTGCCTGAGGGTATCTGTACACTACCACTAGACATATTCAAATTTAAACTTAAGAACATACTAATAAGTAATCCAATTGTGTCATTGATGAAGTTGAAAATGTCAATTTTGATTAAATTTGATAACTTCGTATTATTAATATTGTATCTGACTGACTAAAAACATTTTTTTTGTAATTGTAATTTGGTCAATAATAATAATTATTATTATTATCAGTCGTCGTACCTCCAATATTTATGTATGGCACCGAAAAGATTAACCAAGAAAAGTGAGATCGACAAACCTTTACAGTCTTAAATTATCGTACAAATTATAGGGGAGAGAGTTGGGTAATACCGATCAGGAGACAACAGCGATCATTACAATTTTTTAATATCCCGCTTGTTTAGCGTAAAGTAAACTACATATTATTCAAATATGCTCACATTTTTTTTTTTTTTTATTTATAGATTTATAGATAATCATACTCTAAATTTATTCTTGTTATTCTTATTTATATACGGAATCTGTATACATACATTTTGTAGGGGTTATAGTAAAATTTATGAAATATTCCAGAAACAAGTATATGGGAAAAACCTTTTTTTCCTATTACCACTTTCGGGTGAATTATCCCGAAATAGGTGGCTAATACACCCTGTTTTCATTATTGAAATTTTGCCTTTCAAGTGACTTTATTTACAAGTTTCAGTGTGGGTATCAACATGCCAAAAACGAAAGAACTTTCGTTTGTAATGCGTTCAATAATAATCGCCTACCATAAAAGTGGCAAAAGTACCCTCCAAATTTCGATTGTACTAAAAGTACCAAGAAGTACAGACGAGTACAACGGGAGGAGATTCCCGTTGTACTCCCCATTATATTACGAACACCTACATCCAATTTTCCCAAGTGTGTTCACAAAATTAGAGTTATACCGGCAGAAAAATATTTTAAGTTAATTGTTTTACAATTTAAAAATATCTGTTAGTCACTGTATTTCAAACCTGAATATTATTTTTAGTGAATATTTTAGGAATTAAATGTCATTTGCATAATGGAAAATATTATAAAAATATTTCTTCAATAGTTCTTGAAGTGGGCAAAATCGATCAAGTGAATTTACCCACGATTGCCCAAAATCTCATCTTCTAAAGATGAAGCAATGATGGATACGTTGTACGATGATGAAAATAAACCAGACAGTGATTATCCAAACAAGAACGACATTTGTAATATTAACGATTAATTTAGCCTAAATAGGGAAATATGGTTTGGGTACGTGTACTATGGTAATAAGACGCCCAAGAATTACACTCAATATGACGAGCCAAAGCATTACAAATGTCCATTTTGTAAAGCTTAACCATACCTGATATCCAAACCTGGTCGCTAAAACCAATCAATAAGAATTTATTTTTTAAATGCACGCATATTTCACTTGTGGACAACAGCTCCACTATTATCGACAAGCACATGCGAATGCAACTGCATCTACATTCGTGACTACGTGGTTGTTTTTCATAACGTTAAGTAAACTGCATGTCGAATCAACATATAGCGAACAACAGCGAGCGAACGGAATAAAATAAATTTGTCCAAACGTTCACCTGTTCTAACCTAAAATTCTGTAAACAGTATTCTAACCTTAACCTGTCTATTTTGTAAGCAAATTCACTATAAATACGGGTCCATACTAAATCCGAGTGGACCCGAACTCCTTTAAATGACCACCACTGTTCGGAATTTCAAGTAAAACCAAAGAATTTGCTAGCCGGTTTACTAATTCTAAAACTGCATTGTTACTACATAATCATACATTTTATTTGACATGTGCAATTATAATGTATTAATTGGTTTAAAGTTGCCAGTTTGAACAAGTTTGTTATAAACGTCATGTACCGATATTAAGATTAAAATTTTCACTTTCCTTTTAATAAATATATTTTTTTGCAATGTTGCCAACGTTTAAAAGGACCCGTCACGTACAACAAACAATCTAGTTATGTTCCAGCAGCATCATCGCATTTTAATTCAGTTTTAGTGTTGGTACGTATGAGTGTCATTTACATAGACGTGGTAAGCTTACAAGTGGAAAACGATTAAGTTAAGAGAAATTCACACGTTTAAACATTTCCTGTTACTGTTAAGATGCGATATTTCTCTTCAATGCCAGGAAAAACTCACTGTGAACACCGTTTCAACAACGGGAAACAGTTAATGTGGTTAACAAGTATAAAAAGACTATTAAAAAATTTCGGAGTCCCAAGCTAAAATATCCATATATATTAAAACATGAGTGTAAACTAGCGATGAAACTTAACGAAATATTAATGTGAAGTATAAATTTTCAAACGTCTGGATTTCGTAAGTATATAGTAAGTGAAAAAGACCAACAGAATGCTGAATATCTAGGACAACACCAAAACCAGCAATTATTTACTAGACATTAAATAGTTTTGTCATCAATACTACGACAAATATTTGTTTGGAATTCCACAAAAAGCTGAAAGATATATATATTTTTTTTAATATAAAATACATAGATGCATCTTAAACAAAAAACCTCTCATCGTTACAAAGGGCGTACAGAAGAAAATATTAATAACATACAAAATATTATTAAATATTAATATTAATAAATTAAATTTAATGTTAATGTCTTGCCCGTAAGGTCCTTATTATTATTAAATTAAATTTATTTAATTTAATTTCAAACACAAAAACTTTTTGTATTTTTATAAAATGTTGAGAGCCGCTACTTGCTGGTTTCAACATTATTTTTCACGGTAGAATTAGGAAATAATTTCATTCAGTTTTTTGGACAAGAAATTATTGAATTATTTCCTAATTCTACCATTATACAAATTGGACGTTAAATAACTATTCTACTATTATTTTTCACCTAAAGGACTCATATGCTGACTTGATCAGAGAGTTCATCGCCTGTCGATTCAATTGTTATTAACAGTTTCTAAATAAATTCACGCATCTCTATCGCGAGTTTCGCGATATTTCACCCTCTTGGTTTATTTAATTTTTTTTGTGCATCAACACCGGTTAGAGAAATCATCCGAGGACCCAGGAACCTGTTTTTTTGGGACACCAATACCACGTAATGCAAAGTTGATAATGATATTCTACATATTTTTAACTGAAACCATCGTAAGTCTATTCCAATTTTACATTAATTCAATTTCATTGTTTATTTAATATTTTTTCTATAACATATTTCTATTCTGCCAGCTATCGCATCAGCACCGTAACTTGTTGATTTTGGTTTGCACACGCTGGTCTCTTAATCACGTGTGCTGTTATATTTGCATTTAATTTAATATTCTGTATTTTTGTATTTAATATTAATTTTTGTTATAAATTATAATAATATTTGTCAGTGTTTTATAACATTATATTTTTGTGGTACTGTGCATTATTCCTAAGATATAACCATCGTTTGAGCAACGTCTACGCATTGTTAGTCCTTTAGCTAGGTGTCTCGTTTTGAAATTTTAAACTTAATTTTGTTTTTTTTTTCATGTTTATTTTAATTTATTTAAAAAATATCTTTGTTTAGATTCAATGTTTTCGTTATAGTTAAAATGCAGACGTTGTAATTTACTATCTCGCCTCGTAACTATCAACACAGTATAGTAGCCCTCTTTGTTACTTCGATTTGTTTAGAAACGTTGCATTTTTTACAGAGTTGAGATAAGTTCGACATAGTATTAAGACGTGTTCTTTTAATTCAATATTACGTGCGTATCACGTCAGTTCGGTTGTACTAAACCTCTATATAAACTGTCGCAGTAATTATTATATTATTAAATATATAAATATATCTAGTGATTTTATCACATATAAAAGTGTCTGTGTGTGCTCTTCAATTGGAAATGTTCTGTTGGTGTCATCCTGAAGTTTCCTCAGCATCTGGGTACCCAGAAGACAGCTATCCACGAGAACCAAAGTTAGTAACATTTGTTTATTGAATATTCTCATAAGACACTGTAGTCAAACGTCCGTAGAGTCCGCGAAATTTTACATTATAGCTCTGTGTGGTGTGCTAAAAAATTCCACATCAGTTGGCGGTTTGCTTAGAGCCCCTACACTAGGGTTTTTAGAGACATCGTGGGATTTTCTAGGTTTGGTTTCTCCATAGCCATTACTTGTGGGCTTAGGATTTTAACCGTCTACACCCCAGCTAGGGCTACCATTTCGTTTATATTTTTAGGGAGATATGTTTTTGGAAGTCCGTATTTTTCCTGTTTGTGGGTCAAAGAGTTGTATATGCATACTAAATTTTAATTTTCGAGATCCAACTGCTTTAAGAGTTTCCTGGTGATACCTACAAAACCTTAAATATGCTAAGTACCGTGTATCCGGTACCGAGAGCAAATAATTTTCCTTACCTGTCCAGCTAACCGGGTACCTAAACCGACTAATGTAAAATAAAACTAACCAAGAGGAGTAACTGTGTTGAGAAAAAATCATCTCGTTTAAGAGTAGGGCATTTTAAATATTATAAATTTAAAAAAATCTGTTAAATATTATAAATAAAAAATATATTAATACATTTTAAATATTATAAATAAAAAAAAAATTCGTGACTATATCGATGTGCGGATAATTGAGAATTTTTTACATTTTAAGCCAGTACTTCTGGAGTATAAGCAATTTTCTTACATAAACTGATTTTTATCAATTATTCCACCTTTAAAGAAAATTTTATTTCATTTGATATCCCAATCAATATTTGTATAATATCTTTTTTTTGTTTTTCGAAAAATAAATACATATATGCTTATAATTTTCGTGCGAAGTTTCAATATTATTCCTATATATGGGTCTAAAGTTATTCATCAACTATCTAGGTTCAACCATTTGGCAACAATTTCTACCGTACACTTTACACGTACCGTACAATTTCTACCGTAAAAGGCTTTCTGTTTTTACCTGACCTATCCTAAAATTTTGAATAACCTTGAAATATATCCCAAAAAGGCATACAGTAATAAATATAGCCTTATTACTATTGCTCAGCAAGAGCACTAGGACATGCGGGTGACACGTAAGAGGTAAGGTATATACCAGGGACAGCACTATCACTTCGGCAGTTTTAGAGTGACCTGGGAACAACCAATCATACGCCTGCCATTTCGCACGAGTTACAAATCTACTCTCTACCTTTTTCGAGCAAAATCTAGCCTTAACATTTATAGGATACTATGTTTTGAACTACATGCACGTAAATATTTGATGGCGCATAGCTTAGACAATATTCTAGAAGCTACACCACAGATTGATCGTAATATCTCAATTCCAAAAAAATTTCACGCTTAAAAGTTATCATAATATGTTAAAAGGGAATTAATGGTGTATATAAAATTGAATATAAGTTAAGCAATTAATGTTTTAAAATTAGCAAAATAATAGTATGACATTTTGTGTATTGTTTCAGGTACCTAAGTAGCATATTATCCTGCAACAGTTCGCTTGATTATGAAATATCACAAAGAATATCCTCTGCATACCAGGCCTTCGGTGCATAAGCACATCTGTATGAATCTGCTGAGAATTATAGATTAAAACGAAGATAGTGATGTGCAAGGCAACTGTATTCCATGAACTTCTTACAGCAGTGAATCATGGTATATATAGACTGCATATAAAAACTGCAAAAGGTCCCACCAAAGAAGCTTTAAGGTAAAAGAAGTTTTAGCTAAAGATGATATCAACCATGTTGCACCAAATTTAGTAGCGGTGGGTTAGCAAAGTCATAAGAATGTCAAATACTAGCCCAAAAGATTACTGTACTCAGAGTTGTACAGAGGCTGCAAAGGTGTAGGAACTGCTAAGCAACGCACAGCTCCTAAGTAAAGCTAAAAAATATCGTTAAGTTATGTCAGCTACTCAACCCAGACTGGGAAGAGAAACGGACACGTATTAAGATTGCCACACTCGTACACAATCAACGCAAATACAGAAAATGTTGCCTGATTCTTCCTATAATTGTCTCTGCGTTATATATGGCAAAGAGTTCGTATCCAGAATTGATCTCTTTAGGCATGAACAACACCGTTCTCGTCGAAATTTGTTAAATATATTTCTTTTTGCAGCGAAGCATTGTCTTCGATTCGTCGTAGTCGTTATATATAGTGTGTGGCGCCCGTTGCGCTGGTTTCATAGGAGAGACGCAGGCGTCGCGACGTCACATAGGTCTACGACTAAGATCGTAGGACCCGCCACACGTAGTGACTAATAAACGGTTCTGCTGAGAAAATTGTGATGTGTGCGGATTTAACCGGCAGCAGAATTGCAGGTAAATCGTTGAAATAAGGACGCGTTACTTCAGAGCAGAGTTATACTCACAAACATAAAAAAGGACAGGCAGGGTTCAGACGTATTTCACTCCAAGGGGTTATTCTTTGAGACTTATTACATGCGGTTTGGTTTTCCCTGGGAGTAGAGGTATTCGAAGGGGCCCACACAGTGGTTCTGGAGGAGTAATAACACAATTCTGTCCTCTTGAATACCTTACCAGCCGCTGATATCGTAGAACTGCTCTGAGTAACACGAAAAATTATTTTGAATAATTTTTATAACAAACAAAAACTAATTGGGGAAAATGTTGCGTAAATTAGTATAAATAATGGAGCACCCGGTAGACGGGTGATGTAAGTTTTACAAATATATGTTTCTCCCCGACACAACCAAAATACATTGGGGTGAGAAACTATACACAAAATAATATTCAATTTAAAATTTACGGAATCTAAATTAACAAATGGCAAAACAATGTGCGCACGCACAGAGACTGAACTGTGCGGCGTGTCAGAAAACAATGAGAAATTATGAATTAAAATGTGTACTCACGCGTTCCGTATGAAAAGACGGAAAAATACTTAGCGTGGAATACAGATACAGAAGTTGGCTTCAGTTATCCACAATCGGACCCTACAATTTCCTGGTGGCATCGCCGATGTTGGTTGATTACTAGCCCAACTTCTGGAGTGGTCTTGGTTTTCCTGGTTCGCGGTCTGGTTATTTGGTAGTTCCAAATAGACGCTACTTGAGAACTTTATAGATAGATATTTTTTGAATTGAGAAAAAAATATCAAAAATTAGAACTTCTTGATCCAAAACGGGGTTTTTTTCTCGTAAAAAAACGTAGATCCCGAATGTGGTCAAGCGATAATTCTTGTTTACCAAATAGCTCGCAGCCTCGTCTTGGTAAACTCGAAGCACAGTATATTAGATATTATGAAAACAACTCAAAAGACGTCTGTTCTCGATGAAAGACAATCGAGTAGTCGCTGTTTCAGACAGAATTATACAAGATTCTAGCGGTTCATACAATGAAACGCTAGAAGTGTATATGAAAAATAAGAAATGATAAATATTACCAGGAGCGGTAATTTTGAATTATTTTGCGACTCAAGCGGTCGCAACATAGTGTATAAGGCTTATAGAAGTCGGAGTCGATAGCAATTTTAGTTTTTATTTTAAGTTTGACATAATAGAAAATAATATTTTTTTGTAATTTGTCATAAATTAATAAATAAATAAATTACAACATCGAAAAGTTCAGATGCTATGACATGTTATATATTATTTTATTTTAATTAAATGGGCAAGGGTAATACATAGCTCTTTATGTAACAAGTAGCGAAATAGGGGTAGAAGTGTTAGACAGTAAACATGCAATTGTCCGTAGACCGAAATGGACAAATTGTCGTGTACCTAAAACTTATTTCGCACTTTTCATATATATTTTTTTTTTTTTTTTACAACCGTAAAATCTTTTATTTATTTATGTATTTTATTTTAATTTTTTTCTTCAATCTAGAACGAATCAGAAGCGTCAAAATCTTCGTCCAAATAAATCCAAAATACTTTACGAAATAAGCTCCAAAAAATTTGAAAGATGGTTTGACGAGAAAAAAAGGACGCGGTGTGTCTGAAAAAGTGGTGTTAGAACATTTTGCCGAAATATCTGAAATAAATGCATAAAAGTGACACATTTCAAAACTAAAACAAAACAATTGAATCGTAAATTTTCCATTACGATTGTAGAAAAAGAAAAATATTTCCTGTAATAGTTAAAAACCTAATCAACAATCCTCCACAAAAACTTTTTATTTTAAATTTAAAGTTACCTCCATTCTCACTTTCTTTCAGTTTTTCCCGAATGACGAAAATATCACCTGTGGATAATACATAGGTACATAGCACTGGTTAGTATCCCCCCTCCAACTTCGTGCCTAGAATAATTTTCAAATAAAAAGTTTAGCACTGGATCTAAGATACAGCCTGTATAATCGAGTATAAAAGGAGAATTCGGTGTTACTCAATGACTACAAAAATTTTGGAGCCAATTGTAAAAATCCGGAGTCGGATTCGGAGTCAGAGTCGGAGTCAACAGTTTGACCGACTCCACTGCCCTGCTCAAAATCTTGGCTAAAGTTGAATTTTAATAAGAACTTGACGTCACAAGCAATCATAGACATAAGCATAAAAAGTGTCAGAGATTGGGTGTGTTGCATAATCATTTTGATTCTAGGTCAATTTATCGAAAATCAATTTATCGAAAGCATATTTATCGAAAGTCAATTTATCGAATGCTCAATTTATCGAATGGCACGTTTATCGAAAATGCTTATTAATATTATATTATTTCATAAAATCAAATTTTCTTATTTATATAAATTTTAGGTATAACTAGGCAATAGGTATCTACGCTATGTGTCACACCGCGTCATACCACACATGATTTGTTCAATGTACGGTGATTCTTAACAGGTGGCATTGTTATGTTAGTGTGAGTTTGTTTTGTCATTAAACTAGAAGATGGGTAGCTCGCTTCGCTCGGCTTCTTCTAACCAAACCCTTACTAACCTAAGATAGTGTTTTGACATTAAACTAGAAGATGGATAGCTTGCTTCGCTCGGCTTCTTCTAACCAAACTGTTACGAACCTAACCTAAAATAGTGTTTTGACATTAAACTAGAAGATGGATAACTCGCTCCGCTCTGTTTTAGACTTTTACTAACTAAACCTAACCTAATTACCTTGTTTTTAGGTGCATAGTGCTTTATTTTCCCCGTTATTTAGCCCAATTAAAATGCACATCATTGCATACAAGTTATCTTATTATATAACTTTCTCTATTTATATTCAAACACTATGTCACTTTATTTACCTTCCCAATAATAAATTACAATGTAAACTAAAATTTCTTTCATTATTAATTCCTACCGAAATAATTAAAAAATCAATTTTCGATAAACGTGCCATTCGATAAATTGAGCATTCGATAAACTAGCTTTCGATAAACTTGATTTCGATAAATTTCCTTTCGATAAATTAGTATTCGATAAATTGATTTTCGATAAATTTGCTTTCGATAAATTGATTTTCGATAAACTAGCCGGTTACCATCATTTTTACGCTTCAAATTATATTCCAGTGCGCATGACTTTGTTATAAGCAATTCACTTTTGTAAGAACACACTATGGTCTATTTCAAAGTAGAAAAATGTGTGTAAGAAGATAGGAGCTGTTTGTCCTTGCTTCGGATTGGTTTAAATCGTCATCCCTATTACACTGTAAAAATACTGTTTTTAGTCCAAGTTGACAGATGTTCAGTGTCGTACATTGGAAATATATATTATTTATATTATTTAATTTTTCTCATATATTTTGTTATTATTTACATATTTAGACTTTTATTTATATTCTTGGCGTAGATTTTATGGAGAAAATTCTCCATGTAATTTGTTTTTACGCAGTTATATATTTTTTAGGTTATCTGACATATAAATATTTTTTGAAACTTGACAATTAAGAGATCAAGAGAGAGGACTAATGTGAGGCCAAAAGACAGCCCAACTGATTGTTCCCAAAGAAGAAGTTATTGATATAATATTTAGACCTTCATATATACATATATTTTTAATTTTTATTTACAATAATTATTTAAATAAGAAACTTTAACTCTGAAGATATATTGTTTGTTTTATTGCTTTATTTAAACTCTTAGCAAATCTCTCTTTTTATATATAGTATATCATTTTTAAAAATTTTCAAATTTCCCATTAAACTGAATTTATATCGTATAAATAAGTGTATTTAACATCTGCCTTGTTTATTTCAATATCCTATTAACCATTTTCATATTTAAAAAAAATCACTTGCTAACCCAGTTACTACGCCCATGCCCTAGTTGTAACTTATTTTAAATTTCCCGCTATACTGTATTTGTCCAGTGTAAATCGTACTCGGTCCGCAGCGCTATCTACTTTTTTCTACTTTGAAATAGACCATAGATCTGGTTATTTTGTTTACTTTTATGGTGTGTTACTAACTTTAAATGTCAATTAAAAATATTCCTTACGCTGTAAAACCGACTTTAGGTTGATAAGGTTATGGTCATTATAATTAAGATATTATTTTTCACTATGACATATGTCAAATGGATTGACATTTGAAAAAAGTGACATTTTTTTTAATACCAACATGACATACAGCTTCAAAGGTGCAAACTACTGAAAACAAAATTCCCTCTTAGTTTGTTCTTACAAAAGTGAACTGCTTATAGTTGTTTCGCATATTGTCGTCTTCTTATACGACGGTACACAATCACCTATGACAGTATAAAACTTTGACTGTAAATTAAGCTAAAATGGTTGCTATGCAACATTAACACAATATTAGATACTGTATATAGTGTATTTATTCAAATGTACGAATGCTGTGTCAACTGTGCGTTGAAATTATCTTTATTACATTTATATTCTTACAATATTAAACATAACCTTAAAAATTATAAATCGCTGTGTAGAACTATTGTACGATATGTGGTTCTCGATTATCTAATAGAGACAAAAATATGGTTTAAGAACCTTAGCATACTATTAACATGAAAATATCGATAAAGCCCCTACTTTACCGTAATATTCGTACTTATATTAAATATTTTTAAATGTTATGTAAGTAAATAAGCAGTTACTCGTGCTGCATGCGCTTCTTATAAAAATTCAACTGTATGCAGACGACGTATGACCCATGAGCGCCACAATACGAATATGTGCTCCAAACTAACCGTACAAGTTTATTTCTTCCATTCGGGTTTTTTTAAGCTAAAATTAAAAAGTCTTAAAATCAAAGTCTTAAAAAATTAATGTTTTAAAATCAGCAATAAGCTTGACGAAGTCGTATATTTCGTTCATAATTATTTTGAAGTGTTTCAATTGCTCTGCACAATAAATAGATTCATACGTAAAATTACAAGATTTGACCTATCAAAAATGCTGTGAATTTATTAGGTATGCGTCATAATGTTCACATGTCAATATTTAATATAAACATTGCAATTTAGTTTGTGTTTTTCACCATGTACCTCTTAAGACAACAAACTTCATATCTTGTAAATTTATTATTGATATTCAGTATTAAAAATAGAAAATCTTAAATTGTTTATTATTATTATTAAAAACAACTTAAATTTTCATAAATGTAGCAATGCTCTTTGTTTATATATATATATATATATATATATATATATATATATATATATATATATATATTTATAGCATAAATGCAGTTTAACATTATGAAGTCTAAGCAAATTTAATATTAGATTATGAACTCTAGTTAAAACTGAATTAATATAAACCATTTATACGAAATTATATATTCGTCATAGTAGCGAAGGTAAAAAAATAATAAAAAAATATATATCTCGTATACATATATACCGGGTGAATTATTTAAGGAGCAACATTCATGTTTCACATATAATGTTAATGAAGTAAGTTATTTCAAAAGCAAAATAACCATAAAACAAATGCTTATCGTTTCCATAGAAAAAAAAATATTGTTTTTTTTTAATATTTTATGTCCTTAGTAGCTAAGGACATTATTATTTTTGTTTGTATTTAAATATAAACAAATTAATAAAAAATCATTTATGGTTTCTAATTTACTATTTTTTAGCCATCTAGGAACTTTATCATGTCAAATAACTTTTATATCTAATTACCATTGCATATCTGTTGCCATGGATATGAGCTTGCTTTCACAATTTGCTATGTTGAAAATGAAATAACTCACTTCATTAACATTATATGTGAAACATGTATGTTGCTCCTTAAATAATTCACCCGGTATATATATATTTAACGTGTGGTATCGTAAAATATCTTCGATGGGTACATTCGAGTTGTACAGGCTAGAACGAGTGCTGAACAATTTGATTAAAAACTGCACTGTACAGAAAAATATTTTCTCATTCTACGTGAAAATATGTAAACCAATTCAAGATTTATACAATTACCCAAAATATTTATTAAACTGAAAAAATGTACAAAACAAAAAAGATTTGTTTTCTTATTATAAACAATATTTGTCATATATTTGTTGCTTTTTACTCAATAATAAGGAATATATTTCAAAAGTTTAGGTTTAGGTTTTCTCCCCGTAACTTATTAAATATATATCCAATTGAAAAAAATCATTGAAAAGAAATATTTGCTTTTTTATTATAAACAATTTTTATAAGTCAATAATAAGGGAGATATTTTAAGTTTTTTAGTAAGCAGTAGTAACCCCAATACACCCCCTTAGAATGCAAAATATAATCTATTTTCGAAATATAGTTGTCATACTAAATGTCATACTCTGTCATACCAAATTACGTGAAAATATGTCCAGCCATTTTGTGTGAATCTCAGATAGAGGGACGCCAGACAGCCAGACAGACCGATAGATTTTTTTTTGCGGTATTGCCTTATTATCATCGGAAATCTGTAGAAAGCAAATATAAGGCCGAAAAAAATAAGTAATAAAAATAACAGATTCCAATTTTGTTATTATAGATTTAAGATTTATTATTTAATTATTAATAAATAAATAGATAAATAAATAATAGGTTCAAAACGCCTAGATAGGCGTATAATGGACAGAGAAGGTAAGTTCTCCGTTTCTAGACTGCCGGTCATAGATATTAAAGCCACGTGGCAGTATGACGTTTCGGCCAGTCCTATTTTCCCTGGATGAACAAGTACTCATTTATAAGTATTAAATACTTGAGGCTGAGTCGACCCCAGAGCTGTCTGCGCAATATCGGAAAATAAAAATCTGAAGGAGGTGGGAGGTATCGAACCAGCGTCCCTGTGCTCTGTAGGCAACCGTCTTACCACGGAGCCACGGAAATTCTTATCTAATTATTAAATCGACTTATTTATTATAATACTGGCGAACATACTTTTAGCTCTAAAAGATCTGTATTTAAACAAACATAGTCGACAAATATAGTAGAGAGTCCAACACGGGGCCCCCAGTCAAGAGGGGCTTCCAGCTATCGCCTCATGCGCCTAATGGTAAATACGGCCCTGAGGGCTATCACCGAACTTCCCAATGATGCAAAAAATGTGGAATCGACAACAGGAAACAAGAACTTAATTGACGACCTAAAATAGTAAGGAAATATATCAATGGGGAACAACTATAATTCTACCACGATGTCACTTCGTGAAAAATCACGGAAGAAACGATTTTGATTAAATTTGTTCTTGTTCATAATTATTATGTTTCAAATATGTTGTATAAAATTAATTTATTTTTATTTCGGATCTTTTTTGGTAATAAACTGTCTTTTGCAATAAATTATGCTGCATTTGTCTGGTTTACACATTAGGCAAAATCACCAGAAAACCACGCAAGAAAGGTGAAAGAAAGCAAAGTAAAATTGTTATTGGCTTTAAAAACAATACATGTCCATCGCTTTATTAAGCTCCAGGATATTAAAATAGTTGAATATTTTTTATTTTTATGTTCACCTGGTTATAGTATTTGAAAACTGCAGAGCGCAAAATTTAAAAAAAATGTTCCAAACTAATTAATTTTTTTTATGTAACTCAAAACTAACCTTTGGACTAGTACTGTTTTTGGGCTCACCGTTTCAATTGTATTTTGAATATTTTTACGATTCAAAATTTTTAATTATATTAAATAGTATAATTTTACTTAGTAAAATTCGAATTAAGTAAAATGTTTTTAAATGAACAAAAAAAAAATCGTAAATATTTTATTCTTTATGCTGACTGCAGTTTCGGCATTACACAAAGGAACCAAAACAACCGTAACTTTAAAAATTACGAAAACCAATTTTGAGGAACAATAATCCAGATCATCAGTATCACATTCCGAGCAATGTTATCCAAAGCGTCGAGTATGTGGTTGATTTAAAGCTGCATTCAGAGCTCTTTAAATTAATAGACTCTACACCATACGTTATGCATATGTTTTAGTACACGTTCGACGTAGCGTTTACAGCTCTTAGAAATTAGTGAGTTGCGAATAGTCCGACATCTGTATGTCTTTAAAACAACTACGGTGGCTTCGTAAAATGTTTATTATCTATTATCGTTTTTATAATTCTGCTGTCCTAGATTTTTACTAACTAAACCTAACCTAATTACCTAAATTGATCATACTTACTGTTTGTCTTTGTAATTTTGAGCGAGATTTGTTTGGCGCGATGGCATTTTATTAGGTTATGTAAAGGCATACAATATGTATGGTCTCTCCGATAGACTGAGATAGCCAATATGTATAAGTTTAGAAAACTATCCACAAGCGACAATCTACAACGTAATAAATTTAGAGGTCTGTATGGTTCATCGTTTTACCATATGACAAACTTGTAGTGACAATGAGTAGAGCACAAGCTATAGTCTATAGTCTGTTAATTTGAGTTCTAAATTCAGATTAAAGAGTCGATATTACCCAGAATTTCAACTCATCAACGCGCATTCTCCAAGTAGTCAATAAGACCAACCACATTCTCTACCTGATCCGTAAATAATTTCCACACCTTACTCATTCATTACTACGCATGTCTACCCTTTGCCTTTGTTGTATGGTCACCTAACTTACAACGTGACTTCTAGTTGTTTGGATTTCAGAGACTCGCAACCGAACTCCCGAGAAGCTTAAAGTACCTGCCATATAATATTCGTTTAGAGAAACTTGGTCCCCCTACAAACAGATCGAAGAACGCGAGGTGGCCTGATACAGATAATCGGATAACAGAAAAATTATCCACAAACATTTTCGTATTATTTCACCACAGTGCTGACCCACGTATTTGTGGCCACCACCTTAAACGCAGACATGAAAAATACCGCAAATAGAAAATTTCTATCCAACCCTATAATCGACATTTGGAACTTCTTACCGAATGAAACAGTCTCGGCCCGCACCATCATCAGTTTTAAAAACAAAATTGACTTATTGTTTTCTTAAAAAATTAAATATATATTTTTGATGTTAGCTATTTTGTTTACCAGTGTTATTTTATTTATTATTATTATTTTTTTTTTAATTTAATTTAATTTACATCGCTCTATTTCTGCAACGAGGCTAATCGTCGATGCCAAAGAGCTCCTATACCTGGATGAGGGGTGAACGATTGTGAAAATGGGAGTAATTCCCACCAACAATTGAATTAGCAACCTTATAATTCAAACTTTTAACCAGTCAAAACTGCACAATTTAACGACCACGGCCACTCCGTTGGCTGACGGTTTATTTTGTATTGCAACATTTTAACTTGTAATTTATTCCAATATTAATATGTGTGTATGTCACACACCCACTTCAGAAGTAACAGAACTTAAATTTTTTGTTTTCGACTTAAAGCAGTTTTAAAACAATCAAGGCGGTCACTATCTTTTAAAAAAACGACACATTTGAGCTTTCTCACTTCTCACTTATCCAAAATGGGGCGATTCCAGACAACAACAAAAAAACAAACCACAAAAACAACAAGCACAAACAACAAACACAAAAAAACAACCACATTAAAGATTTTATGCTGATTTTTTCGAAAGATTATAAACTTAAATTTCTAGTAATTTTTGTAGTTAAAAATAAAAAATGTTTAACTTTGTTTATTAACTGTTTACACCCTTCTACCAGTTACTAAAATACAGTGAAGTGACATACTAAGTCAAACAGTTTGGTCCCAGAGCAATTATTGAGAAACGACACAACTTATGTCCGGAAACAACGAAAATTAAAATTGAAGAGTTTTCTTCTATAAACACACTTAGGGCCAGTTTCTGAAAGCTTAGTAAACTATAAGCAACTGGTCAACTACGGTCACAATATATCAATCCCATAAGTAACGATAGCAACCATTTTCGAACTATTTGGTTATAGTTACCTAAGCTTTCAGAAACAGGCCCTAAATAGGCTGGAATCAACAATACAGGTGTCAAATGGTCCGGGTAAATTTAACAATGAAACTTATTTTGCCTCCGTTTAAAATCTCCTTTAAATTGCAATGTACCTACATTTTTTGGGGAAATTGTAGTAAAGTAGACCAATACTACTTTTGTCCTGAACTTTAGGGCCAGTTGCTGAAAGCTTAGTAAACTATAAGCAACTGGTCAACTACGGTCACAATATATCAATTCCATAAGTAACGATAACAACCATTTTCGAACTATTTGGTTATAGTTACCTAAGCTTTCAGAAACAGGCCCTAAATAGGCTGGAATCAACAATACAGGTGTCAAATGATCCGGGTAAATTTAACAATGAAACTTATTTTGCCTCCGTTTAAAATCTCCTTTAAATTGCAATGTACCTACATTTTTTGGGGAAATTGTAGTAAAGTAGACCAATACTACTTTTGCCCTGAACTTTAGGGCCAGTTGCTGAAAGCTTAGTAAACTATAAGTTAATGGTCAACTACGGTTACAATATAACAATCCCATAAGTAACCATAGCAACCGTTTTCTAACTATTTGGTTATAGTTAACTAAGCTTTCAGAAATAGGCTCTAAATAGGCTGGAATCAACAATACAGGTGTCAAATGGTCCGGGAAAATTTAACAATGAAACTTATTTTGCCCTTATCAGGCCCTTACTAATTAAAATTAACGTAACTGTTTAATTTTTAAGTGCACACTGCTTTATTTTTTCCCAACAATCCGATTCTGGAATAATATAATCTTAATATTTTATTCCTTTGTATAATTATTTCTGTTTTTGTTAAATATCCCCGACCACACATCGTATGGGTTTACTTTACTACATTTTAGACCATTTTTTTAGTTACTTCTGAAGCGGTTTTCTATGTTTTGTATCAATGAGCACAAAAAAACACTGGCTTCTTCTATAATCAGTAAAATATTAATAATAATAAAGAAAAAAATATGCATATATATTTTTATATTACCTATATACATATGTACATTAGCAACTCAGATGATATTCAGGGTTGTACTCCACACATAACATTGTAAAAATAAAACACTTCACACCTGTTTATTGATATCCGATTACTATATATACAAACGCATAAATGAATATCTTATCAAGAAAACAGGCTTAAACTAATTATGTTACATAACAGTTCTAATGATGATAATGAGGCAATGTTGACACGTCATTGCGTCCGTTATCATTAATTCACAGGTTCCCAAAAGAAAAATAGCGCTTCATGTTAATATAGCCCAAGTGCTCATCGAAGTAACAGTGATAGTGATATAAAATTTAACTGACAATTATTTAATGATGATGTGACTTAGAAGTAATGTGACTGAATATAATGTTCACTGCTATAATTTTGCTAACAATCACACCCTTGGACGAAGAAGACCTGATTTAAAATGTTAGATGTATTAATATTCAGTGAAAGTTATTAGTTATTATTGTGGGCAAAATTAAACAATTTAAAAAGTTCATCACAACGATAACATATTCTACATTCATTCTTGCTAAATGGTAAGTTATTTTGTAAATATTTCTATTATCTATATATAGTATAACAAGAATTCCAAATCTTCCTGCGCTGTTCTACTTACCGAATAATATACTTATACATTATTAGAAATATTATTCTGTAAAAATAACTGGCATAGTTAAATAACTACAAAACTTATTTGATTCTGATAGTTCTTTAGCAATACGTTCATTTATATTACTGTCTTCTGCACAAGTATAATCATATAAATATCTTTGTATCTCAACTACAGAAACAAAATGAGGGGAAAATGTAGTAAAGCAGACCAATACTTCTTCTATCCTGAAATTTTACTAACTAAGCATAGCTTAACGACCTAGTTTTTAAGTGCACACTATTTTATTTTTCCCCGGCAAAAGAAAATATTTAACTTAGATCCGAGATATCCACCTCTTAACAAAGTACCCAATATATTTATTAACTGCAAAAATATTTTTATCGGAGGTCCTCCTTATAAATGTTTTTTGCCTGAAAACCATTCTTATTAGCTACATTTGATATTAGGAATTAAAACTAGCTAACATAAGTCAGTTTATAAATAAGTTAATAATTTATGTAAAAAATTAGTAGAATAAAAAAATTTGTTATTACTTTTGTAATTATAAAAGAAATATATTAAAATGAGAGCAAATCTGTGGTTAAATCGCAAATGTTAAATCATTTGTAGTTGCTGTTTTATCGCTAAGCAAGGATATGAATGGGAGCTCAACTCAATGTAAAATAATTTGTGTAAAACATATACAAATTACAGGTTCTGCTTAACCGTTCGTAACCGGCTATAAACAGTAGTTGCCTTTCTGTGTATACTAAAAAAAATGATGTAATACTGATCAGTTTCCTTCTGGATGTACACAGATTGAAAATATGGTCATGAAACGTAGAAAGAGGAGGCCTAGTCTCTCCTCAAGCTTTCGGAACAACGCTGATTATATATTAAAATAAAATATTAGTAAGTATATTCTATTAAATAATATATAACCTAAAAAATTATTTATGAAGATGAATTTTGAATAATTGGAAATTTGATTGAAAGATAAAACATCATGCATAGAAATAACTTTAATTTGTCGAATCATAGTTGGAAAATAAATAATGCAGGATCATTTTTTAGATTACTTTAGAATTTTGTTGAAAATATATGAAATTAACTTAAAATGTTAAAAAAAATATTTATATTGTAACTTATTTATTCTTAATAAAGGCTTAACTATTATTTATGTTGTAACTGTCAACAATATCTTTTGATTTTTACAAACAACAAACAATCAGAAACTATACATAAATATTGTTTTTGGCCGACCATATCAAAAACATTTTTTTTTTATCATCTGGTACCGGGTAAAAACTAAATGATTTTCGGTCTAGGCCGATTCGCTTATTTTTTGGCCGCTGGATGCAAGTGCCATCTATGTGTCATTTCTTAAGTTACAAGATCTCCATGATTACACTGAAACAACTGACAGTCAAACATTCATCTATAATATAATACGCCAACCTGTGTCCTTGGCTGCGTGGGTGCGTGGAAGTTGTCTGAAACAATTGAGCGAGGTACCGAAATGTAACGATTATTATATATTAATTTATGTATTGGACATTAGTGTGCTGTGAATTTTTGTTTTGAGTGTTGACAATAGATTTGTAAAAATGACAGTTGTGTTTTTCATTAAAAAATCACTTCACAATTACTAATTTAGTTGTGAAATACACGGATCGGTTTTTTTACGAAACAAAACACAGAAAAACGTTATCCTTCCGTGATATTCGACATTTTTGATTAAAATTATTATTAGCAGAAAAATAATTATTTTAAAAAATATTTGATTTTGATGAAAGTAAGAAAAATGTGACTTTTTTTCTTTATTATTATTATTTCGATGATTTATTATTTTTTTATTTCTACGATTTCTAGGACAAGATTTACAATATCCCACTGCAAACTCTATACAGATGGCAGCACATAACGACTACACTAAATAATTCAAGAATTATCAGAGGCTCTAAAACAATGGTTTTATTTATAACGTGCTTATTTATCACATTAAAATATCATTTACCTTTTAGTTTAGGTTAGATTCACCTTAAAAGCACTATCTTAGGTTATGGTTGATAACTGTTTATTTTTTTTTATAAACCACCTAAAAATAAATTGTATTTTAACTGTTCTGTGCAGGGCCAGGGACAGTGATTCACCTTAAAAGCACTATCTTAGGTTATGGTTGATAACTGTTTACTTTTTTTTTTTATAAACCACCTAAAAATAAATTGTGTTTTAAAAGTTCTGCATAGTCCCACCTGTTTAGAATCTCTGTATATTGAACAAATGACGTGTGTGTGACGCATGCGCAGTGCTGAGTGGGATATTGTAAATCTACCCCTATTAAAGCGGGCAAACAATTAAATTTTACTGTGCAATAGTTTCTCACGATTTATTTCAAACTGATTTGAGATATAGTGTAAGTACGCTTTTTTCCCTGTGCCCTTTTTGCCGTGAGTGTATTTTTTCATGTGTGCTTTTTTCCGTGTGCGTATTAATCCGTGTACGTTGTTTCCGTGTGCGTATTTTTGTATTATATAAGAAAATGGAAAATTTATTTTAATAAATATATTTTAAATTTAACGTCTCAAATCATTTTTAGTTTTAACATTATAAATATAATGCACTGAGTGAAAAGTTAATGAATAAATAATTCGGAATAATACTCATTATTTGTCCAGTTTTTAATAATACGCGAAGAGTTGATTCAATTTGAATTGGATGAAGTTAGGCGTATGGATAGAGAGAGAAGTCTGAGGTGTCGAGCAAGTTCCACATTAAGGTAATGATTTGTTTGCCAACACAGTTAGCAACGGGTGCACTAGTAATTGTAATAATTATTCAGAAACCATAAATTATCGAATGTATTAAAATAAATTTAATACTTCTAGTAAATATTACTTTTGGTCGCCCCAAAAATATAATGCGTACCTTGCCCAAAAAAATCTTTTACGTCCTTATCTGTTAGAAGTTCTCGGCTACGCCTCGGAACTCAAATTCAGATGCAGTCGAAAAAGATCTACTTTATGCCCATGGTACACAAATAACTATTATACAATACTGATTAATACTGAAAATATGAAAAACATCGGAGAATAATATATATAGTTAAATGAAAAATTTGGGACTTCAAGACAAAGACTTTATTTTATTTTTGTAACAAATCCAGTCCTCTATTCTAAATATCCAGTTTTTTCATGTTTTCCAGAAACTTCAATTTTCCCGTCTTTCTGCAAAATTTGTTGTCTGCTTCTTGTGCAACATTGTAATTAAATTATATAATGCAGGAAAGAATAAAACAAAAATATTTTTCCCGGTTAAATTTGGACAGTTTCTGAACCGTCAATTTTATAAGTTTCAAATTATTGTATGTCTCACATTATTATTAGAGCCCTGCAAATCCGCGGATATCCGTCATATTTCTGCCGGATGCGGATAAATATTCATTTAAATCGCGCAGGGCTCTAATTATTATACAGGATTCTAATGTCAATTTCAAATGTTTAAACGGAACTAAACGGAATTTTTATTTTCTTAAGTTGTCACGAGCTCACTTTTTAACGACTGAAGTGGGGTTTTGATAAACAAAATGATTAAAAGCTTTATTTAATCGTTAAAAGTAACTAGGTTTCAAAATCTAATTCCTCCTAAAACGGAAAAACAGACAATCAGATAAATTCTATAAAAAGTTACTGTGTAATAACGTTACTACAACATAAAATATTATAAAAAATACAATGACTTTCATTCATGATAGTAACTGACCTTGCTCATAGTGACGAATTTAGTAACTATTATCATAATAACAGAGTTACAGAATTGGTCTGTATAACTTGTGATAAAAATCGTCAGAGAAAGCCGAGAAAAAATCACGAATATCTTTGAATAAATTTAGTTTTTTTTATTTCATGTTTATGGCTTTTGCTAATGAGGCAAATATCCAGGACAATTGTATTTTTAATGATGAAAATTCCATGCCTGAACAGGATTCGAACCGGAGACTTTAGCAATACAGAGCACGTGTGTTACCACTACGCTACGCCGGTTGGCATAAATTTAGGTTAGAATTGCTTATTTAACCTTTGCTATTGAACAAATTTTAATTTTACTTTGAACCTTAAGATTTTCTTAAAAATAAATCTGTTTCATTTATTTATTTTAAAAATAGCAAGTAAAAATGGACAGCAACAATTATTTAAAAAATAGCTAGTAAAAGTGGTCACTTACATTTAAATAAAAAGTCTCAAGTAAATAGAGTAATAACCTTATTAAACTAGTTAAACTAAACTGACCACCTTAGCTTATCACTCAAAGTAAACACTGCCTTCATCAAAACAGATTCTCCTATTAATTGATCTAAATCATCAAACGCACACTTATAAAACTTGCTACATTATCTAAAATGAAACAGTTTTTGATTTGTTGCTTAATTATTGCTGTCTTTCTCTTCCACCCTAATTGTTCTACTTTTTTAATTGCACGTTATAAATATGTTCTAGTATTCTAATTTTCTAGTTTTGTCAACCTATAAATTATTCCATATTTCTTTATAAGTTATCTAATTATTATTAGAATTATATTTGGATACAGTGAATTTCCTTTATCCTGCAATATAGGTATTATCGTTACAATGGTAATTGAAATCTGACAGCAATGTAAAATTGTGTTTCTTTTAATTTGTAACATAGGCGATTTAACATTGCTGTCAAAATAATTTGTCGTTACTAGTGAAGCCATGCATATAGTCGGATTGCTGATAGGTGACTGTTACATGTATGTATCAAGTAGTGCATTCATATAATAATCTAATTACCATTTTTCAGCGATTTTAATTTTGTTATTTGTCTTAGCTGTCAGGGTCTGTTAATAATATTAATTAATAGAGCTTGCGGCCAATTATTAAATTCACAAACTTTAATTTTAAATCTGCTGGAATATTTTATTTCCGAAAAAGAGAACAATGGGCCACTTATTTCTCTATCTTGTGTCCATCAAAGAGTAGCAGCTGCCTTAAAGATTTCGAATCAACAATTCCTAGAATTATAAAATGTAATAAATCTGAACTTCTCACTAACAAAATCACGAGAAAACGAAGGAAATTAAAATCTGAACTAGTTTATTTTATTGATACATTGGCAAAAATGTATGATCATGAAGTACTAAGATTACCTCCTTATCACTGCCAGTTTAACACCAATGAACTAATTTGCGGTGTAACAAAAAATTATTATGATAGACATATTGGTCAAAACGGATATAGTGATAACGAAGTTTTGAAAATGTGGCAAGTAGTCTGTGATCAAATTAGTTGTAAAATTTGGGCAAAATCTGTTAAAAAAATTAAAAATTTAATAAATGAATGGTGGGAAAGGGAAAGAATTGTTGATGATATTAATCCAATAATAATAAATACAAGAAATGACAGCGATAGTTCAGATGACGACGATATCATGCATTACACTGACTATTTTTTTTTTAAATAAAAATAAACATTTAAATACAACTTGTAGCAATATATTATATGTATAAATATATTTTTACTTTATATTTTATTACTTTGTACTTAGTGGAAACATAAAACATTAAAATTTAATTTAATTAAACAACAAATTATAATCCAAAATTTACGTATGAGTATAATTTAGATTGTTAATAGTTTTTCCTTATTTATAATTATTACCTTAAAATTAATAATTTTGTTTGTTTGAGTACTGCTGTGAATTTATTTTCGTGCTCTAATTAGTAAAGATATCTAAGAATCATGCCGTTTCTTTCTAATGCTTTGTTTTTTTATTAAAATAGTTTGGAAGGTTAGTTGTCAACTTGCGTCACTATACGTTCCTATGGGTATGCAAATAATTATAATGATATAGACAGATATAGTATTGTGTATCAATACTTGTAGCAACGAACAGTCACCTATCAGCAATCCGACTTTAATAATAATTTCAATGTTGTAGGATAAAAGAAATTCACTGTATGATTTCCTCATTAAAGTTATTAGGTAAAGAAATAAGTTATTCCTTAACAGTTTATAAGGAAGTGAATTCTTGGACCTAAACATCAAAATTAGATATTAAATTAAATTTTCCAATGAATTGCCATTAACTGCTAATCAATGTGAATTGATTCATCAACCTAAATTTTTGTGAAATTTCTTACAAACGTCATTTATTGTCCTCCTCTAATATCGTTAAACTCTTTACCGCATTTCTTAACGATTCAATATCATTACTTGGATGTTGCACATTTTCCTTTAAATATAACCACAAAAAAATCACATGGCGTCAACTGCGGAGATCTAATTTTTTTAATAGGAGTTATTGTTTTATTTCTCAAGGCGATCTGTTTCTAAGTAACCACATATTGTCAACTTCATTTTGAGTCTATGGTCAATTATTTTATCAGTCAATGCTCTGGAACAATCTTGACATCACCAAAGCCAACAAATCAGAAGAAAAAAAAGTTGACTCAAATAATATTGTAAAGGGTACAACAACTCATAAACATTGGTCCTTCGAGGGCCGGATAAATACTTCTTCAATACAAGTTATAGGCATAAACAGTTATAACAATGCTTTTCATTACTTGCATAATTTGTTGTAAAAATCAGTATATTTTGTGAATAAATCAGATTTTATCATCAAATTTAAGATGATTTTTGATCTAAAATTAATATGTACATTTGCTAAACGAAAATATTGACATTGTATTTCCTTTATTAAATAAAAAATAAGCAGACGCTTGGTATACTATTATTGTTATGTGCCGTCCGTGTTTAGTAACAATTTATGTATTTGTAATATAGTGTGCTATGCCATTTGTCAGGCAACAGATTGTTAGCATTAGATGTAAAAGAGTTTAATAAAAATTTTGACATACATAAAAACATGGTTATTAATAAATTACAAACAAATACCAAGTTTCGAGAAGATAGAAATTATTTGGTTCAAATATTAACTCCTTAGTGGGTCACAATTGTAGAAATAATATCCAAAAAACAATCACTCAAATATAAATTTGAGTGATTAAATCATCGCCTACTTAAGTAGGCGATGTAAGATTTATAGAATGTTCAGAAATAATATTCCACATGCGTAATTTTAAATATATTAAACATAACAGATTTTCCCTGGACATCAATTGACTGATCTCAAAGTCAAGTTAATTTTTGCAATTGTATATTTTCCTTAAAATAATCCCTGCTGAATTTTATTGAAACCTCTTGATGTGTCTAAAAATGTCAGAGACGAGTATTTTATGCTTTTTCCATACTTTATCAAGTCGATTTTAAACTTAGGGTTGTAATTCAGTTTCTTTTAAAAAAACTTCTTTAACAGAAAAAGTTTTTAAAGTTAACTCAGTAACATAAATAAATAATATACCGTAGTATAAAAATTGAGATTTAAACATACCATATAAGAAGAAAGATGCGATAAGAACACATAATTCAGTAACACGATTCATTTTGTAAACCAATCACCTCACAAACAAACCAAATTCAAAAAACTACAATTCCAAAAAAACGCATGTCATATGAAATCCTTTGCCATGTAAGACTTGTCGTGTATTCACGTAATATACAAGAGCGTCGCGTTACGACGCTATCCCGTTAGCGGTTTAGCGCGAACTGTCCGATACGGAACTGTTGAACCGGTACGAAAGCGACTCACGCGACAATATCTTGAACTAGCGGTTTTCGTGTTGGTTACGCGTTGCGATTGGTTCACGGAATTAAGATGCTCCAATAGGATCAGAGGGGTGAGTTTGGCTTTATTTATCAGTTTCCTTTAGAAGACTTACCTTTTCTTATTGTTTCGGGAAGATTTGTTTCAAAGTTTGTGCGTAACTCAAAATCTTGTATCAACTTGATTTATTATTAAGATATAGGTTTTTTGAGAGAAAATATAAGTTTTTTATGTGAAGTTCTTGGTTAAGAGCTGATAGACACACCATATTTTCGTTCACAGGCATTAAATAGAACAGATTTAATATTAGTATCAAAAATGCGCAATTTTGTATTGCGTAGGGGAGTTGGACTGAATACAGCAAAAACCAAAATAATGGCGTATGGCAGAAATACCGGTGATATAACAACTTCAATTAAAATAGACGCTCAGACGTTATCACAAGTCAATGAATTCAGATAACTAGGATCTGTTATCACTAACGATAACAGATCAAAGAGGGACATCACAAGTAGAATTGCTCAGGCTAATCTTGCTTTTAACAAGAAACGAAATCTATTCAACTCGAATAACATCGCAATAACACCGAGGAAGAAGCTTCTAAAAACATATATATGGAGCATAGCCCTCTATGGGTGTGAAACGTAGACAATAGCATCTACAGAGAAGAGAAGATTGGAAGCCTTCAAGACCTGGTGTTATCGACGCATATTAAAAGTGAAATGGGTTGACAAAGTCTCGAAAAAAGAAGTGAGAGCTGAAGCAAGAAGTTTTTGCTTCAAAATATAAATAAAAGACGAGCTAGCTTGATGGGGAATATTTTGCGCCATGAGGGTTTGTTGAAAATAATCGTAGAAGGTATGGTCGAAGGAAAAAACCCTAAAGGAAGACCCCCCTTAAATTATATGAGTCAGTTGAAGGAGCAGTTTAACTGTCAGAAATATGTAGATCTGAAGAGATAAGCAAAAATCAGGAAGGAATGGCGAGCTGCTGCTAACCAATCTTAGGATTGTAAACTTAAAGAGAGAGGGGAGAATTGGATAATGCCGATTAGAAGACGAAACCGATCTGTTTTTCAATATACCGTCCAGTAGCATAATAAGAGGGGTGGTCTGCCACGGGAACCATCTAGGGTTCCACCAATTAATCAGTAATTCGCCATATCGGCCATTTTGCAGATAAATCGGTACCAGATTTTTGGCTGATTAATCGGTTTTGATAATCTACCATTCTTATTAATTTTGTTTTTATTATTATTATCGTAAGACACTATGTTGAAGCAAGAAAATCATGGGTGACGGAGATTATTGAAAAACATTGAATGCAACATGTTATAATCCATAAAAAAAGCTTTTGAAATTACATAATTTCATTCAGAAATGTACTAATAAAACACTTTTTTTCAATTATCACATCTTGGTCATGTGATAAAATCGTAATTCAAAATTCTTTAAATTGAACCATTATCATCCCAAATATTTTCTATACGTATATGTATTTTCATCTGTGGGAGCGGTAATTTAAGAAATAAAATTTCATTATTATGTAAAATAAAATTATTCAATAAGTTAAAAATATTCAAATTATTAAATATAAAAACTAATCTATTTTAAGATAAACATCCTCAAATATTAGCTGAGTTATCAGTGACTGTATTTTTTTAGTTAAATGTTGAAAAACAAGGGTACAAATTTACGATCGTATATTATAAGATTTGTTTAAAATAGTCAGAGTTTATCTCAAGTACATGGTCGAATGTTACACAGATATTGATATGCGACCATATATTTTCAGTGATATGACTTAAGAGTCAAAAACATAGAGTCAAAATTAATTATTTGGGGTTATGAATTATTGGGAATAGAAATATTAGTCTTTAAAATAAAAGGTTTTTGTTGTTAATTGGAGAGCTGATTATTTTTACAACAAGAAAAAATGGGGTTCAGAGATCAAATTACTAGTAATAAGAAAAGGGCTGGGAAAATCTCGTGAAAGACAGAGAGTCGTGAGTTAACCATCACCGGAGTCTGACGAACCTCCCAAGCATTTATGTTGGCCGTAGTTTGCCTACTCCTGGTATATAACAATAAATCATACAATTATACAAACCATACTATTAGAGGTACCGAACATGTATCGCTAGCAGTCGGATTCCATATGCATTATAAATAATCGCAGACGATTAATCCGTATCGGCCGATAAGGCAAGGTCAATTAATCGGTAATAGATAATCGGCCATTTTGTTTATCGGTGCAACCCTAATACCATCAATATAGGAGACACTAAGAAAACTTTTTATATTTCTTTAAATAACTTTTATGTGGAATCATTTATATAGAAGAAACACATAATTCTGAAAGATGAATTTTCATATTATTTATATGCCATAAACAAAATTCGAATAAATTTATAAAAATTAATAAAAACTAAATAATCTTTTACAATAAAAATTAACCAACTAAGGTACCTTTGGAAAACTAAGTGTAGTTTTGGGTATTGTTATAAAACATCATGCCTATTATGAAACGCTATATCCCGTGGCTAAGGTAGAGATTTCAATAAAAATTAATTAATCTATTAATTTATCAAATGATAGAATCGAAATGTTATAATCGATTTTCGATTAAATTTGTAGAAAATAGTCGATTAATCGATTATGAAATAATAAAAAAAACATGTACTGGCCGACAAAAAAATGGGACTGTCTTAATATTATATTTTAAAGACTGATAAAAAATTATTTAACCCTTTTATTAGGAAACTATAAGTAATGAGAGGGAATACAATGTATGCATAAACAAATATTTTTTGTTGCTAATTAAACAGACTGTAACAATAAATAATGCCCGTTTGAACGAAGACTATAATAATATCGCATATTAAGTACGTGAGTTTTAATACAAATAACTCATTGTTAAAACAAATTTTTTCCATTAGTTGCCCATCTTAGAGATTTCTAAACTCCTACACGTCTTTTTTTTGTGCAATAAAATTAAAATGTGGCCGGAAGACGTTGTACGAGCTATGCCATTATATGAAGATGGCCGCAGTATTGTAATATCGCTGATGTTTTGAATGTAGCTAAATATTCTATTAATTACGCTATAAAGCGTCATCAGAGAACTGGTATCTACATAAAAAAATCTGGTTCAAACAATCCGCAAGCCACAAACGACCAATTGCTTACATTAATTGTTTTGGGCGATCGTGATTGGTTCTAAACTTTTCTCGCACGACGTCTCGAAGAAGATCGAAATGTGGCAATTACATCACGAACTATCCAAAATTGAGGTAACAAGAGCTTGTATCCAGAAGACCTATAACTTGCTAAGGTTTTCTCACAAATTATTGAGTTGGAAGATTGCGTTTCGCTCGTGAGCATTTGAACTGACTGGACGCAAATTATAGCAGTATATTGTGCAGAATTGAGTAGCGGTTGAGTTTAATTCTAAAGATGAGCGAGAACGAGTGTTCTGAACGCCTAGTTATCTACGGACATTATTAAAAGAAGAGAGCAAAATCATCTACCAACCAGTGTTTCTATACAACAAAGTAATATCTTAAAAATAAAATAAAGTAAACGATTACTAATAAATTAATCGATTAATTATTAATTAATCGAAACCCGAAATATCGTATGGTTAATCGATTAACTGAAACAAAATAATCGATTATTTCAATCATTCGATTAATCGTTGCCATCTCTAGGCTAAGAATAATTTTTGAGATTGTCTTTTTATTCCACCAATAATTTTCATCTTAGATAAAACTCATAATTGGGCCATCCTTGCTTATTTCATATGTAATTTTTTCTCTCTAATGAAAGAACTTTCTTTTTTAATTTTTACTTCAAAGTATTTTGCTTCAAAATAATCATCTGCATTTACAATATATTAACAGTCCCATATTATAAAGTTGGGATAGTTCCAAGGATATAATAGATGCAAGTATATATTTTTCCACCGTACATATCATCATTTAAATAATCCTAGGGAAAAAAAAATCCACTGCCATCGACGCAGTTATCCCCTATCAGGTCTCTGCAAGTTTCATTTGCAAACTTCCTGATTTCTTCTGTAGAAGTACTGCAGTCTCCATCGCACCATAGTCACGGCAATATCTTAATTTAGCTGAATTTATTTTGTTTTAATTTATGTGTATTGCAATTTTTAACTTTTATTGATTATTTGTTTATTTTTAACTTATCTATTACATTTTTATCTATTGACTCCTAACTTATTGTTTTACAACCATGACTAATTTTAACTACCGAATAATGAACATGCGTTACTAGACCAGGTATGTTTTTTAAACTTTATAATCAGCTATTATATTTTAAATTTTAATTTGTGTAGCTCTGATGAAGAAATAAAATATTTCGAAACTGGTCAGCTAGATCTAGTTGCATTATTTATGTCCACAACCCATACAACCCAAACAAACCTATTTATGGACACGATCAACTCCATAATTATCTATGATATTATGTACCAATATAAAACTAAATAAAGATATTTTTTCAAAAATACCAGATTCATTTATACAGTTTATCTACAGGCATCTCTAAAAATCTCAAAATGTGTTCTCGCACTCCCAGTACATTAAAAGAGTACATTTTACTACCGTAACATAAGCCGCGAACATATAGAAAGCCGGCACCGGCTTTACTGGCAACAAGCGCTGATCTGCCGCAGTATCTGTCCATGTTTTCAAACATAACCGCACACGCTGTGTACTGGTCGGCGCCGGACGGTGTCGGCTACCCGCTTACCGAAACGTTTAAGCAATTCAAACAGCTTATTGTCAGCGCCGAAACAAAAAAATATTTAAAAAATCTTGCATCATCTTCTTTTAATTGAGGAAAAAGGTGGTGGTATTCCCCATATTTACATCTCTCTTTGTTTATTGCATGTATACCTTTTCTTGTTGGTTCCATTTTTAAATATAGTGATTCTGTTAGAAACAACTCATCCAAAGATAAATAGAACTCGCCATTTTCCACTTATTTTAACATATAATTGAGCCAATATACGAAAGAGTAGCTATACACTTTCAAAACTAGCGTTCCCTTTATGCTAGGCCAATATAATTAAAAAATGTACGATAAATAGGAAAAAATAAATGAAAACTTCAATATTAGGTTATGTCATCTGTCGGTGTCACATGCAATATCAGCGTTTAGCGTGTGCTCAACCAGTAACCCAATACGCTTGTTTTCGGTACCGATTGTTAGCGCTGATTTACCAGCTTTCTGTATGTTCGCGGCCTTATACGTATATGGTAACCAATAAGTTTAACCGAAGCTCTTGCTCTCATACGAAGAAGAGAGGGTGCACCCCTAGTTAAGAACCACTGATTTAATATATGTGGTATGTATCAACTTATGGATGTAATTATAGATTGGGGGGAACTAACAACTATCATCTACCTAGTATCTTACCAACACCATATCCTATTTCTAGAAGTGTACACACAGATTTAGTAAGAAAAATATTTTAAGTCTCTTTTTTTTATTAAAAAACACATAAATTCAATATGTCCAAATTTATACGTTTGAATTTAATGCTCATAACATTATTAAGTGTAATATATTAGGTATTAAATGTCATTATTTATTATATAAATACTATAAACTTTAAATGTAAATTTGTAAAGAGATTTTATATCTTACTGGTTACGTGTTATGTACGTTTAGTAGAGTCACTTGATAAGTCTACTAATATCATATTCATACATTCACACCTCACAGGCGTGACTCGTCGAAGCGAAATCAGTATGATTGTGGATTCGATTCACAGTGAAGGCTTGTATTTTTAAAATTTATTTAATGTTACTGAGAAGTGGAAAAAAATCGATTAAGATCAATTACGTACTTCGACAAGTGTTATATTTCAACACTGTAAGTATTTCAAAATTTGTACATATTAAATATGGTGTTCATATCACATCATTAAGTGATATATATTAGGAATTAAATGTCATTTTCATGATGTAAAATATGTCCTAAATTATGAAAAAAATATTTATTTAATAGTTATTCTATAAAGCTCTAAGTATAATAGTTATTGTCCCTTGGTATGTTACCAACGAAACTCTACACAGATATTTAAAAATCCCCACAGTTGAAATTAGGAAATGAGGAAGTAAGGAAACTAGGCATACCAATACATTAAGTTACCATCCCAAGGATCTAGCATTAAATCTCCTAAATAACAAGGATGAAACAAGAAGATTTCAAAGAATAAAACCCTTAGATCTACTTTTTGATTAGAATCTAAATTAATTAAAGCTTGTAAATATGCAACAATATAATATAATAATGTATTTTATATATATTGTAAAAAGTCTCACTTATGGGTGAGTACGTCGTACACGACCAATAATATGTGTGGCGCCTGGTCTACGACTAAGATCGTAGGACCCGCCACACGTGGTGACTAATAAACGGTTCTGATGAGTTAAAAGTGAATGTGTGCGGATTTACCTACCGCAGAATTGCAGGTAAATCGTTGAAATAAGGGCGCGTTACTTCAGAGCAAAGCTATACTCACAAACATAAAAAAGGACAGGCAGGGTTCAGACGTATTTCACTCCGAGGGGTTATTCTCGGAGACTTGTAACATGTGGTGTGGTTTACCCTGGGAGTAGAGGTATTCGAAGGGGCCCAACAGTAGTTCTTTAGGAGTAATAACGCAATTCTGTCCTATTGAATCCCTAACCAGCCGTTGATATCGTAGAACTGCTCTGAGTAACACGAAAAATTATTTTGAATAATTTTTATGACAAACAAAAATTAATATGGATCACCCGGTAGACGGGTGATGTAAGTTTTACAAATTTAATTTTCTTCCCGACACAACCAAAATATACATTTCAATAGTTTCAATACCTGGGTATGTTGTACCAAGTACAAATTTAAACAAGCTCATTATTTGTATATGAATTTTATAGAAAGGGCTAAATAGAGCTTGATTTAGCAAAATTATATTCTCGAATGAGTGCCCTTCTCCACCACAGGCGGGTAGGATTCTGTATCCCATGTTTTTATACCTAACTAAGTGAATCGCATTCATGTATCGCTATTCACAAATAATTGTCTGAAACTACTCTTACTCGTCATAGGATGCTGAACTTCACAAAATAATTTAGTTTACTTCCGAACGAGTATCAACCTGTCTGAGTAAGCAATTCTCGCTGAAGTCGAGTGATCGACCAGATCCAGGTATTACACCACACACCCAGGTATATTTCTTTGAGTTATAGGTTGAATTACAATGTTTGACTTTAAAGCACTCGATCATTTTGTAAAAAAGCATTTAGTTGTGTTATGTTTTTAAGAGACAAAAATGAAATTAATTCGAAAAAATTTAACTATTATATTGACGTTAATATTGACGCTGATGTTGACGATGATATTGACGATGATATTGACTAATAATTTACTATTTAAGTAAAAATTACATATAATTCGACTTCACTGCCAACCTTAAAGGAAACAATGAAAATATTTTATCAAAGGATTAAAGATAAAATTAAGTTTTTTGTAGTATATGTATGGCCATTCGTCGATTACAAAAAAACTAGATACTGTTGAACTTTGGTCAATACTAGTTGCATTAAATGATATAGATCGTCGTTACAACCATACATCAACATCAACACTAAAGCAACAGCTAGTTATATAACCAGAAATAAAAAAAGCCGTTATATTGTCACAAAGATAATCCTAGGTCAGTATTGCGACATTGTGACGCTCAGCTGTTTTATTAAAAAACTATTTGTCAGCGTCTAGCATTATGTTACCTGATTACGAACTGCATACGCAGCATTTTCGTAATAAGGAAATAATTGACACGACGAATGAATATTGGAACTAGTTCTACGAGTAGTACAAATACATGGACGTCGCACGATATCGAGGCAGAGGAACTTAGCTAACTCCTCTACACGTTCCAGTCCACACGGTGACGACCGAGACACCGACGGTATGTACCCATACAGCTGGTGAGCCAAGCAAGCAGTACCATGTGAGTGGGAGAAGGCTTCTCCAGGATCCTCGACTCCCTGATGGGTAGCTCCCGCCTCGGAAATAGGTCCAAGCCGATCCTGGCCAACACGGGGTTGACCAAGGACTTCCCCAACTCCATGTGGAGATTCATACAATTACAATGACAACAGTAAAATATCGTAAATGTGATATATATTTAATAAATTGTATTGTTCAAACCAGGAGTTGCCAATCAAACCACCCACGTGACAATATTAAACCAGGACGAACATTACCTATGACTTTTAATAAATTTAGAACGTTAAAACTACTCACATAACCTTTGACAATACAGAGCTTTAGAGCTTTAGAGCAAATTTTAATTTTCCTTTAAACAGTTAGTTTTTCTTAGAAATAATTATTGTTTATTTTTTATTTTAATTTTACTTTTTCATAAAAAAACAAATAAAAATAGACACAAATACTTAAATAAACAACAATTGTCAAATATGAGAGTAAGAAACAGTTTTTAATTTTTTTCTTGCTTGATTTTTTAAACATCTGTTAAAAAATGGATGGAGGAAGCCCTGGGAGAGAAGCAATTTTTCTTCCAGGACTTCATCTACCGATTTTTTTTTTTAACCTTTCGTTACTTTATGTCATATCAGAAGTAATCAAAATTGAACGAGGAGTAAGACAATGCTACATAATTTCTCCAAAATTGTGTTTTGCAGTTTTAGAGTACCGGTTCAAAAGTCTGCCTTGGGAAAACAAGAGCATTCCAATTTATGGTGTGAGCCATTTTCAATTCAATGTGAAACGTTTACAATATTTTGTTCGTAAAGCCAACTCAGATGGCTGTAAAATATTTATCTTATCTACAATTTATGATGAGACTTATGTGGTAATTCTGTGTCAAATCTGTAAGCTACAGACGATCGTATCTAAGGAGTTGTTTTATGCGTTGTTATGGACAGTTTCTTATAGATTTTGTCTGTAAGCTTACAGATTTGGCACAGAATTGTACCATAAATTTACATTGACATACAGACACAATAATACATTAACCTTAACATTATATTATAAGAAAAATTTGTATTGTAGGATTTTTATATAATTGGCAATAGTCTGACAGTTATTTTTCATATTTTATTAAGATAATTTAACATCGGACAACTAAACGTTGTGAATATGTTTAATATTCAAAGTGCTAAAAAGAAAAAAAAAAAACTTATTACATGTAGCACAAACTTGAAATACAAATCTGTTAAATACAAAGCTCAAACAAGTTATATCTTTAAAAGATTAATAAATAAAACTCGGTAAGTTTCACAAATATAAGTTTAATTAGTTTAAATAGTTTAAATTAGTTTAAACAGTTTATAACTACTACTATTACTATTTATAAAATTACTATTAATAACGGTTATAGCAATGCTGAAATAGACAAAATTATTAGAAAAAAGAGCAAAAAACTTTTATTAACATATTTTTATCTCCCAAGTATACCAGATACAAAAATGTATAAAAAATTACCCTTTCACGGCCAGGTTAGTTTCAAAATAGGATCAAAATTAAAGAAATCAAATATAACTCCAGCCTTTTATAATAAATACACAATTATAATAAATCTTTTTTCTGTACGCCGTCTTTCCACACAATTTTCAACTCAACTTCAGCTATTTTTCTATTTATTTGTTGCAACAGACTTCCAGATCAATAACTTGATCTGGATTTCCATAATCAATAATAATAATCTGACCTAGAATAGGCAGCTACTACTAGTAGTGTCGGTTCTTCTATGGAAGCGGCTATAAACGGCGTTTGAACTCCATGTTAATTGAAATGCCGAAAACAAAAATTCAAAAACACGCTGGCAGTATACTTAGACAACAGTAATAGGGTGTGTTTTTTTAGAGGTTAGTTTTTAGAATTGATAACACTGTTTCCAGCGACGGCCATTTTGATAGCCGAAAGCTTATTTGTGCTCAGTTGGGTTTGACATTTCACCATGAATAGTCTTACGCCAGAACAACGCTTAGAAATTGTGCAAATTTATTTCGAAAATCGTGGTTCTGTGCGCGAAACTTACCGTGCGCTACGTTCATTTTACGGTCGACATAATCGTCCATCCGAGCAAGTTATTCGAATAACCATGGTTTGTTTTTGAACCACGCATACTCTAATTGATAATACGCATCCGCAGAGACGTCGTACAGTGCGCACCGAAGACGCTGTTTCTGCTGTAGAGCGTAGTATTGAGGAGGACCCGAATGAGTCGATTCGCCATAGTGCACAGCAATAGAGCTATGATTACTGACTTATTCGTTCCTCAATTAAATGGCATTAATGTGGAAGAGCTGTGGTTTCAACAAGGCGGCGCAATACAAAGCGCGCGCCTTAATCAGTTTATTGAAGGAAATATTCGATGAGCGCGTAATGTACCTGTGAATTTGTCTCCAAGATCATGCGATTTAATATCTTTGGATTATTTTCTGTGGGGATATCTGAAGTCGCTAATCTACTAGATAAACCAAAGACGATGGACGACTTGGAAGCCAACATTCGCCGCGTTATTGCTTATATACGGCCCCAGCTACTCTAAATTGGTCGAAAGTTGGACTTCAGATTGCCCATATGCTCGAAATTATATTATAACACTTATGGCATAAAATTATCTTTCCAATAAAGCCAAGACCATAGCCATTATCACGATTTTTATGTGTTTTATTTCATTTTAAAGTTCTATACTTCTAAAAAAAAACATCCATTATATCGATTCAAAATTATATATAAATCTTATGAAACAATTGCATATCTTTTTGACAGCTACCATAAGCAGCGCTATAAGGACAATGGTACACAGGTAAAAGGACATTTTGTAATGCTGGTTGCATAAATAGTATAAATAAGTTTTCCATCAAGTTACCACGTCCGCGGTAAACCAGGGTTGTCTGCACACAAGACACTACTCTGAAAAGTACTCGTTGGTGACACTTTACCAACTGGTACTTCAGAGTCACTTCCAGTGTAATTCAAGGAAACGGACGGATTACTAAAAAGTAGCGCTGTGTACGGAACCTTATTGAATAACATTGGGTTAACAACTGATTTATTAACTCGCGTCAAAACCGAGTACCTTTAGAGTAGCTCAAATGCGAACGGTCTAAGGGTACGCGTATAGTGAAAGCAGGTTGCTGGTTGTTTGTTACTGACGCTAGTTCGTGCTGGCAGCCACCTCTGAGAAAACAGCACCAGCTTCTACTATGCGTTGTATCATTGATGACACAAGGATATTCCTGCTCGTAGGCTGACTTTCGCCAGCACTGGCAGCCAGTTACCAGCAACCAGCTTTCCCTATACGCGTACCCTGCGTGCATAGATAAGTTTGTTTAGCTACGAACTAAAAAATTGTTGACGAGAGAAAACTATTTACATTAGTTATATTAAGAGTGTAACGTACAATATTTCGATCTATTGAAATTAACAAATAAATATCAAATCGAATCCACATAGGACATAAGCTACGTAGTATTTTCAAAATATTATTCTTCATCTTTAATAGATTTATAAAATTGACGGAATTTGGCAAAACAAAATGAACTTTTTAAGGCCATTTGAACATATAAGCCGCTTTCCAGCGATTCTAAATTTATTACAAAGAAAATTTTATGATTTTTCATTGTGATAGTTTTGGCTTTTCTTTATATTTTGTGGGATCGTTGCGTTGAAAACCAGCCTGATCCAGTGAACGTCAATTTAGATAAGAAGACGCCGGGATATTTAAGGCTGTACAGTTAGGATACATAATTAACGAGTGAGCATTTTAAATCAAAGTCATTTCTTGTTATATAATAAATTTTGTTAAATTTTGTGCAACTCTGTAATTGAGTGGAACCCTGTTAGTCGAGGAAATTAGACGGTCGATGATCGATCAGCCCGTGTCACCACTGTAATCCCCCCCGCAGTTATATCACCCATTGACGAGCGAGGTATTTGTATAAAACCACTGTAAATTGTATAATTATTTGCTTTATTTCTTTTAATTTTTATGAAAGGTTTATTTGTTGTTCTCAAAGAAATTATTTCAAAATAAAGTCCCAAATTAAGCATTTTTTCGTATTTGGTTGTCATAAGATTTGTTGGTCAGTGCTGTAACAAATGAACATCGAACTGACCAACCGAAAACTATTAAAAATAAATATAAAAACCGCACGAGCGTCTCAAACAAGATTTTGTTTGTGCGTAGCTACCCACAAACAAAATCTTGTTTGTGGGTAGCCGGAACCGTTCATAAAGGTAGTAATTTAACAGCAATATACAAAAAATCACAATTACCACGCCACTGTCACAATAATAACACAATAATTCAATTTCTCTCCGCCAGAGTTTAATTTGCTTACTTAACAAAACGAAAACGTAAACGTTGTCAAAAAATAAATAATTAATTGTTACGAATTATTTCAGATATTAAGGCGGCGCACAACCCTATAATTCCCTATAGTTTCTTATACAAAACTAATAATCGGAAATAAAATTAATAACAATCTATATATCAAAATTTGCAGCGAATTTTTATTTATCTAATAGGATATTTTAAATTTTAGTAAAAACTGTTATGTATTTGTAATTAAGCAAATTGCATTATAGGCGCCATCTTGTAAACCAATCGACGCATATATGTGTACGATGCGGCAAATTATAGCTAAAGCTTCATTCAACAAAAACGATTTTAGCTATTTTGTTCTATTGTGAAAACTACTTATAGTTATTGTACTTGGTAGTCTATATTTGCCGCCATCTTGATTCTGCCGCGGTTCTCAAAATAGTTGTAACGGGTAAAAATGATTTAATTTTTGTGAAGAATACGTGTGCCAAGTGGCATTCCATTATCATCAAGTATAATATTTTTCGACGAGGGTTCTAAACTATAAGTAATCAAGTCGAAAAAAATGTTGACGTATTATTTGATGATTTCTACACAAAACTATATAAAAATAAAAGTTATTTGAATCCCATAAATAGATTTAAAAAATTAAAGAACAATGTTGCTGATGTCAATTTTTAAGTTATTCAGCGATAATATTTTTGCAATAAAAATTTCTACAATTAAAAATATCCTATTAGAAAGATAAAAATTCGGTGCAAAATTTGATGTATAGATTGATACTAATTTTATTTCAGTTTGTTAATTTTGTATAAGAAATTGGTAACCTCTAGGGGTTATATGCAGCCTTAACTAGAATCTTATCACATATTTTATCCACTTTTTGAAGAAAAAAATTGGTTAGACGAAGGCGTCACACTTAAGAATATGGTGTAAGAGTACAGAAAACACCTGGGTACCTATTATCGAATCTGGTACGCCTAGTATTGCCACGACTTTACTGAAGTGACGTATGAATTGTTATTTATAGTATTTATAACAACCTCACATTCGATCATTTTTGTGCGGCAATGTGTAAGGAAGTTTGCGACCGTGTAAGGTATGGGACTTACTTATACTTAACAGACACAATAGAAAAGTAACAAACTCGATGGCATTCCAAGATCTAGCATTTTTAGCCATTATTAATAATATAGATATATTAGCTACAAACGATAAATCGTCTGTACCTGCTACTTGACCGCTGAGCAAGGGCACGGACGTGTGTTCAATTCCATCTTATGTCAAATAATTTGTGTAAAAATATTTATACAAATTACAGGTTCTGCTTAGCCGTTCACAACCAGCAACTGTACGTGCCTTTCTGTGTACGCTAAAAATGTACGTAATACTGGGCTATATTACTCCTGAATGTACATAGATTGAGAACATGGTCATGAAACCTGGAAACAGGAGGCCTAGGCTCAACTCGGGCTGTCGCGCCAATGATGATAATAATAAAGAACAACATACTTCTCGTCATATTAGATTTAAATTTACGGCATTTAGACGCTACGAAAATAAATGATCTTTTTAAAAGATTTTCTGGCTAAATAAAAAATAGAAATTATTTTAGTTGAGCTTTACATAAACCTATCAAACAGATCTTCTGATCTAATTGTTCAGGCAAAATTAAGTTGTTACTTTAAATATACTTCTCTTACAAAAGAAGCAGAGTGTCAGGAAGGTAATTTACGTATTGTTTCAGAATAAGATTTCATAAATAAATTCAGTACAATGATTCAATTAGGCAAACTATTAAAAAATATTAAATGTTATATAATATTCTAGTAGTATTTGTTAGTAAGGAACGCTTAAGTGCACACGTTTTTAGTGTAACTTGAGACCTATGTATCTTAACATGAACAGGAACTCGTAAATTTTATTTATTTTAAAAATATGTCAATTAATAGATTAGAAGTCTTCGGACCTTTAACCATTGTGTAAAACAATTCATCTCTGTCATAATGGAAATATAAACATAAGCTTTGGCTATTTCCCTAGGAGAACCATTACTGTCATGACTGTTTTAACTGATCTGACCATCAGTTCAGTTAAAACAGCCATGAGGTTAATATAAGTTTAAAAGGAGTTCAGTGAAGACAGCCATGACTTAAATATATTTTTTAGAGTCTTCGGTTCAGTAAAAGAAACAGAGTAATACGCATTCCGTATGTTAGAGTAGTGTACACCTAAAAATGTTGAGACATTATTCAGAGATTTGTGAAAGGCAAATCATTTGCTGAGTTGTTAATGAGGATTGTGGTGTCCAGTGAACAAATTAGCATTTCATGTGTAACAGATGAGAGTCTCAGTTGTTTGAGTATTTTTGAATATGTATCTCTAAATTTGGATTAGCTACTAACAAGAATTATAAGTCTAGTGTATAATAAAGTAAATTTAAAACCCGTATCGTAATTAAAGAAGGACAGTTAAAATGTTTAATTCAAAAACACTTAATTTCTTCCTAAAAATCATTGCAACCAGTCGGCTGCCTCGGGAGTTCATATTCGAACCCACTCCCAGGTTATGAACTCATGTGGGAGACTGACGAATCATGTGAGTTTGAGGAATGTATAGAGTAAGTGCAAATGAAGTAAATAATTAATACATTCAATTTAATCAGCCAACCGTCACATTTCATACTATCAGTAGACTCCCAACAAGAGTAATATTATTTCTCAGGTTTTATCAGCAATATATTCCAATGCGATGAGTAGAAACCAACTAGAGACATGAAGAGAAGGTTATAATTTATTTATGGACATATCTCAGTCTTATTTAAGTCGTGTTACATGAAACATATAACCATCATCTTTTACAGACACGAAATATTAAACAAATGGATCAAATTTCCACGTAATAATTAATAGTTAAATATAAAAAGACAAATAAAACCAATCGAATTTTAATTTTTAGTAATAACCAGGGGCAATTTCCCCGAGTTAAAATGGACAACTAGTGCCATATCAACACAGATTTTACTGAACGTGGGCTGTTGTTCTAATGGTTACAGAGAAGTTACATAAAAACAGACTAATGTTTTGACCAGACTTGTTAGTCAGATATGGTTTCCATGTCATTTGAATCGCTTTCCTCTTTAAACGAAACTACGATTTTTTTGCACAAATAAAATATATATCCTGAGACGGAAAATAAAGTGAAACAAGTAGTACACCGTGCATAGGATGTTGCCAGAGATGAGACATTTAAATTTGGGAGGCTATATCACCAGCTATTAGTGCTCTGGCATCCGATAATTGGCACGATCATTAAAAAAAACTTGAGAAACATCAACACAAAAGTAGTGCAAGGGCATTATTAGGACCGTTTTTAGTGAATTTTATGCACTCTGCATCTATAAAAATTAGCTCCTACATCTTATTTAGTTATTTTTATTCTTACATGATTATAATTAATTTGTAATAACCGAAAACCTAGGTGAACAGGTTAAGTAAGAAAACAGAAAAAGGTAAAAATTATTTACCAAAACATTTATATAAGGACTATATTCTCGCAAGAGAGCAACAGTACCAATCTTGGCAATAAAAGACGGCATATCCAGAATATTTCCTTCAAGTAAAGTGAGCAGACTTTCTTGATTATCTAAGACAGTCGCTGACAGTCTATGTTTGTCGTGTATTGTATACCATCCCGGAATATGCCATGCATTGGATAAAGTGCTCTAAGATTTTTGTTTCTTCCTTCACTAAAAAACTGTCTGAGGACTTTTATCCGCCACTTATAAATGCCCCAGCATACACATTTATGGCACTGAAACCGACGTTCCTTATTTAAAAAATATATATAATCTACTTGGTCACTAAAAGGGAACGTTGTAGAGTAAAAAATAATTTAAACACATTAACGGGTCTATTCTGTATCTTAAAAAGTTAAAAATTAACCTTAAGGTCGAAGTTAAAAAATTTTAACCACGCTTTACAATATTTTGTTATTCTGTAACTCTATGACGTTCAAATTTTAACCTCAATGTGGTTAATTCAGTAGGTTATATTCGGAGTTTTAACTCCAGCCAAATACATGGCGTTAATTTTTAACCAGCTGTAATTCTAACCTCTAAACGTCAAATAGCCAGAAAAAATGCATTTTTAGAATTAATCATGGCAAGTCTGTTTATTTTAAACCAATTATTACTTGAACAAATTGAACATCAAGAGGTTAATAAGTAAAAAAAGTAATATAGGTGAATAAAAAAAATATATAAAAATGCTTTTTAGGAGATCAGATCAAATTAAACAAAGGCAACTGCGTGATATGAGTGACCCTTTTAATTTACCAGAAGAAACATTTTAAAATATTTTCATTTGTCTAAAACTTATACGGAATATCTCGTTTTACAAATGTTGTTTGAAAATCTGAGAAGAACCAAAAGATTTCCCAATATATTGCAAGTAAATATTTAAAACTTTAAAATAGTGATACATTTATAAATTTTGATTTCTCTGTTTAAAAATAAAAATAAGGTAAACATAACCTGAAAATAAAAGTATCTTCATATAGAAGAATGAAAATCTATACTTATCTATACCTATACTTATTATGCTTATGCCAACCATAATTATTTATGTATAAATATTGTACATTTCCGCAATATATATTTATTATATTTGATCGTTGTTCATTCATGATTCAACCATAACACATGTTTACATTAAATCCACAATTACACTAGCAAAATACCTTCCCTTGTAGATAATTTCACAACATAATTTTAACCATAAGGTTAAAATGTTAGAACTTAACGCTTGGGTTATAACCTGAGATACAGAATAAGAAACAAGGTTCAAATTTTAACGCCTAGTTAAAATGTTACTTTTTAACCATCATTTTTAACCTAATCTTTTTAACCACAAAAGATACAGAATAGACCCGTGTGTGTGCGGAGAATAAGTGAACACAACTGGTAGACACAGGCCAAAATAAAAAAGAAATATTCTGGAAAACTTTGAAGCCCACCAATAAAGGTGCAACAAAAATGATAACAACGATGCTGATGAACAAAAATTACACTGTTGTTTTTTTAATCCTTGTGTGTCATACTTTACAACCATACCTAAACGTTAAGGTGAGAACAAATAAAATACGACATGAGGTGGAAGTTACCTCAACAATCACAAAATGGTTGTAAATGGAGCATTATGATGATCCAAGCATATCAAGAGTATAAAAGAAGAGTTGCCAATGGAGATTCTCAAATGGTCCCTAAATCCAAGTTTAAATGACTGCATCATGCGTCTTGCAACTTTGTAGTGCTGCTAAAAAATTACACCTTTGTATTTCCATACACAATTTATGCATTGCGCGTTTTTTGTTAAAGTAAATAAATCTACGTCAAATAGATTGTCAAGTCGCTTTCCAAAACACTGTTAGCTACGCTAGTACAGCCAAAAGTCAGTCTTTTTAAAACACTATTTCCTTCTCTAATCCCTGCAACAAAAAAAAAAAAAGAAAAAGAAAAAACAGCAGTGTTCAACTTTCTGCATTGCTGCAATTACATTTAAGCTAAAATAATATATTTAAAACGAATATCAACACATGAAATTAATATCATTTATATTCTCAAATAAAATAAAAATTAAATTTATATTCACACTACGCGAGTTGTCAACCTGACATTACTGTCGTTCCAAAACCATGTTCTGGTTTGAACATACATAAAATAAAAGGGAAAAATATAAAAATAATTATTTTTTCGTGTATCTTGGAGTACTTGTATTCCTAATGGTGGATGTCAATGAATTAGACGTAATATTTTAATAATAGAATCAGGTATACCTATCAGGAGAAATTACTACGTTACTTTGGACGAAATTACATTCACAAAATTTTCGCTTAACCAAAAATACAGTTTTGTGCTAAAGCGATTTTCAATATTGGCTTATGTCTCTCGTTCTAAAGTAGATACGTTTTCACAATGAGTGTTCTGAAAATTAAATATAAATCTATGTTAAAAAAAGATGTATTTGTATAAGTTATACCAGTGTTCTTGAACCCGTGGTCCGCGAACCGGTGCCGGCCCACAGAAAATTCCTGCTGGTCCGCGAAAAGTTTCGACGGAATCATGTAGATGCACACTCTATACACGAGTACATATATAGCACATTTTTATAGTCGACACCGAAGCAAACTTTGCCGAACCATGGTTTATTTAATATTTACTAGACCCAATACCACGCCTCTCGTGGTTATTTTTCATACTTCTTTAGATCGTGTTTCAAGATTTTGCCGTGTATTTGACTGCTGGCAAAACTTGCTTACATGGCGGACATATTCAGTCTGCCCAATGAAGTTAATATTTGTCTGCAGGAGTCATATACATATATTTTTAATTTAAGAAATAAAATGGATACGTTCAAAAAGAAGCTAGCTTTTTGGAATAGTCTCTTACAAGAGGTAGATATAGAAATGTTTCCAATTTTGGAAAAAAAATTGATTGCTGCTGATGTCAATCAGAAAGTTATATTCAACATAAGTCAAAATTTAAGAGCATTAACTGAAAATTTTAATAATATGCACTTGATCCTCGTTAAAAAGAAAAGCTGATCGAGTTGTCTTCTGATGTCAATCTGGTGTCCAGACATAAAATGCAATTATTGTCTCAATTTTGGAAACTGCAAGAAAAAGAACATCCATCTTTGAGTTGTAAAGCTATCAAATTATTGCACATTTTTCGACTTCCTATTGTGCGAAAAGACTTTTTCAGCCATGTCAATAATAAAAACCAGACAGAGAAATCGAAAGGATGTCAATGCAGCGCTTCGTCTCCTAGAAACAACTCTGCAGCCACGTATATCAAATTATCTTACCTTTAAGCCGGTCCGCGAAATATTTATCCTATTTTCATCAGTCCGCAGGTGCAAAAAGGTTGAAGAGCACTGGGTTATACTATATACAACAGTTTAAATTTTATATATCGCCGATTGGCGTAACTTAAGAACAAAATTAAAAGTAAATTGATAGCTACCTTAACATTATTATAATCCTGGATTCCGATTTGGAATAAAAATTGAATAAAATAAACTCAGTTTTTAATGTATTTACATATATTAGTACTTATCATTGTTTAAATATTGTAATACTTATGTGAGTCTTGAGGAGTGTTCCGAAAAGAAAATAATTAACATAAGAAGAAAAAATTAAGCAACAATGAGGTATCTACAAGAATTAATAACTACCATGACAGACCGCGCAGCTTTCATTAAAAGAAGATATTTTATTCTCAATATCTGAATCTGTAAACAAAACTTTGGTATTGATACACTACATTTTTACTTGCCCGACCTTAATATATAAGGGGCAAGTATTGTAATCGCGAAAATTTTCGATGTCGAGATTTTGACGGATGACCACGTTTCATGGTCCAGGGAATCCAAAAAACCTATTTTCGAAGTGCCGTCCGTATGTGTGTGTGTGTGTGTGTGTGTGTGTGTGTCTGTCTGTGTGTATACACGATAACTCAAAAACGGTTTAACTTAAAGAGTTCGTTCTGGTACTAAAAAATTCTCCTATTAAATGGGAAGAACCCTATTGTTTTTTATGAAAATCGGTTGACCAGAAATGGGAGTTTACTCGTGTCGATTTTAATATTTTTGCGAATATTTAGCAACAGAAAAATATTTTGAAAAAATTTATTGAACAAAAGTTACTATAAATGCAATAACTAATAACTTTTATTTGAGACGTTTTTTGATAAAACGAAAAATTTTGAATTTTTTTTGTAAAATTATTTAAAAATTTTCCAAGTCTCAATTTTTTCATACTTATAACGTTTCCATGGTCATGATAATTAATTCGTAACTAGTAAAGCAAGCCTTGGACAAAAATTTGTATAGAACATAATTTGATGTATTTTTGAAGATTTATCTAAATATTTAAAATTTTTTTTTTTTTTTAGTTTACATTTTTTTTAAAATATTTTTTTTATGGGAGGGCAAGTCTAGCGGAGGTTTCCTTTCGCCACTGGTTTCTTATCCTCATGGTGTAGAAACATGACCGTTGACCAATGCTACATCAAAAAATTAAAGAGCGAAGAGTTTTCAACCGCTGTTTATTAGGAAATCATTGGACAGAACACTTAACTAATCAGAAAACGGGTTATGACGGCAGATTGACATTTCCGAAATCACCGCTAGGGGATTACAAAATTTATATGTCGTTGGCAACTCTTTCATCTGAATAGACTGCTTAATTCAAATCGAACTGTCAAATAGTCTGGTTGTGAGAAGTATTCAACTCAAACAACTTTGTGTTTTCAATTATGGATAATGTAAAGAGACAACTAGAACTCAATTCAAGCAATTTTATTTTTTCATTTGGAAGTTGCAAAGGGAATCAAAGCCAGGTTGGATACTGTTCTTGGGGATTCGTTACCTTTATTCTCTATTGCGAGTTTTTAGGTTTCGGTATTCGTAAACAAGTGATGAACCACTTTCAGGCCGTCTAAAAATGGGTAACATACCAGAAATTGTGGATAAAATCCGTGACATGGTTTAAGCAGATCGCCCAATAAAAGTGGGCGAAACTGAAGAAGCTATTGGGCATCTTTTAAAACGAGTAGTTTATATTTTACATAATGAATTGAATTTAAAATCTTTCTATAAAATGGGTGCCATGTTTGCTTAATCTGGAGCAAAATGCATTCAAGACCAAACCTCAGCCGATAGTATGTAAGTGTTTAATAGCTGCTTGCTAAAGAACGAATTGAATATTTGAACACGAGTTATTCCTAACTCAAGTTAAAATTTAATTGTTTTCTATTGTTTTGACTCGAGACGTAATTCGAGTTAAAATATTTAGCTCGTTCTTTAGCAACCGGCTATAAGAAGAATCCATAAGAGGTCTAAGAAACGATTCGTGATTATAGAGAACTAAATTCACTACTATACATCAGAAACAAAACCGCAATAAACACAGCAGAGGACTGAACGTGGAGAATCGGTTATTTTGTGGACCTCAAAGAAAGTCTCTTCTGGGAAGGCATCGAGAAGCTGCAGAACCGTTGAACCAAATATGTCGATCTTCGAGGAAATTCTGTTGAAAAATAGAATATAACTTTATTTTGTTTTCATTGTCATTCCGATAACTTTTCAATCAACCTTTGTATCTAATTAAATTCAATAGATTATTGCTTCTTTCTATTATTTGAAATTATTATTTCAACAGTTTGTTGACAACAAACAAATGCCTCAAAAGAAAGGTATTTAATCAATGTGTTTTACCTGTGGAGTTAAGACTCTCACCCTCGAGCGAAAATCTGTGAAAAAACTACGTGAGTCACTCAAAAATCCGATACGTTGATTGGCGATACACTTTTGGTTCGAAAAATTAAAAAAAATAAGAAAAAAATTAAAATTTGCGAGCTAATTGGAAAAATTTAATGTCACAGCAATGAGCAGGCCACCTTGCTAGAGCTAATGATAATAGATGGACCAGGAAAGTACTGGAATGATCTATACACAGTACTAGAAACCGAGACATACCTCAAATCCGGTGAACAGATATTATCAAGAGACTGGCCGCAAGTAGCACAAGACAGAGAGGAGTGGAGATGCAAAGGAGCTTAAAAATGACGATGAGAACAAACGACAGTTTAAAGTTGAACTTAATATTTCGGAACTCATCGGAAAAGCAATCATGATAACACAAATATTTTCGATTTAGAACCAACATTCTTAAACAACTGTGCGTACTTTTTCAATTGGACTCGTAATAAGACGTTGATAATGATATATATCATGAAATCCCAATATGCTTTCTAGGTTTCCATTGAATGATATCACAAAAAAAATTTTGATATAATAAAATAACGCAATTATTACCCCAAACATAGGGAACAACATATAGATATATAAAGTGTACTACGCAACACTGAAGAGCATTAATATATTAGAATCAAAATAACCCAAGATGTACAGCAACTTGTAAAACTTCTATCTTAGTATATATTTGTTTAATTCTTATTTATTACTGTAACGCCAGCACTTTGCCAGTTAAATCTTCATACTTCGATTAGATATCACTACCTAAAATAAATTACACATTAAATAAGTTGCAAAGCTGAACAAAATCAATAAGTTCAATTTTCTAATCGCTAGTATCAGCCTGCCCAAAAGTACCCTGTCGTAATTTAAAGCAATTGACAGATCATAGAATAGGTTAAACCACTCCCTGACATCCTCGAACTACACGAGCTGAGTTAATATTTGCAACACACACAAATATATATTACACGTTTGACAAATAAGAGGCATCTTAACCTCGGAATAGATGACCAATCAAAAGTATCCTTTCCCTTATTTATAGATAATGGTTTCTTCTATGCGTTTGAAGCCCACTGTTTAAAACCTACCTTAACCTACCCCAAAACTTGACATTCTGTATATCAGCCCACTCACCATGCCTTCAGCTTACACAAATAGTTTCAGGAGAACTTTGTCATCTGAAAACCTGAAGCCATAGGTAGATGTGAAGCTTCGTCCTTTTACAGCTACAACAATTAGCTTATTGCCTTGAGTACAGCTACATCCTAAGCCACATTGTAAACTAGCGACATGAACTAACGTCTTTTATTTATTGTAGTGTTGAGGACCAATTATCTTTGATCAATATTTTTGCGAATCCACCGGTTATTAAACTTAACTTTAAAACATATAATGAGTGCCAAGTTGTTCAATTCATTCACGTGACTCGAAGAGTAAATTAAAATAATGAACAATTCCTACTGAAATTGACATAGTTTTAATAAAGTGAAAATACTGAATTGGAGGTAGAAGGTGCAATTAGATATTCTTATCCAGATGTCACCCATTTTTATTTTTCAGGTTGACCATCACCAAATATGCGATTAAATAATGTAGAAAAAATTGTTTTAAAAGAAAGAAAAAATATTGTCACAATTATGGTATAATTGTGTTCTAATGTCTCAATTCCTTGAGCGGCCTTTAGGCTGTGTAGGTCAAGGTTGCTGACATACGGTTTTGGGAATTAAAGAATGTGCAGTGTTGCGTGTTTGTCAACATAAGTTTTGAACTACATTCTAATATGTTGATAAACATTCAATTGTGATGACTATGGTCTATAATTGCTGCCAATAATTACACAAATGAATAATGTTCAAAACAATTGAGGTAGGATCTGACGTGATAGTGTCCTGGTTAACAGTTATAAAATGGTGTTAGGGAATAGGGTCGTGGTTAGTCATTCTTGGTAGTCAAGTAGTCATTCTTGTGACCAGTCATCAGTCCGCATCACGCTACCCAAGGACCAGCCCAGCTGTCCGTCACTAAAACGAGATGTGAGTGTTGTCTACAGGGCTTCTCCACGTGTTCGCTTCGTGCGGATACCTGGGGTGGTTCTACCGATCCTGGAGAAGCCGGGACAAGAACGAGACTTACATCAGCTTCTAACGGACAACACCAGCAGCAATTTTGACCAACAATTTTATTCTGATGTAAATTAATATTATATAGTAAATTTTGTAGAAAAGATTCCGTTCTTGACTTCACCCCGTGACAATATCCTTGCAGGAAAAGTTGCGTTTGCGCCACAAATGACAATGATACTATTCTAACAGGTTTAAAAGACATTACATTATAATAACCAGGGTGGCCAGGTCTCAGGGTTTCCGGCCAGAGTCTCAGCGTTTCCGACCAGAGTCTCAGGGCTCTGTTATAAAATCTCCGGGTTTGTAGTTTGGAGGTGAGGACCTTTTGTGGCACATCACTTATATTTTAGAGGTGAGCAAAATTGAATAAAATATACTGTATTGTATTTCCATTTTTATTTTTTATTTTTTCATTCTTAGTGTTTACCTCAACTGAAATCTGGTCACCCTGATTATAACTAGTAAAAAATGTATACGTTTTAAATCAGAGCATTGACAATACATATCCGCATGCAGACCAAGTTCAATAAATTGCGCTAAACTACGCAAAATTTTTATGATTGTTCTATATAGACGACAAACTGCGGATAACCACGCCAGTTTAACACAACTCTACGCTTAAACATGATATAAGGATGCAGGTTCTTAAAAAAAAAAACAATAATTGCTTGATTGTGCTCAGTCTGGACAATAACCATGGCATACGTTCTTAGGACAAACGTGTGTAAACTGAAACGTTTACAGACACAAGTGAATTTAGAATCATAACAACAAATTCTCAATCTTACGCTCTTCCACGTGGTTAGAAGTTGCATGGCGTAGTTGAACGCAGGAAGGTGTACTTATAGTGTGTTCGGGTATTCATTCAAAGTTCGATGCAGCGTTGGTGTAGCGTAGGTGCAGAGAACGTGCAGTGTAGGTGTGGAGTAATAACAGAAGTTATCAGAAACCGTATACAAACTTGAACAACTCAATAAAAATAATTTAAATTACAAACTATTTCACAAATATTAAGTTATTTTCTGGGTTAAAAACATAAAAATGCGGCAATCCTTCACCTTGTAAACTGCGCATGCCTTCTCTCTTTTTCATACTTTACCGAGGTTGGTCTTATAATTCACTATTCCCTCTAAAAGTTCCACGCACCATCAAGCCCAATGCTGTTAGGAGTTACCATTTGAATACCTGAAATCTGCTTGGAGTCAACACTGGAATATCAAGCGAAAGAGCACAAAGGATAAAGAGATACGAATACCCGAACTCACTATTAGTCTGGATGTGGTATTCTTTTGGAGTACGCAGGAATAGAACTATTATAAAATTATTGTCAAGAAGTCCACAATGAGTTAATAGAAATATGGCTCGGTCAGACGCAACAGTTCCATTGCCACCGCACAAGCAAATAAGGCGCAGGTCTGATTTTTTAAATTTTACCCCACCTGGCCCGTTAGGACAGGGCTCAACACCAAATTGAAGCCGAAAATTTAAAAAAATTATTCAGTCATACTCCTCCCTAGCCCGAAAGTTTTATCTCAGCCCGAATGAAACTTGACAAGAAAAATAATTATATTAAAATGATGAAAATTTGTTTACAAATCATTATTATGAAAAACGCATTTCCATATTGTACGAATTACCCTGTCCTTGGAGTAGGATGATCCGTCAGATCTACAATGTTTAATAGTTTGTCCAAGAAAAACTGTTTTAAATAGCAGATTTTAAATAGATTTGCAATAATAGTCTTCACCCGGCTCAGGCCTGAAAAAATTCTCGAGATCGAGGATTAGGTATAGAACATACCATATTAATTTTGAAGATCGGCATAAAACAATTATCCCGTATAACTATAATCACATTGTTAAACTACAAAAGAACTAGGCTTCATGTTTACAACCACGTTGTAAACAGTCAACGGTCAGTGGCGCAGGGATGTTTGTTTTTGTTAATCCTTTAAGTAAGATGCGTAATAAGAAAAACTAATCCCTACGGCTATGAGTTGACACGCCTAGTTATATCACTTCTATTGTAATTTTATGAGTTCCCTAACTTTTATTATTTTATTGCGATTTTCAAAACTAATATGGTACGGACTTTAGTACCTAGACTCTCGGACCGCGTTTGCACGTTTGTGTAGAAACAAAGGTCTCTACAGGTGCAATAGTGGAAGAATAAAAGACTTCTTGCAAAGAAAATAACGAGTGCAGAATGAGAATTATAAGCTGCCTGAATTCTATTCGCGACAAAAGTTGGGTAAGAAGACAGCAATTTTTAATTATTACAATGTTTTTCTTCTTCCTACCGATCATGAACCTTAAATTATTCTTTAGATTTTGTTGGAAAATCTAAAAATTCTTGTTACATCTTATTATTTGTTGAATTAAATCACATAATTTAACATGATCACTATTTGGGAATACATACTTCTCATATATTTAAAAAAAAATCTAATTTGTACAAAAGTACAACTAGAGAATTTGTCTGTGCTAATGTTGAATCTTGATAATACTTTCAAATTTAAATATGTTTAGTAACTCTATTCTTCATCATAATGTAATCCCTATAATTTTCACAGAAATCGCTAGTTGCTCTAGTAAAAGACCTTTAACCAAAAATGATTACAGTTAAAAGATAAATATCTAGAAACTAAATAAATCTATAAGTGAATACCTATAAGTGAATAAAACTTAGTTGGGCAGAAAATGATACATTACAAGATATCACCATCTGCCGGCCGAATTTGTTATCAGTATACTTAACACACTTCTTTAAGCCATTTTTAATTCCCACCAATTTTCTTAATGAAATTTGCCCATCTTAGCAAGTGATCTACCTGCGAGTAGGGTTTATTTATGTACATTCGAGATTTTTTTGTCCACATATAATCCACCAATCTAACAACATAACTGGTCCATTGTTATCAGTATAGTTAACACACTTCTTTAAGCCATTTTTAATTCCCACCAATTTTCTTAATGAAATTTGCCCATATAGCAAGCGATCTACCTTTATTCCGAGTAGAGTTTATTTATGTACATTCGAGATTTTTTTGTCCACATATAGTCCACCAATCTAACAACATAACTGGTCCATTGTTATCAGTATAGTTAACACACTTCTTTAAGCCATTTTTAATTCCCACCAATTTTCTTAATGAAATTTGCCCATATAGCAAGCGATCTACCTTTATTCCGAGTAGAGTTTATTTATGTACATTCGAGATTTTTTTTGTCCACATATAATCCGCCAATCTAGCAAAATAACTGATTTCCATTAAAGATTTGCTACTCTTTCCGTTAAACAATTTAAATTTTTACGAGCTGGCATACAGTCTGACGGGTACCTACCAGAATACCATCATAGGGTACGCGCATAGTGAAAGCTGGTTGCTGGTAGCTGCCAGCGCTGGCGCAGGTCAGCCTGCGAGCAGGAATATCCTGTGTTATCAATTATACCAGGCATACTACAGGCTGACGCTGGTTTTCAAGAGCTGGCTGCCTGCACAAACCAGCGTCAGTAAGAAGCTACCAGCAACCAGCAGCCAGCTTTCACTATGCGCATACACTCGTATGTAAGAGTAATTATCGAGAAAGTAAGTTGCTTCCAAATATTACCACTGTAGTGTTGCAGTCGCAATGATACACAAGCGTGCTAAATTTGATTCGTTGTAAGGCACTTACGCCATTTTTAGACATTCCAGCAGTTTCATGCTATTGAAGGGAATAATAGAACGAACAGATGATTCACCATAACTTAATTTTCCCTGCATTTTCCAATAATTTCAAATAAACCATTAACTTGGGGTTTACATCACAACTTTCTACGATGGACGGATACAACACCTGATGCCCCGATCTGACGAGTGCCTGAACAACATCGGAAACAACATCGAAAACCAGTGCAAGGTACGTCAATTATCAATAAAAATGATTTAAAAGAATATTCTGGTGTTTTATTAGGCCATCAAGTCTTACTTTCTGAATATCCTTCCTATTATGATAGAATATTGGCGACTGAAAAAAGAAAAAATCATACATAAGATATGGAATGGAAGAGTAGATTGATCAGATATCTTGAATGAATTTGTCATCAAAGTATCAATACCTGATATGAAAAATGGATCCATTTAGCACATAAAAAAATCCACGCTAAAATGAATACCATACCGAGGATGGTGCCCTTTTAAAGATATTTAAATTTTAAAGAATGGTAAATTTTTAGCATTTTAGTGTAATCTTTCCCAAATAATATAGATTCTCTTAATTAATTAAAAGCATGATTCCTTTAAATTATTTAAGAGATCCTCCTCTGAATTATTCGTATTACTATTATCAACATTTACTTTATAACTTATGTTTTATTTACTTGCTATTATTTTCACCTTATTGTGGCTATGTATGACCCTCTATAAAGTAACTGCTTAAACATATTAAGTAATATATTTATATAAAATACATTTCTTGCACTGTGTAATTTGTAACAACTAATTTTTACTAATTGTTGCAATGAACAATTGGTCCAAATTTTTTGAATGAAACATAAAAACATAAAATTTATTACAAACCCCACAATTATTTCTCCATTCAATTAACTATGAAAAATTACTAGAAGAAATTTTACGCATCGCGCAAAAATAATTTACAGATACTTAAAATATTCAAAATCATTTTTCCCATTTTTAAAAGTAATAGAAAATTAAGACCTATTAAAAAACTCCAAAGACAATATAAATTGAGTTTTGAAAAAGTTTATAAAGGCCTAATAAAAAGTAATGTTATATTTTATTTAACAACAAATATTATATCTAACAACATATTAGTAATATAAAAGTTAATAATTGAAGAAAATCAGCTCTAGTAAGTCCCAAATAAGATACATAGAATACATAATTTTAAATGTTAAATTATAATGTTAAATTACTAAAAGAGAGCAACAAAAAAAAAAAAAAAAAAAAATTGGGCATGCCAGGAGACATAAATATGAAAAAAATATTGTAAACACTTCTTAATAACAACTTCAGTCCTCTCTCCAACATCATATTAGACTTGATTCCTTTAAAAACTTGCTCTCAGTTACTTACAAACACATAATTCCAAAAAATCTTGAATAACGTAAATTCCCTTTTTACCTTCACTTACTCATTAAGTTCTACACATGGATTTCAATTTTGTAACTACTGTTATTACTGAAGATTTACCGCGTACAGCCGAAATTTACATTTAGTAATTTAATAAAAGAAGTGCAGAAAAGCTATAAAGTTCTTAAAATTGTAAAAGCTAGTTTGACAAACGATTGAAGTGTCATATATTGGTTAAATTCAACCAACTATTTACGTAGCTATTAACTTATGTTCTTTTACCGGTTTAGCTATGCAAAAGTATACACTAGTATGCCACTAAAACGCGAAAGTCGGATTTTTGCTTCAATGAGTTTATTCTAGCTGGGTTCGGGAAGCAAGCTCGGAGTGCTTCGAGTCACTCTGTTTAATTCCAGAGCCTCAACGCGTTTAGGCCTTTTCTCGAGCCATCTTGAATTAAACAGAGTGGCTCGGAGCAGTCCGAGCTTGCTTCCCGAACCCAGTTTCTTTCTACTGGCATGTACTGTAAGAATTCAGCCGTTCAAATCGTCATAAAACATACAATGACAAAATTCGGAGTTAAAAGATGTATTAAGCGTTTTATGCTAAGTATATGTCTTGGAGATATTATACAATACAAAATACTCGCATACTCAGTAAATCTAGTACTATTAATGTTCTTCAACATTACTACATATTAAAATGAGTTTTTGGTTATGTAACTAAAAGAACTGATGGTCGATTGACAAAAAACAACTCTGAATAGAGTAAACATGGTATAGTTCAAGAGTATCCTGATGATGATCGATCGACAGAGAACTGATAAACAAATAAGTATCTACTTCACATACTATGTAACACCAATAACGTATTTGCTCTACTCTTACCAATGTACGTCCGTAGTTTCTATCTTCATTTGTTATATTTGAATATATTCAGATAAACGTATGTTTTTGTATCTGAATTACTGGTGCGGCAGCAGTGTCAAGGATGACTTAAACAGTCATATTTCTTTTTCAATATCCGAACGAATGGTATTGATTAATTTTGAGTACTTCCTCGCTTGAGCCATATGCTCTTTTTACCCGTGACCAACCCGTGGCCAACTTCTCCTCAAGTATACAGGAGAAACTGCAATGACAGGAGAGACGAGATTATAAAAGCATGAAAACAGTGGAACAGAATACTCAGCAAACGGCTAGCAAGCACTATTTAGAGTGAATTCTCTAGGGATGCATATATAGATTGACACAATTAACAGTCATGATAAAAAAATCTAACGTTTCGCTCGATGCAATGAAATGTTTGTAGTCGCATTATAACACTGAATATATACAGCACAGTATATTAAGTAAAAATACTGCGATATTGCAAAATAATGACGAGATATTAAGCTTTCATTTGGTTAATAATAATACCAATAAAAATTCAATGAAAATCATGGTTAAAATATTCATAATGCTAGCAATTTTCAATTTAGGCTTAGAATTAGTAGTAGTTTAGTTTATGAGTTATAGAACTGTATTCTATAGTTGACAAAAATCATCGTTACTTGGCAGTCGCTAATAGAATCGTGTTATTGGCAACGACAGAATAGATTTCTATTAATCATATCACCACTGAATTTGACATAGAATAAGTGGTTGTTTAATACTTAATAACACCATACTTACCCAACCGGTTAGCCATACTTAAATTCGGATAAACGTATGTATGTTTTTTACTCGCAGCAGCGGTAGTAGTGACTAGAGCAATACCCAATATGGGTATTGAAGACATAAAGGATGCCTAACTACACCTGATTTGTTAGTTAGTTGCCGACTTTGTTTCCTGTGATCGACAAGAGTGGCGTTTCAAAATCATAAAAACGAACCTTGCGCCAAATAAAAAACGCAAAGAAGAATATGAGTACAGAAGATTTGACTAAGGAACTGTTTATGTAGTGGCGGTGATAAACGATATAAGTGGTGATATTAACGAAGCATTGATATACAAAGCATTGATTTATATGTAAGTGTTAATAATGAAGCAACGGGCAGGGCTTAGGTTTGTGGCTGGGTAACGATAAAAGCATCGATAAGGAAAAATATGCATTTCTACGCTCTTATCGACAAAAAAATTGAACGTTGCAAGGGCAGCGAATTAATTGTAGAAATATTTGCATATATTTAAAAAGAAAAAACGTGGATACTTCAAGTTATTGTATAAATGATGTACGCTATCTCGCTTAGTATTAATAAGATGTACGGAATGCTGATGTTTTCTAGTCAGACATTTTCCAACATACCATTTTGCAGCGTTTGAAGTTAATAATTCTTCTTCTAAATAATTTTTCAAAGCGGTTTACGTCAGTTAACAGCTAGAACTATACTATCATCAAATCTCCACCATTAAGACATAAAATTAAATAGGCTTTTTTAGTATTTATCGCCGCTTCAACAAAAACGCAACCTTGGGCAGGGATCCCACAACCCTTTTACATCGCTAGTCGAATTTGGTAACAAAAATATTTGATGGGTAATACTACCTTTTCCAATTTATGTTTCTCCATTCCTAAGTTCTGCCAAAGGGCTTCTTATCCTATACAAATTACCTATTTTTACATTCGAGAATTTTCCATCGAGTGCTACATAGAAGCCTAAGGCGGTGTGGCGACAATGTGTTGGTAACGCTGGATAAGAAAACAAAACATTATATTATCTAATTGTATGAAATTATAAAAAAGCAGCTTGTCGAAGAACAGATTTAGAACAATCTTTTAAAAAAATTGTTAGTTGTAAGTTTTGGCGAACAGCAACAATTGCTATTTGCGCGAAAAAATCAGTAAGACAAACTGATTTCAAATGAAAAGAGTACTACCAGAATTTTTCAGTAGATAATTTTTTCAAAACATATCGGATCTGTCAGTTCGCTGAAGAAATTAATTATCTTTATAATATATAATGTGGAATATCAAAATATATGCCTTGCAACGAAATTATTTAGATTGTAGATTAACGAACTATAAAAAATAACTAGGAGAAAATTTATTCATCATTTTTAAAAGTAACGGCAATTATAACCTATTAGAAGTGGTACATATATTAATATGTACCACTTATGTGCCTTTATTTTATATTATAATTACAATTTTAATTTATATGTTTAGGTTTAAGTATTTATTTATGTATTTATGTAAGAATTGGGCATTGCCTGCCTGTAATATATGCAATAAATAAAAAAAAAAAATTAGATCTCTATTGGATCGAATGTTTGCTACTAACATGGCAATTCGAACTTTGGATACAACAGTTCATACTATGTTTGAAAGGCCGAAACTTTCTCAAAAGTTACGTATTCAAGTTGTTCTACGGTATCCAACTAATCTCTTGCCACATATTTTCCATTTATATATAAGTTTAAGAAAATTATATTTGCTGTTACGCCTAAATTATCCCAGATATTCTAGTTTTTTTATCTGGTTCGTTATTGGGGTTCTTCTTTCATATTTAGAACTACTTCATTCTTGACCATATCGACGAAATGACCATCAGTCTCTTTTAAATATAAATAAATTAAAAAACGAAATTGATTTTCAAAAAATTCTTGTTTTTCTGCGATTGCAGTAAAAAATCAGTCCACAAAATACTTTCCTAGATATTTAGCATTCTGTACCTATGTGGGCTTCGTTCACCTAATACATTAAGTGCAAAACAAGCGGATCACCATTATTTTCTTAATATTTTTATATATAAAGTAAAATTACTTATAGAATACATAAGAGATGAATTTTGACAGTTTCAGTATTATTCTTCATTACTTCTTTCTTTAATAATTATGCCATTAAGCGAAGAAGATTCTGCTACGGTCATAGTTCTTGTTCAGGACGGTCGAATTATGCATTACATCGCAAGGACAATTTGCATAAGCCTATCTACTGTACAGCAAACTCTAAACCGATTTAGCTTAACTGGAAGGTCGAGCATAAGCTAGATTCTAGTAGCATAACAAAAGAATCCTTGCAAGACGACCGCTTTATAAAAATGCAGAACAGGCAAACTAATGCAATACCTCAAAAAATATCTTTTTGAGACATGTGATACAATATAAGTGTATGTAGAGTTCAGAGAATGTTGGAAGAAGTTGGTTTAAGTGCAAACAGACCAGCACCTGGACCCAAACTTCTTACACGGCCACAGGTAGCTATGCTGTAATTTGCCCGAGATCATACCTTGTGGTAGGGATGGGAAAAAGTATCGATATATCTAAAACATCGATGTTTTTACCATCGATAGTCAGATGGTGATAGTATCGATAAAACATCGATGTCTACTACTGATGTCGAGATTTAAACTTTGAAATTTAAAAACTACTGCTAAAGCGCTGGAATCTTAAAATTTAAATTTTTATAAATATTGGTACACAAAATATATGCGCCATCTATTGTGGTATAACAATACTAATAGTGTTAGTTCTTATTCTTATTCTGAAAAAAATAAGAAGAAACTTATAATTTTTGCAAACAATGCCAACGACCAACGACTCCAACAAACTTGTTGCTTTTTGAGTTTTGTTGACACTTTCCCAGTTGTTATTCCTCCAATCCCTGGAATTACCGTATTGGGAAATATAATTATAATATATTTATTAATAAAACTATTATTAGGATTATTATATTGTAATGTTAGTGTAAAATTAATATTAGGATTGCTATGTTAGTGTTAGAAACAAATTTAATATGTATTTCAACTTAAAAAAGTGAAAAAAAATGTATATGACAGTATGTTATTTTTATGTTAAATAATATAAAATTAACATTAAGATTACTATATTAGTATTATAATAAAATGCAATATTTTCTTTTAGAAATGTAAAAATAGGAACAAATTAGGATTATTATTTTGGGTAATGTTAATGTGAAATTTATTACTATTAAAAAAGAATATTTCTATTTAAAAATCTAATAAATGCTTTTTGTGTATATATTGTGTATATATATGTTTGTTTTTTTTTCGTATTTTATCTTTACATTATTAAATATATAATTTAAATAAATAGCTTTTTTTAATATTAATAAAACATCGATGTTTTTCCTTCGATGTTTTTTAAACATCGATAGTAAGCGCCGATTGTAACATCTTAAACATCGATGTTTTGCCTTCGATGTATAACCGCACCTGGTCGACTAACGATCAATGGAGCACTATACTCTTCATTAATGGTCTAGGTTTTGCCTCAATTCACCGTACGGAACAGAACGAGTGTACAAACGTGATCCAGCACTTTTCGGAGTGCACTTTCAAACCACAAGTCGGTCATGGTGGAGGCTCGGAAATTGTATAAGCATTAATAACAACGGAGACACGTTGTGAGCTGGTTTTGTGTAAAACGGGACTATGACGGCAGAACGACATATTGGGGAAGTTTTGGCCAATCATATTGTCACGTGGGTGGTTTGATTGAGACACAACTCCAGGTTTCAACTATACAATTTATTAAATATGTATATCACATTTACAATATATGGTTTAAATTTGTCCATGGAGTTGGGGAAGTCTTCGGTCCACCCCGTGTTGGCCAGGATCGGCTTGGACCTATCTCTTAGGCGGGGGCTACCCATCCGGGAGTCGAAGAGCCTGAAGACCTCTTCTTCCACTCACATGGTGACTACTTGCTTGGCTTCACCCGCAGTACAAATATCTGGCGTCAGTGTTTTGGTCGTCACCGTGTGGACTAATACGTGCAGAGGAGTTGGCTATGTTCTACTGCCTCCATATTCTGTGACATCCTTTTGTAACCGAAGGTTAACCCAGTTCCAATATTCATTCGTCATGACAAATATCTCCTCATTACGAAAATGCGGCGTATGCATTTCGTAATCAGACCACATACGTCAGACTCTGACAAAAACTTTTTTAAACAGACAGCTGACCGTCACAATGTCTAGATGTCGTAATCCTGACCTAGGATTACCTATGTGACAATATTATTCCATTTGCCTCATTTATTAGCGACAGTTTTAAATTATTATACGATAATGAAAGACCATACCTAGCAATACGTGTTTCTGAGTACTTTTCTACGGACACCCAGAGCATTAACTGGCCAGGATTTTTTTTTTTTTTTGAGCTAGACCAATAGAACATGTATACAGTATGTTGAGAAAACTCTTTGGAGAACTAAAAGTAGCTCCAACATTTCTTCAAGGAATTAGAGTGGCGCAGCCAGAAGAATGTTGACGCAAGGGAGAGGATTTCCTGTCAGAACTAACAATCCTTGGTGCAAAACTAGGCGGCTCTGGTTAACAATATAAAGTACCTGATCAGTTGGCATCAGTACCATACCAAGCTTGAGTTATCCATTCTAGATAGATAGACAATTCCGGATTTAGTCCCAATCTTTCGAGGACTTATCGGTCGTAATTATGATTAACTGTCTTTGTGGTTCAAATATTTTACGCACAATCTGCTGTCAAAAAACAAATGAGTATTCCTTTCTTGGGGCGGAGTGAATTTTTATGGTTTTATTCTTCATTCTGGCTTTTAGTTTCAGAGAATATTCATAATAAATTCACAGATTCAGGACTCACCAGTTTCGCATAAAATTTGATTGCAGAACGCTGCTCAATCTTATGTTCAGTTTTTGTGCCACACCATTGAAACATTCACTCGCAAGTTTTCGCAGAACCTTACGTATTAATGCTATCGAGTTGAAACTTGAGCAGAACATAGGTGAGGGATGCATGTCAAGAATGTTCCCAAAGATTATATTCTCCTGTTAATTGGAAGCATGGATCGAAGTATTCAGGTAATAATAAGAGCAAGAAGTGGTTACACAAAGTGCTTAAAATGATTCATTCCATATTTCCTCTTCAATAAAACTTTTAAATAAAAATGTAAAAAATGAGAAATATTTAAATAACTTAATATAATTTTTTCATTAATTAATGGTATTATTGTCGTATCCTCAGACCTTGCTTTATATAAAAATATTCCTTAATTTATTTAAAATATAATAATTACAACTGTACAAAAATAAAAATATATCAAGATTCCGAAACGAGAAAAAATTTACACTTTACATAATTAATTTTTTATGTTCATCACTAACAATTGGCTTCGGCTCTACTTTTGAGCTTCGACATCGACGAGTTCAGCCTAGTATAATATTTGTAACTGGGAACGAATTTACTATTAGTTAGTTAGTTAATTACTGTCGCGTAACTACGAGAGCTATTTGCGCCTAACACAGCCCATGAATTTGCTGTTAGAATAATAACATGAGACGTATACAGTTTGAAAGTTTCCAAAATTTTTCTATGTTGGTTCATAAAAACCAGTATCCTTATTTTTATACAAAAGTTAGTCAAAATATTAGCGCACAACATCTATGAATATTAGCGCTGATCACAGTACATTTACATATCTAAATAAACGCTACAAGAAAAAAACAAATGCGTAGAAAAACGCAATTAAGTTAGATAGAAAAATATTCCAAAATCGGAACAGTTGTGTGGATGATGAAAGAAGCATTCATACGTAAAACAAATTGTTCAATTCTTTCAAGAAGAAAAGCTACCTGTTCACAGGAACTTAAACAACAGGTGAATTGCTTAATCGCCGTAATCGCTTGATGTATCACCGTTTGACTGTTTTCTATTCCTACATCTCGAAATTTCGATGAAAGGAACACAATGTGGTGACATCTTAGTCGTCCAAAACGTCATTACGTGGGTCCTCAATGCTATACTAACAGACAACCTCCACAAATCAATGCAGGCACTTGTTGATCAGGCCCAACGTTAAATTGACGCGGAAGGAATATATTTTAAATAAAAATAAATATATTTTTGCCCCTACAATTCTCATTTTATTTTATGTTGCTTCAGTCTGGTTTCAGTTAAAACACAGTGTGTGTATCACCGCACGTCGCAAAGACGTACAGAAACAGAAGATGGTCAGAATATTACAAGGTTGTAGAGAAAATAGGACCTGGAAGACCATAGGCTCGCTAACGTGAGGAATTTTTTTATTTTGTTTTTTATTGCGTAATGGTTCGATTTCAGAAATTTTTAAGTCGCAACAACAGCTGAGATTACCGGTTTTACGTGCCCTCTGAAGCACGCCACATATTCCCGAATCTTAATTTAGAAATACAGGTACTCATTCGGAGTGGTCGTACGGTCACAGCAACCTTTTTTTATGAAAAAGCTTTCTGTCAATATTGTCAGTATCATGATCCTACACTTACAAAACGAATGAGCTGTCCACTACGCTATTGCAACGGCTATCTCAGTAAATGATTCGTAGTTATATTTAAGGAGCTATTTTGGATGGCAGCGAGCAAGCTACGAATTGTCTTGATGATCCAGAACGTTTGAAATTAATGACACAAGAAATGAAAAAGAAAAACGCCATAAAAACGGAGTGAATATGAATGCTGCTTGAAAATATTACACCAGCTTTCGTTTATCTTCTGATTCAGCAGTTATTGAAGAATCAAGGTCACCCTTAATAGCGGCTTTTACACACATACGGTTTCCACAAATACCTGAGAGCCAACGATTTTTTTCCCGTGAAGGAGCGTAAAGGTTATTGCAGGCGTTTGGAATTTTACTGCCTTTGTGCTCACAATATTTCTTGTGTAAAAATGGGCACAGCTAGCACGTTAAATCGTGTGTGTGTAAAGACTGCTATTCTATAGCATAATGGTTCCCAAACTTTTTCGGTTCCCGGCGCCTTTAATGTATTAAAATTTTTCCGCGGCACCCAAAGTCAATACGTTGGTCTAATTTTTCCATGTTATTTTAATAGACAGGTGAAAATATGAAAATACAAGTGATGACCTAAAACAAAGGGTTTTCCGCGGCACCCAAAGTCAATACGTTGTTCTAATTTTTCCATGTTATTTTAATAGACAGGTGAAAATATGAAAATACCAAGTGATGATCTTAAAAAAAAAACCTGGTCTAAAAAACTATCTGGGTCTGGGTCTAACTCACGCAGGCTTCGCGGCGCCCCTGTAGCCCAGCCAGGGCGCACAGTTTGGGGCTGCTGTAGCAGATGTTTTCCCTTTGTCTCTAAAAATGAAGAACACGTTAAAAACACAATGTTTTTAAAGTTTTGAAGAGGAAATACAGTTTTCAAGTTGATCTGTTACAACTTACTAGTACTTATTAAGTGATATACGCTGCACAGCTTACTGAAATTGAAGAATTTACTAAAAAACAAAGTAATAACTACAACATATATGTGTACAAGTCCAGTAACTCCTCAAATGGAGCAGAGTTTCAATAAAATGTTGCCATCTGGTAGCTTTTTTCCAGTTTTTCTTAACAGAATCTTATTAACAATATTCAGTAACTAAAAAACTTCACTCAAAAATTGGTAGTAAACGTAAATTTAAATATTTTCAGAGAGACATTCAAATGTGTTTTGGTAATATCCAAATATTTGTTATTGATATAATTAAAGAACAAAAATAACGACTGAATAAGATCAAGTACAGCCTATCCACGTTGTTTATGATAACTCATAATCTCAAATATTAAAAAATAATCTAACAAAATGTGCCTGATTAGATTGTTACTATTACCCACACATTCTCTCAGATAAAACATATACAAACGAACAAGGCCATCGTTTGAAAATGAACAGATTTGGGAACGTACGAGGTAAGTAAAAAGTAAAAAGACTGTAGGGGTGAAAGTACACCAGTCCAGACATGCATCCCTCACCTATGTTCTGTTCAAGTTTCAACTCGATTGCATTAATATGTAAGATTCTGCAAAAACTTGCATGTTTCAGTGGTGTGGCTCAAAAACTGACCAACAAAAGATTGAGCAGCGGTCTGCAATCAAACTTTATGCGAAACTGGTGATGATTCCTGAATCTGTGAATATATTCTAAATATTTCCTGAAACTAAACGCCAGAATGAAGAGTAACACCATAAAAATTCACTTCGCCCCAAGAGAGGAAGAACAAAGCCAAAATAAAATCGATGCCCATTTGTTTTTTGACAATAGATTGTGCATTAAGTATTTGAACCACAAAGACAGTTAATCAAAATTACTACCGACAAGTCCTCGAAAGGTTAAGACTAAATCCGGAATTTTCAATCTATCGCTATCTAGACTCCATCGGACAACTCAAGCATGGTACGGTACTGATGATACAGGTATGGTCAAGCATGGTATGGTACAGGTTAGGCACTTTATATTGCTAGCCAGAACCGCTTAGTTTTTCACCAAGGATTGCTAGTCCTGACATGAAATCATCTTCCTTGTTTCAACGTTGCTAACCCTGGACAATGCAGTTAAACCGCTGTAGCCGTAAGTGTCAAGAATTACAGGTAAGCCTCTGGCGCCTAGCTCAAATTATGTGATATTTAGCCAAAGGCGGAAACCCCAACAGAAAACCAGGGCAGATTCGTAGGCCTAATGGTAGCAACCCTACCAACGAAATTGGGTGCTGTAGAGTAATAACAAGCAAGCCTAAAACCCAATTACCCGAGACCCAAAGAGTACGAAACCGCACAGACCTTAAAAATATGAAATCGTGCTGTAGCATTGGATAAGATCTAAGGACATTCTAAGTTCATATCTGGAGGAGAAAAGTGCAGGACAGAGTTTCTTGGAGAACTATTTTAAAGGATGCCAAAGCTCATACTAGGTTGTACAGCCAAGAAGAGAGAGATAGTCCTCGAAAGACACGATATATGTTTTCTGTGGTTTCTCAGCTCCCTTATTCCTTCGATCTATGTCCATGTGACTTTTTTCTATTTCCAAGAATTATAGTCCACCTCATGGGCAGTCTTGGTACTGTGGACAATATCCAAAATATTGTAGCCAATCACTTAAAGGCAATTCAAATTCCGAGGTTCCAGAACCACTTCCATGGATGGGAGAAATTTCTCAGTCAGTGATTACTTTGCAAAGGGAACTACTTCGAGAGAAACAATATCGTTTCATAGTCACGTTATCCACAAAAATTGTTACAGAAACAGTCTCATTACTTGCTTTACACACCTCGTGTAACAAGTTTTCGTCTAAAAATTCGTAGAACAGTCCAGCGAATTTGTTTATAGTTTGTTAATAAATTTAAATATTTTATATCAATCTTAAATATATATTTAACGCAGCACCAATGCCTACTAGCACATATCCCAGACCATTTACTTTCGAATAAAACCACGATAATAGAACGGAATTTTTTGTATAGAAAACTTTTATTACAAAAATAAAATAAAAATAATATAACGGTATATCGCGGGTGACCTGGCAATACCTCCTATCTGCATAAATAGAAATTTAATGGAGAGGTAAAAAACTGCTTTATGTCAGCCGTTTATGCGTAGTTTTAGATAAAAGGTAATGCTTTGTACGAAGTTTAGACCTTAAATATTTTTCTTTTTTAAGCAGTATTGTCACAACTTGTGCACTAATACGTGGATTACAATGCAAACCAAGAACTTATTTTCGCTAAAAATTGTAGAAGTATTGCCAGGTCACTAGCGATATAGGCCACCAAGGCCGTTGCTTTTATTGATAACCGCTTCCCATTTTTTAACTGTCTTTGGGTTGTTTCCTTCAGTGCAAATATTGGATAAAATTTCAAAGCAGTGCCGCAAACAACATGGAAGATATTCTATTTTCTCCAATATGAATTGGCAAGGTAAATTAACTGCCAACCTATAAGGTGTGCACAAACGTATTAACCTTTTTCAGAGCACTCTGATTTTTTCATTTATTAAAGTTTTATCTTAAATTAAAACAATTATTTAAAATAAAATAAATTATACTCCTATCTTTTTGTGTTATTGAAGGATTCGTACCGAAGTATATGGATCGTCGCACGTCACGATTTAATGCTACACAACTTCGCAAAGCAGTATTGAACACGATGAGTGAAGAAAAATTTTATACTCGACATTGTATTCGGTTGTATGTCCAACAAAGTTAAAACGTTGCTAAAACATGCGAATCGCTTTGCTCTGCTCTTGGTGAAGATCTTGTTTCAAAATGTTTGAAATATTGGTTTGAACATTTTAAAACTGATAATTTCCAACCATACTCTGGAAACAAGCGAAGATTGAAGGCGAATCATTTGCAAAGTAATATTGAATGAAAATCCGTTACAGACTCAGTATCTCAGAAAGTGACAATATAAACAATAAAAACTCAGCATTGACAATTGAAAATATCTTGCTTGGCAGCAAGAGTAAAAAAAAGGTCAGGGTTGTCAAAATTGGGCTCGTAAAACTATAAATTTGGCCTCGTCTCGTCAATTCTGTTCTGAATCGATAATTACGAACTCCCTGGCATATATAAACTGGGCGTAGATAGAAATCTATTTTTTCTGAAATGTAATTATATATGAAATTTAACGAAATGTTTACGAGGAAGCTGTCGACAGAAACCCCTCAAAGGGGCCAAAAATTTTAATGATTGATGATAACTATATACATAAACAAAGTGTGCAGCTAAATCGGGACTTGGGCCCGGACCGATAAACACTACTGTTTAAATCATTACGTGTTACAACTACCGACAAAGAAATAATGCAATAAAATCACAAATAATAAAATTGGACAGTGATTTGTTAAAAAAGAACCCAGTCCCGGGCCTTGCAGTCTGGGCGATAATATTTACTGGGTCTCTCAATGACCTTGTTCATGGTTGGACCAAATTGAACAGAAATTTCTGCAAGGTCATTTTTCTGTACAATGCTAAGTTATACGTTAATCTTTTACCCAAGAAATCACCTTTCGAAATATGGGTGATATTTGAATTATTGAATTATCTTGCCAAAAACATGACGGAGATCAAAGAAAACGGGGACAAGTATTTTGGTCATATAATTGAAATTTATTTGTTATTTATTTTACATAATAAGCCCATCAGCATCAAAATATGAAAAGATAAATTCAAAAACAAAATTGAGGAAGATTTCTGGTAGCAACTAGGCTTCGATAAAACATAGATCAAAATGAATTAATGAACTGAACGATGTTATCCATAATACTTATATCAAGTTTAGGCTGTGCATAATTTAGCTATGTTAGCAGTTTTGTTGTGAATGTTAAACAATATAGAAATAATAAGACTGGCAAATATATATATATATATATTGTAGAAATAGGAATAAAAATGTATTATAAAGGACTCGGTTCCTGACTTTGGTCTGCTGTTTATGCAATACATCAGATAGTTTTATATTTTCATATATCATTTAAGTTTTATATTTTATTTTACATATTACACTGTTTTAAAATGAATTGTTTTCATTTGGTAATCACGTAATTAATTTATAACTTTAAATTTCGTTCTTCATTTATTGATTTTTTTTATACAATAAATTTACTATTATAAAATGTTCCCACTTATTTGACTAAAAAAAAATCACATCAACAGAGAAGCTGGTAAAATAGTAGTACAATGCTAGCAGCCTTGCCCTCCCCCCATTATAAAAGCTTGGTAAATTAACTCCCCTGACTGTAACAATTTGGTGACAGGGGTGAGATATTTAAGTAGCATTTGGGTGTTACATATTTGGTGTTGAAATTTATGAATAAAATCTTCCAGTAGGCCTGTCTGCTAAATTTTAGTCTGTTAAACTTTAGTAGCTCTTGGTTGTTATAATTTGGTGGCAGCGGTGGGATCCTTTAGTAGCATTTGGCTCTTAGATATTTGGTGACTAACGTAGAGATTTATAAATAAAATCTTTCAGTAGGCCTATCAGCTACATTTTTGTTACCAGCAGTGGGATCCTTTAGTAGCTCTTGGTTGTTATAATTTAGTGGCAACGGTGGGATCCTTTAGTAGCATTTGGCTCTTAGATATTTGGTGACTAGCGTCGAGATTTACAAATAAAATCTTTCAGTAGGCCTATCTGCTATATTTTTGTTACCAGCGGTGGGATCTTTTAGTAGCTTTTGGATGCCACAATTAGATGGCAGCAGTGGGCTCCTTTAGTAGTATTTGGCTCTTACATATCTGGTGACTAGCGTTGAGATTTATAAATAAAATCTTTCAATAGGCCTATCTGCTACATTTTTGTTACCAGCAGTGGGATCCTTAGTAGTAAATGGCTGTTAGATATTTCGTGACTAGCGGTGAGATTTATAAAATGCCAGCTCTTCGTTTAACCTAGCATGAATAAACGAGATTTTAACAAATTGTTTAGTTGCTTAAAGACGATCGAGAGTCAGTTACCGATGTTGTCGATATTAGACGACAAATAATATCAATTAAAAATAACAAAGTGAATCAAGCAACCCTTACTAATTGTCGAGTTATTATTAGAGAGGTTGCTGAGAAATTTGGCCTTTCATATGGTTCGTAAGAAATGGTATTCACAGATATTTTGACATAAGACCAGTAAAATTAGTGTGGCGAAGTTGACGTGGCATGGAAGCACTTAATTCATTGTTTGTTCGAGAGTTTTTAATGCGCTCGGTCACTCCGTTGGCTTGAAAATGCAGATATCAATTGAAAAAATGTTTCCTTAGTTTTCCAACGGCGCCCAAATTGTCGTTAATAATTTAGCTAAAGCTGAAAAAATAACAAATGCAGGTTGCAGCTTGAGTCGATCCAATGTACAGATGGTGTGATAAGTCATGAACGAGCTGATTCTTGTCCAGCTTTGTGAGAAACTTTTCTTAGTAGCTATATACAGTAGTATATACAGTAGTACAGTAGTATTTGTCACGCATTTAAGGGTTTCGTATATATTTAGTAAGTGAAATAAATAAACAGACGACCAGCATCAACAAATATTTGATTTTTTGCGTCGATTTTTTTCTGATAATCTAAACTGTAGCATCTTTCTGACAACATTGTAGAATTGATGCGCCAGCTCTTCGTTTAACCTAGCATGAATAAACGAGATTTTAACAAATTGCTTAGTCGCTTAAAGACGATCGAGAGTCAGTTGCCGATGATGTCGATATTAGACGACAAAGAATATCAATTAAAAATAACAAAGTGAATCAAGCAACCCTTACTAATTGTCGAGATATTATTAGAGAGGTTGCTGAGGAATTTGGCCTTTCAAATGGTTCGTAAGAAATGGTATTCACAGATATTTTGACATAAGACCAGTGAAATTAGTGTGGCGAAGTTAACGTGGCATGGAAGCACATAATTCATTGTTTGTTCGAGAGTTTTTAGCAAAAAATAAAATCGTGATAACCCCGCAGGTTCCGTACTCACCAGGTTTGGCCCCGGGCAACATTTTCCGAAAAAAAAAGATGGTAAGCAACGATTTGAGACCATTGAAAACATAAATTAAAATCGCTAAAAGAATTGAAACTCATCCCTGGGACTGACTTCCAGAAGAGTTTTGAAGATTATAAAAAGCGTTGATATAAGTGTAGTATGTCCAATAGGAACTAGTCTTAAGGCGACAATATTATCATCCACAATAAGATATCTATAAAAAAATAAAAATTGTTGTACGAATCTTTTTACCGCTCTTCGTTATGTAAAAGGCGAACCACACAAATTCAAAGGCTAGAAATTGTTGATGAATCTGCCTACAACCATTTCTGCGCTGTATGTGGAAAATTCTCGTATCTACAGTAGCAAATAAAGTATTAGAACAAAGCAGAAAAATGCCTTTACAAATACATCTTAAAATAAATACCTCTACGGGACAGAAGAGGATGAGTCAATGAGTCTGAAGAACAATATACGCCGTATTTTCGAAAATGTCAGCTACGGTGGAGATTCTTGTATGATATTCAAAAGAAAAAGAAAAAAGATCTTGTTTTCAGCTGTAGGAGACTGAGTACAACTGATTGATACATCCGCGACATTTTAGGGGATCATGTTGTTTCTTATGTATTATGAGTTTGTTGACAACATGAAGTTGTACTTGCAAAAATAGTTAGTTAAAATGTTTCAGCAGTGCAACTAGGGTTATTTACACCTGACGCAACGTCATGTACATGTACGACAAAGCAAGACACATACTTCGGGACAAAACTGTCGACCGATACATCCGCGATATATTTTAGCACCATGTTATTAAGCAAAGTTTGTCGTTGACCATGTTTGAACATGTCAAAGAATGACAACGAAATGCCACATGCTGTGACCTGTGTCCGTCAGTACCTAAATGAGGTGGATGTGCCAACCATTAACTGGCCGGAGCACAACCCTGACCTGCATACCATTGAACACATGATGGAGAAGCTCAAGAAAGAGATTCGGGCCAGATAACCCGCTCCAACGATCACTGAAAAACAAAAAACCGCCCTGGTGGAGAAGCGTAGTGCAATTCCTCAAGAGAAAGTCAGAGACTGTTATGGTCTAAATGAATGCGGGCTTGTATTAAAGCTAGGGGTGTAATACAAAATATTTAAGAGAATATTGTTTAGTTTGCTGTTTCTTAGAGTTATTCCAACAATTTTCTCTAATCTGCCACGCAATTTTAAAAAACTTCAATTTCCTATACAGTATGTTTTTTTAATTACAATTAATAGAGCACAAAGTCAAACGCATTACGTGACCACCGACGATTTGAGCAGCGAGTGTTTTTCACACGGGCAACTGTATGTGGTATTTTTTATTTACCCAATCCTTACATTTCCTTATTCTTTGTATTACCTTCCCTTCTAAGCTTTATATTCCAAGAACCAAACTGAATATTGAAAATGCAGATATCAATTGGAAAAATGTTTCCTTAGTTTTCCAAAGGTGCCCAAATTGTCGTTAATATTTTAGATAGAGCTGAAAAAATAACAAATGCAGGTTGCAGCTTGAGTCGATCCAGTGTACAGATGGTGTGATAAGTCATAAACGAGCTGATTCTTGTCCAACTTTGTGAGAAACTTTTTCCATTTTCTTAGTAGCTATATACAGTAGTATATACAGTAGTATATACAGTAGTACAGTAGTATATACAGTAGTACAGTAGTATTTGTCACGCATTTAAAGGTTTCGTATATATTTAGTAAGTGAAAGAAATAAACAGACGACCAGCATCAACAAATATTTTAATTTTTGCATCGATTTTTTTCTGGAAATCTAAACTGTAGCATGTTTCTGACAACTTTCAAGTTCCAGAAAAACTTGCTAATCAACTACATATAATTGCCAATTAATCCTCGAGGACATAGAAGAAATACATAGAGCAAATATTAATAAGGCTGGAAATTAAAAGCGTAAATCTGGTGGACATATTCTTAGACTGGTAAAACATTAATTGCAAACCACGGGGCAAAAAAAGATTTGAGAGCATAAAATAAACATGGCGATGCACCAAAGAGAATCAAGGGAATGAACACAAGATAACTGTGGCCCCAGAAGTAAACCGTTCTAGATGATGTAATTTTATTGAAGATCTTTTCTCCACATGAGAAATTACAGAATCTATATAATCTACGTATAATCTACGTAAATAAGTTAAGTTGTACGAAAAACAGTTAGATGATATGCTGGTGGATTGCCGGGCATATAATTTAATAAAAAACATAAAACTGATGTTTAAAAATCACTAAAGTAGAGTACATACTGCTGGCCCACGAAAACATTAACACAAAGCACACATTATATATATATTGTATTATACGTATACTGTATATACTATAGTATAAGTATCCATTATACATATACTGTATGACCATTTTTAAAACTTGTGCGTGTAATTTCTTGTTAATGCTTCGAATTTTTACAGATTTAGAAACAAACATCTTTTCTATATACAGATTCTATAGTTTGCCCATAACAAAAATTCATTTGTGAATGTACAAGTTCAACCATTTCCGTGTTATTTACTTTTTCATTACTGAAATGAAGAAGATGAAGGAAAATGAAATGAAATTTAAGTATGATAGTTCAGTTTTAAAAATTTGAGTAGAACCTGCGTGGATTCTTAGAAACGCTTTCAACTTCTGTATACGTTTTGGGTTACTCCGGATCACTGGCGCACCCAGGGAGGGAGCCCCCCCCCCCCCATGAAGGAATGAAATAAAAATAAAAATAAAAACACACTAGAAAATTTTAAAAATAGAGATGAGGACCTTTTTTTTAGTAGTCACTTGTATTTTAGAAGTGAGGGAGGACCTTTTATTTATGGTCATCACTTTATATTTTCATAATTTTTTCTTCCGGTCCTCCCCCCCAATAAAAATTCCTGGGTGCGCCATTGCTCCAGATATCCGTTTATCAAGTTTAGATATGACGCAAACCGTCTACATTTGTTTCATACACCATCCTTAATTAGGACTAGTTTATTTAAAAATAGAGAACAATTATTGAAGAAGATATATTTATTTATGTATGTAATTATCTTTTTGGTGGAGATTAAAACCCTATAAGGGTTGTACGGCTACCAACGAAGGGTAGTGCTGTAGAAATGTGGAGATTTCAACTTTTATAAGTACCCGTTTTTACATGTTATATAAGTTAAAAGTTACTAAATTCACATGTTTTTTAGATAAATATTTATTTTTGTACAAGACTACTTGTAATGAAATAAAAATTAACAAACTTTCTGACTACCATTCTACCTTATTCCTCCAAATAAAAAACAAGGAAACAAAAGTACATTTTTACAACACAACCACAAATCCACGTATGTTAATTATAGTTGGTTAGAAAAAAAAAAATTGCGCACATCAACGATGGCTATTTGTGCCTAATAAAGCCCATCTAAATGACTAGAGTATTAATTAAAAACAATAAATGAATCAATAAAATCTGATATACATATTCAATAACAGAAACCTTGCACAGAAAGCCACAAATAAATAAAAGTTCGAAAAATTCAACAGACGCAGGGCAAGGATAACGGACCTTAAAGAGTCAATTACTATCGAATATCACAGAAAATAATAAAACACATTAAAATAAGGTGCAAGACTTCACACATAGAACAGCAAGTTCGTGTCCGGAAGAGTATCAGCCTGTCCATGAGTAATTTGTCGTCATCTAAAGCAACTTAAAGACCGTAGCTCAAGCCTAACCTCTCCCTAACATCCTAGATCACACTGAGTTAAAATGTGTAACATAAACAAATCTCTGTTACACGTCTCACAATTTGGAGGCATTTCACCTCGAAGGAGGTGGCCATGGATCCACCAACAGTGAGCTGTACGGAGGAGTGTGATAGTGGTTTCCTCTCTGAGGTTAATCCTGCAAGAAGAACCCCATGATTTAACGTCTCCCTTAATCTGTCTCAGTTTCACATTTTGTATGCTGTTCCATTCATGTTCCCATTTGGTTAACACAAGATGTTTCAGATTACTCATTGCATCATCTGGAAATATGAAACTCACTTCAATCACCGATCTATGGAAGGTGGCTTTTGCTGCTACATCAGCCGCTGTTTATTATAAATGTCTAGATTAAATGTAAATATTAAATATTATTAATATATTAATTGTTGAGTTAACGTGAAGTTTAGGATAAGGAAAACTTAAAGAGATTCTTTACTTTACAGATTAGTTTATTGTCACTAGATGTACATTTCGGCTACGAATTAGCCATCTTCAGTAATTGAATGAAACTAAGAGGTTCCAGTAGCTAAATAAAACTAAGAGATCTCTTAGTTTTATTCAACTATTTAAGATAACTTAATGTACGTCTAGTGACAATAAAATATTTTGTGAAGTAAAAAATCTCTTTATGTTTACCTTAGATTAAATGTTTATTATTGGTTCGTTATTTTACTGGACACGTATTGCTTCAAGTTTTAATTTAGTCATTTTATTTCAGCCTTTTCGGTGGAAGATCGACTAGAAAATGACTCTAATATTAAATTTAGCACCAACTTAGTCTTTACAAAAATAAAAAGATGTTAACACACATATAAACAGTAAGACGTAAGCTTACTTCCTAACCTTGAAGTTGCCGTGCAACCTACTAGCATCTTATCGGAATAGGCAAAAACTGCGTTCGTGGTCTCATCAATGCGAAGGCTTTCAATATATGCAATGTGTTGGTGTTGTATTGCATTCTGCAAACCAGCCCGCTAGCTATATTATGGTAAGAATTAAAGAGAAAACGCTGGGTTTTTATTGTAATTTATATATTAGGTCTGTTCTGTTCGCTACTTTGCGTCTACGGTTTACGGCGGCGTCATTATTTTCTGTTCGTTTGAATTGGCCGTTTGGCTTAAATTCTTACAGCCGCAGTAATAAATTTAACGCCGCGTCGATACAGCCGCGTCTTGCATTAAGACGCAAGGTAATGAAAAGAACAAATCTATTGTAACGATTATATTGCATTCATTATTACTACGAAGAATTAAATATTTTTTTCTAGTCTTTTGAGGAAGTTACACGAAGCAGAAACTAAAGCATAATGCGCCACGAACGGCCACTTTACGTAAGTAATAATATTTAAAACATATATAAATCATAAAAAAATAGTTGTTGAAAAAGAAAATGGGAAAGATTTTAACACAAAAAGAAAACTTGCTCTCTTTAAAAGAGACCTTCTGATAAACCTATCGCTAATCATTCTTTCTTATTTCTAGACTTGTTTCGTATTAAAAATTGAGTTTTTTTAATAAATCCCTCTCCATCAAGAAATAGAACTTACGTTGTCCCCTACGTTGGTAGCTAGTAATATACACAAAATAATGGACAAATTTCGACCATAAGTCGTTGCTTAACGGTCTCTGTTGTCGTATGCATAAATTTCAACTATCCAAGTACATAATGCCCGGTTCATAATTGCTAAATTCTCGGCCGAAACTAGATTAAACTACAGGAACTAGGGCTGTAATAAGATACTGAAAATTGACAAAAACTATATATAGTTATATTCACATATCAAAATGACTAAGCATGAAATTCTGTGTTAATCACATTTTATTAAATGTTTTCTAAATTTAATTTCTTGCATACAATTAGTAATATAATGTATAAAACAAAATATTTAATTAAATAAATGTAAAATATATTATCTGTTAAATAAATAAAAGGGAACGCGCTTCAATTATTCTTCTACAATTTTGATAATCAACTTATAATGAGGCATATTTTAATTCGTAACCGGTTCAATCCAATTTCTAATAACTTTTGCTTAATTCGACATATTCAGATTCCACTATATTCTGAAGAATATCACTATTTGCAAAAGTTTGAATTAGATTTGCAAAAGGTTTAATTAGATTTGTAAAAGGGTGGATTTGATATGCAAGATCAATTGGAATTGCAAAAGGATGAATTTTATTTGCAAAACGGTAAATTTGGAGTGCAATACATCTGTTTATATAGCAGATATTGTCAAATATATGAAATAATTTAAATATTGGTATAAATGAATTTAAATACAAATTAAACTAAATACAACTCTGTTAATTTACAAATTTAGTTAATTTATAAATTATCAGATTGTCACGGATACAGGGCATCCACATCTTAGGAATAGCTTACTATGCACTAAACTGACCCCTGTTTTAACACGTAACTCTTGTCATGAAATTCTTCCACGGATTGTTTTTATATATTTCATATATAAGGAACTAAAAGTTCTTAAAAAAGAAAATTAAGTAAGAAATAGTAATTAGTAATCAGTACTCTTGTGACTATTACCAATTGTGCATTGACCAACAATGGGCCTACAGAGCCGTGGTTATGTAAGTACAGTTTAAAATTATATTTTTGTATTTGCTCCAGATGTGTCTCACAACTTTAATGGAATTTATTCCATTTAAGTAAAACTCTTACGATCCGGAATTAATTAGTTAATTCAATTATTGTGTCACTAGGTTGTACCTAAGCCCTACCTAGAGCCCTTATTTTAAGTTATTATTGTTGTCCAATGATAGGGACTAATTATTATTATGCTATGAATTTTTCATTATAATTTGTCGGTATACAGAGTGATAAATTCAGTCTCGATACTTAAATTTCATTGTTGTACGACAACGATTTATCGATTTGTGTATCGACTTGTATTGTAATAAGGTGTTGTCTAATTAGTACACCTTTAATCTGGCGTGGCCAGTACTGTTAGTAATTATAAATTGTATTCTTTTATTCCTAAAATAAATTAGTATATAGAATTTATATTCTTTTATTCCTACAAACCCCCCAAAACCAACCTAGGCGTGACAATATCTCCAAAATATATAAAAGAGAACGTCTATCTGTTTGTCTGTCAGTATGTTACCTCAAAACTTGAGAACAACTGAACCGATTTTGTTGTGATTTTCGCCAACGTATTCGAATTTATCTCAAAAGTTTTTTTTTTTTTACTTATATACGAGGAACATCAATAATTAAAGACACAAATTTATGTAGAAAAAAACCTGTGTATTTTTACAAAATGAGACTTTTACAACTTCTCAACATAATTTCCACGAATATTAATACACCTGTCCCAACGATGAACCAGTTTTTTTATACCTGATCCAAAGAAATCTTTGTCTTATTGTTTGAGCCAGTTTCCCACAAATTCTTTGACTTCGTTGCCGCTGAACTTTTTTCCACGTAATGCCTCCTTGAGTGAACCAAACAAATGAAAATCAGAGGGAGCCAAATCTGGACTGTAGAGAGGATGAGGTAGTATCTCCCAACTCATTTTTTCAATGGTTTCTTGGGTCAGCTTGGCGGTATCAGGGCGAGCATTGTCCTGGAGCAATATCACGCCTTTTCTTTGAGATCCGCGACGTTTTTCTCTCATTGCTGGCTTTACTTTGTTTAACGGCATGTCTGACTAATAGGCACTGATTATTGTATGCTGATCTTCCAAATAATCACGAAAGACGACATCTCGAGCATCCCAAAAGACGGACAACATGATTGTTCCTGCTGATGCTTGCGTTCTGAATTTCTTTCGCGCTCGTGTGCTTCCATTCCATGCTTTGTCTTTTGGATTTTGGTTCGAAATGGTGAACCCAAGTTTCAGCACACGTTAAAATCTTGTTTAGAAAAGGGTGACCTTCTCTTTCATAGCGTTCTTTCAAGTCTGTATACACTTTGAATCTTGTTTCCTTTTGTTGTTGCGTTAACTTTTTCGGGATCCACCTTGCACTTGTTTTGCTGTACTTGAGCTTGTCAATGATAACGTGAAGAACTGTGCCAACGCTTACTGCAACTTTTTTTTCTATATGTTCAACAGCAATACGTCGTCTTCACGAATAATGTCGTCAATGCGGGTTTCAAGCGAAGGAGTTGGCCGGCCAGGACGTTGCTCGTCTGTCACTAAGGTTCGGCCATTTTTGAACTGTTCTACCCACTTTTAAAAATTTCCGCGATTCATACAACTTTCACCATACTGTAAAACCAGCCGAGAAAATATTTTTTTTTGAAAAGGTTTTTGCTTACCTTCTGAAAGCAAAAACCGGATCACTGAACGTTGTTCAACTAATGTGGAAACTTCAAGCGGACACGCCATCGTTAAATGCAATTTTGAGGTTATAAGCAAAACAATATTTATCAGTCAGGTTTCCTCAGCTCATCTCATTGATGCCAACCTAAAGTCTTGAAAGTACCAAACTCCTCCTACAAACCGTTTTTTTTTTTTTCTACATCAATTTGTCTCTTTAATTATTGAATGTCCCTCGTATTATCACGGTATGACTCCAGGTTTCTGAACAATTATGAAATATGTTGAAATAAGTAGGTAAAAATCTTTGTGCTGCACATTAAAATTGTTATTGTTAACTATAAAAGATATGTTGAAAATATATATGACACACTCTTAAAGTTTAAATTTACCACGAAAAAGTCCAAAAGAGTATATATCCCAGATCAATAGATAACTCAAAATTATCAGTTATACGTTTTCATTTCCGACAAAATTATAAGATTCAGTTTGCTTCAAATTCAAATAAAGCCTTTTTGCCTTTTTGAAAGCTTGGTAATAAAGTCTGTAACGTCATACGTCATTATTTAATTAAAATATAACCTCAATAAATAGTATTGACCACTATGAACAGCGAAATGCTGTATATTAGACTCTTCGATTAATTCGGCATGAATTAATTATGTGAATTAACTGGTTTTTTCTTGGTGAATATAGTCGCAGTACTTGGTAAATATTGGTTTCGATGTTTTAAAGACCGTAATTTTGAAGTCTGTGATCATTGTTGGGGAAGATGCAACAAATAAAGGGCTATACCCTATTCAAAATGCAGAAATAATAATAACGTATCGTGAAAGATACCCTATTGGATTTCGCATCCAGTTAACGACTCAACAGCTAACGAATGACGAGAGATCGACGAAATTAGCACGGAAACAGTACGTAAATGCGATCTCTTTATTCTGAATAAAGTATATGATTTGTATTGATTATTGAATTAATCCCAAAAGATGATTTAATTTGAGATTTTTCGGCCCAAAAACGATCAATTGTTTTCATTAAACATCAATGCTTATGTCTAACCTGTTATTCCACTTTATTTTTCAGCGGACTAAAATGTAAAGAACATAAAATACTGAAATAAAAAATTTAAAAAAAAAAATCTCACAACATTGTAAATGGCATATTTATGCCCAAAATGCACACATATTTTTACCTTAAACTTCTTGAATTCATTATAATTATCTAAGCTGAAATAATTGGCACTTATCTAAACATTTTTTTTTATAGTTTGTAAAAAACAAACCCCAATTCAAAATTTACCTAAAATTGTTTTGCTTTCAAAAATAACGAATTTTGTTGTTTTTAAATAATGCATAAAATTGGTAATTTGATTAAAAAATTTATTAAAAGTTCTTTAAGATCTACAGGCCTCTACAGCAAAAAATTGTGCCAAAATTGCTGCTTTGAATTTTAAATAATTGCACTGGTGTAACTATCTGAAATACAAATAGTCTTTTTGCGTTTTTGAAACCTTGGTACTAACGTTTGTGTAACGTCATGATTTAATTATAAATATAACCTCAATAAATGTCAATATATAAATATATCCTCAATAAATAAAAATAATATTTAACGTAATGGGCTGTATTACGGAACTGCTGTATTACCGACACTGTATTCGGTATAAGTTAATGATGTGAATCAATTGTTTTTTTTTTTTTTTTTTTTCTTGATGAATATGGTCTCAATACTTGGAAATATTGGTTTCGACGTTTTAAAGCCGGTATCTTTGAAGTCAGTGACCACTCTTTGGGAAGATGCGACAGTTAAAGGTCAACAATTTGCAAACATTATTGAATTAAGCCCAAAGGATAAATTAATTTGAGATTTTTCGGCACAAAAATATCATTAATTTTCATGTTAAAGCAGTGTTTATGGCTGACTTAATATTCTACTCTTTTTTTCAGTGGCCTAAAATTTAAAGAACGTAAAATAATGAATATAAGAAATTCTTCAAAGCAGTTTAAATGGCATACTGCTTCAATTAGTTAAAATTGTTGGCATACAGCAACGATGGCTATTTGCTCAAAATGGCATCCTTGTATTGACCGTTTTGATTAATAACGGGTGTTTTTTTTAGAGGTATAGAACTTTAAGTTGGCATTACTGTTCAAGATGGCGACCGATTTAACAGCTGTCAAGTGATTTATTCTCAGTTTGGTTTGGCAATTCATCATGAATAGACTCACGCCTGAACAACGCTTGCAAATAGTGCAATTTTATTTCGAAAATAATGGTTCTGTGCGGAATACGTATCGCGCACTACGTCCATTTTATCGTCGACAAAATCGTCCATCAGAGCAGCTAATTCGATTAACCATGGAACGTTTTCGCACCACGTTTACTCTTATTGATAACTCGCATCCCCAGAGACGCCGTACGGTGCGTACAGAAGAAGCTATTGGTACTGTAGAGCGTAACATTGAGGAAGACCCGAATGAGTCCATCCGCCATCGAGCACAGGAATTGGATCTGTGTCCATCCACTTTATGGAAGATTTTGCGGAAGGATCTTGGTTTGCGTGCTTACAAAATCCAACTCGTGCAAGAATTGAAGCCAAACGATCATCAAGCAAGGCGTAGATTCGTCGAATGGGCCCAAAACGAGATTGCCGTTGTTCCCGATTTTCATTAGCGAATTTTGTTTAGCGATGAAGCGCACTTCTGGTTGAATGGCTACGTCAACAAACAAAACTGCCGCATTTGGAGTGAAGCTAATCCTCAAGTGTATGTCAAAACACCGTTACATCCAGAAAAACTGACTGTTTGGTGCGCTTTATGGGCTGGTGGAATCATTGGTCCGTACTTCTTCAAAAACGATGATGGCCAGAACGTTACAGTCAATGGTGATCGGTATAGAGCCATGATTACTAACTTTTTCATACCTGAATTGAACAGCCATGATGTCCAGGAGCTGTGGTTCCAACAAGACGGCGCAACATGTCACACAGCTCGTGCCACAATCGATTTATTGAAAGACACGTTTGGTGACCGCCTAATTTCACGTTTTGGACCTGTGAATTGGCCTCCAAGATCTTGTGATTTAACACCGCTGGACTACTTTCTGTGGGGCTATGTAAAGTCATTGGTCTATGCGGATAAGCCACAAACGCTTGACCATTTGGAAGACAACATTCGCCGTGTTATTGCCGATATACGGCCACAAATGTTGGAAAAAGTCATCGAAAATTGGACGTCCAGATTGGACTACATCCGAGCCAGCCGTGGCGGTCATATACCAGAAATCATATTTAAAATGTAATGCCACAAGATTATCTTTTGAATAAAAAAAAATTCATGTCAATCGAATAATCCATCGTTGTTTTATTGCAATTTAAAGTTCTATACCTCTAAAAAAAAACACCCTTTATATAATAACAGCAATTGTAGATTTTTTTAAGCTTTGTAAATTGCAATTCGTAGTCAATCGCGGTGTCAAGAACAATATTCGTCAAGTTATTGATGAAACAGTACCACAACTGCGCGACAATGTAATTACGAATTTCCCGAAAATGAATACTTTTTATTTAATTTAACTTAATTCACATATCTCTAGGATGTAATGAATTGTCAACTTTCTAAGAATTGCTGTTATTTTTTTTTTTTACTTTCGTTTGTATAAAATAAACCCACTTGTTCAAAATTTACATTTTAAAAATTGTTGCGCTTCGAAAAATATCGATGTTTTTTAACTAATATGTACTTAATTGATAATTTGATTGTATTTAGTTAAAGTTCTTTAAATATATCAATATCCCTAATGAAAGGTAACATTCTTTAGAATAGAAATAACAAAAATATACTGAGATTAACAAGAAAAATGATTTTTTAAATAGTTTATTTTGAGGCGACTACAGCAAAAAATTGCCCAAATATTGTTTTTGATAATACTCCATTAAATAAAAAATAAATGGTTATGTATAGGTGCGTGAACATATGTATGCATGTGCGTGCTTTCGTCTCTGTGTATATGTGTGAGTGTCTTTCAAAGTAAGATATTACAACTCTAATCTTTACTTCAAGAAATCCAATTAAAGAGACATTAACACTTAAGACAAATCCAAATATTTTCATTTCTTTGACAAGACTTTTCTTGTTATAGCAGAGAGGAAATACGTCCACAAAATGGAAAGACGTTACATAAACCACCTCATTGGTTGTGATTTACATTTAAATTGCATGATACTCGCCGGGCGACACCGTCTTTGTGGACACAGTATTCATATTCTGCATCTGTTCCATTAAAACAACTAATACACGGCAATATTTTCTTAAACGATAAATTAAAATGTAACATCTTTAAAATCAATGTTAAAATAGTTCATTTAATAAGAATGCATTGTGTAGATAGGAGCTGTTTGACCTTTTGGTTTTTTAACACGTAGCAAAGTTTACAAACTAATATGCAAATATGTCAATGGTAATGGTTGTATGATCTGCATTATGTCGTGACAAATGTGTTTTAATAGAGCTGAATGAGGTCAAAAATAATGGAAATAGTGGAAATAATAGCAATAGTATCAAAATATTTATTCAAAAGTAGAATAAAACAATACTGCAACTGAAGATTCCATTAAAAACATTTAACAAATATTATTTCACTAACGGAGAACTTACCTTCTCTGCCCCTATACGTCCATCTACGCGTTTGGAAACCTATTATATAATTTTTAATTAAACTCTTTGTCGGGAAATAATGGGAATAACGATAGTATCCTTAACATTTCACGTCTATGAAAATTAATGTATAGGCTAGTTGATAGTTTTAGTTGGCAAACTCGAAAATAGATTGTTTGGAAAACGCATAATGCTACTACCCGGGCAAACAACACCTCGTTTCTACGCCACTGCCTCCACTAGTAGATTAGTTGGAATTCGTTTCTCTTCAAATCTACCAGTTTGCACTTAGCTAGCAAATGCATTTCTAGTTATAATTTAATTTTTAACGAATAACGTATCTCCTGGCAAAAGAAATCAATCCCAATTGAGGAAGATTTCTGGTAGCAACTAGGCTTCGACAAAATCTAGATCAAAATAAATTAATGAACTGAACGAATAAATCAAGATATTTGTTAATATTAACCAATTTCCTTGTGGATTTCGTGTAGCAGTTTCCAGCATCATCTACTAGGCTCATCTACTAGGGTCATCTACTAGGGTCATCTACTAGGGTCATCTACTAGGTTCATCTACTAGGCTCATTTTACATGTTCCAATTAGAATATGTAAATTGTAACCAAATGTTAGGAGAATCGTGGGGAATGTAATATGTAGAATGTAACTAAAAAGACAAGTAATTACTTTTAGTTTTACTTTTTTATAACCACATAACCACGTTGTATTACGTAGCGCTGCTTCTTGTAGCCACATTTTCTGTAACACTATTGCACGCCCACTTGGTACTATGTTGCTACGTTCATATCATCTACATCATCAATGTGTAGAGTAAATACCGTGTTTGAAACCACTTTTAGGAATTATCGTAATCACTTCAAGTCGAAAGAATTAAGGATCTGCTCGCTGTGCATCTCCGATTTGCTCTGCATGGTCTTGCATTACACCATTCTGCCACCCACTGGGATTGCATCCTAAAATAGGCATGAATGGTTGATGTAAAATGGTAGTTACACAGAGAGTACTATGTTGCAGTTGCAGTTTTAGTCTGGTAGCACGCTTTTTATTAAGTCAGTAGCTAGTCACTAAGCTTTCCCTGCACACTGCCGTTTCACATGAGATTTTTTCCTGTCTACATTCTCACTGCGCCCTGGTAACCGCACGGTTTTAGCCCCCTGCTCTCTAGCTAGGAACTCGAGTGGACATCTTGCACTTGAATCCTCCAAATAATGTTATAAGTGGGCCAAAACAAGAAACATTCGCTCCCAAGGATAACTTATCCCTTTGTGACAAAACTGGCTTACACGCCGCGTCAGTTAAGAATCTTTATCCTCTCCTTCCCGTGACAGTCGCTTTGTCAGTTCAACATCAACCTCTAGCCCTATTACACGGTCTGGCGAACCCAAAATGGCACTGGTCCTGCAAATTTTTCCACCCAATAAGCGCTTTGGACGCAACATAGGTAAAAAATTCTTAAATTAAAAGCTTTGTAGAGTTTCACAAAAATGTTTAGTCTTTTTTTGTTAATTTTTACCTGTTACCACCCTTCATATTTTTATATAAATAGCAGAAATCGAACTTATTAGAAACCCACGAGTTCAAGAAGATTAATACAACCAGCAACCCTCTTAATGAAAAAAGAAAATTCTCCAATTCCCCATTAGCAGGATTAAAGATCACATTACAAGATTTTGTTTGTCGTATACGTATTTGTTAATCTTTACCTACCAGGCTCTTCATTGTATTTATATAAATGGCAAGTAATTATTTGTATACATCATTGTAGCCTTGAAAATGATTAGCACCAAAACTGCAGTCAACATGATGAATAACAATTTTCATAAAACTTAACAAAGTCATTCAAGGTTTTGTTTTTATGTTTTAACATTTTGTCTATAAATATTGTTCACTTAAAATATTTCTCATATAACTAATTTACTAAATTACAGACTTATAATAAATCCATATCTTTTATAAAAATAAATACATTAGTTTATCACTTTGGTTAGTTTTTCACGATGATTCATGAATCGCTATTTACATATGAAAATAGTATTTACATTCATTCAATTGGAAAGAAGAGGAACAGTTGCTCAGCAGTAGCAGTTATGGAACAGTTTTTAGCATGATTTGCTATGATTTTTCTTTTTCTATTAAAAGTTCTTTAGCGCCAAATGTTCTAATATTGGCGCCCAACGCGGAGTTCCAAAAAATTTTCACATGAATTAAAATATATTTGAACCCTACATACAGAACAATGTTATATGGGAACCAATTATTGTTACAATTCTCATATTTATGAAGTACCCTTTATCAGAAAATAATGGAAATAACAACAATACATGCCTAACATATCACATCCAAAAAATGTTTGTCTAACACATATCTTATAAATCTAGTTCATCAGATGACAGAGTTTTCTCGAATAATATCGACATACTTGACGAAAACTCGGTATATATTACCACCATACAAAACCCCGTTCACATTGCCAGCATGTTTCCTAATTTGCCGAGAACACCAGTTTTCTAGTGGGAGATTTTCTTAAAATGAATTATATAGTGTCTTTTGGTTATAAGTGCCTTATTTTTGTCAGTTATACCTCTATTTGACGAATGGTGTGCAGTGCATCGATAAGTGAAAATTGCCATGTCTCGAATAGTGGACTTTTCGATTAACAACACTAAATCCTAACAAGTTTCTATTACAAGGAATACTTGTACAAGGTGTCTCAAAAGACATTTTATATTTATTTAGCTTACTGCGTGTACGCAACGTATCCGAGGGGCGCGGGGGTTATGTCAATCGGTAGCCTGGCTCTTGGGAATTTAGTCGCTATGGAGCGTTTCTCGGGAGCAGACCGCGCGTTATGCGTGCGAGAGTTTTACAAAAACGGTGATTTGGCGACTGTAGCGCGTAGAAAATTCTGCAGTATTCGAGGTTTTCGCCACTTAAATGATGCGCCAAACATTCCTCTCATTCGACATTGGGTTAAAAAGTTTGAAGAGACTGGTACAACGCTGGATAAATCAAAATCCGGGCGACCTAGGTCATCAAGAACGGTAGAAAACGTGGAGAATGTTAATCAGTCTGTTCGTGACTACCCGAACCATTCAATTCGGAAGCGCGCAAGTGCTTTAAATGTGCATAGATCATCATTACATCGCATTATGCACAAAGACCTAAAGCTGCACCCTTACAAAATTCAATTGGTGCAAGAATTAAAGCCCCAAGATGCCAGTCAGAGGCTTAATTTCGTAAATCAGGTGATTGAGCGATTTTCAACGTTTACCAACATTTTGTTTTCGGATGAAGATCATTTTCATCTTAATGGCCACGTAAATAAGCAGAACTGCCGCTACTGGAGTGCAACGAATCCGAAACGCAAACATCAGAAACCCCTACATTCGCCTAAAGTGACCGTATGGGCTGCGATGTCGGCGCGAGGAATTATCGGCCCTTACTTTTTTGAAGATGAAAGGGGGCGTGCAGTTACAGTGAATTCAGAGCGTTATGTGGAGATGTTAGACAACTTCTTGGTATCTGAACTGCAAAACTTTCCTGGCTATAACCAAAGAACATGGTTCCAACAGGACGGAGCAACTTCACACACGTCCAATATGTCTCTGCCACGTGTTCGTGAAATTTTCTCAGGCAAATTGATCTCCCGGAGAGGTGACATAAATTAGCCTCCACGCAGTCCAGATTTAACCCCTATGGACTTTATCCTATGGGGTTATCTTACATCTAAAGTTTACGCCAATAAACCGACTTCACTGGCGCATTTGAAAGAAAATATCCGTCACAAAATGGCAGCCATCCCTGAGTCCACCTGCCGAGACGTCATAAGTAATTTTACTGTTCGATTAAATGAGTGCCGAGAACGCGAGGGTCTACATTTAGACGATATTATTTTTAAGAAATAAATCCCCCAAAAGTGTATTTTAATAATTAATAAACATTTTTTCTATATACGGCTTACTTTTTTTTTAATCGATCCACTAAATATAAAATTTCTTTTGAGACACCTTGTATAATAAATTCGTTATCACGAGTTTATTTACCGGTAAATTTTTGACTTTGTGCTCAGATATGTTTTCATTTGTACTTAGCAGGAAATCGGCACTTTTTATTAACAATTTATATGTTGTTTATTATTCAATACACTTATTAGATCACATTGTTGATTTCTAAAACCAGCAAATTTTATAGAAGAGTTAACTATCTAATTGTTCACACAACTCAGTTAGTTTAAGATTTAGTATTTCCTAAAGACAGCGCACTTCGTACAGCGGATTTTTGCTTAGACGTGCAGCTTAAAGAGTCGTTCGTTATCGCATACACACTGTGATTCTCTTTACTCAGTACCGCTTTCATTGCATTCATGGGCATTCGCCGGTTCATGAGTTATTTGCATACAGTTTTTATTTATATTTGATTATATATTAAATAATTTGATTAGGGAGAATTTGATATATATGCCCCTAGATTTTTTCCATAGGTCTTAGTATACTAGCAGTCTTCAATAGGCCTCTTTGTACACATCTCATCAGAAATCAAAGGTAAAGTTATCTCACGATTTACGACCATTTTACCCGAACTAGCGCAGCTCGCAATACAATCCACTTTCGGCGTTTTCCTGACTTAACCCTCAAGAACAACGTAACACTAATAACTAAAAAAGCATAAGTAAAGTAGTAAAACATATAAGCAAGCAATTTTTCGTATAAACTCGTTGTTTAAATGTTAAAAATTTAATGTTGCTATTAAAATAATTATTACAAACATGTACAATAATATTGTAACTTTGAAAATGGTGGGTGTCGCATCTATATTCAACACAATAAAATCTGTGAAACACAAAAGAGTGGGATCATTTAATGTTGCTATTAAAATAATTATTACAAACATGTACAATAATATTGTAACTTTGAAAATGGTGGGTGTCGCATCTATATTCAACACAATAAAATCTGTGAAACACAAAAGAGTGGGATCATTTAGCGAACGCATCTATTAAGTATATTGGCTTACAGATCCCAGTATTTCGTTTGCTGTGCGTATTTTGTTCAGCGAAATGGCAGTTCTTGACTGTGATCCTAGTAGCGTTTGCTGAATTAAACAACGGGTGCCATTGTTTAATTCAACAACCTCGTCTGTGCAATGTTCTTTTATGGTTTAGACAAGAGAACCTATCATTTATTATTATCTATAATATAATACGCCAACCTGTGTCCTTGGCTGCGTGGGTGCGTGGAAGTTGTCTGAAACAATTGAGCGAGGTACCGAAATGTAACGACTATTATATATTAATTTATGTATTGGACAGTAGTGTGCTGTGAATTTTTGTTTTGAGTGTTGACAATAAATTAGTAAAAATGACAGTTGTGTTTTTCATTAAAAAATCACTTCACAATTATTAATTTAGTTGTGAAATACACGGATCATTTTTTTTACGAAATAAAACACAGAAATATATTATCCTTCCGTGATATTCGACATTTTTGATTAAAATTATTATTAGCAGAAAAATAATTATTTTAAAAAATATTTGGTTTTGATGAAAGTAAGTAAGAAAAATGTGACTTTTTTCTTTATTATTATTTTTTCAATGATTTATTATTTTTTTATTTCTACGCAGTGCCGGCTGTGGGTTTTGCGGGACCTCGGAAAAATAATGCATTTGGTGTCAAAAACTTGCCCTAGCTACTAATAATTGTTATAAATATCTCCCTTTAAGCGCGGGGCTTCAGGAAAAGTCCCGACCTCTGAGCCGGCCCTGTTTCTACGATTTTTAGGACAAGATTTACAATATCCCACTGCAAACTCGATACAGATGGCAGCACATAACGACTGCAGTAAATAACTCAAGAATTATCATTGGCTCTAAAACAATGGTTTCTGTTTATTTATCACATTAAAATATCATTTACCTTTTAGTTTAGGTTAGATTCACCTTAAAAGCACTATCTTAGGTTATGGTTGATAACTGTTTATTTTTATTTTTTTATAAACCACCTAAAAATAAATTGTGTTTTAATAATATAATAATTCGGAATAATACTCATTATTTGTCCAGTTTTTAATAATACGCGAAGAGTTGATTCAATTTGAATTGGATGAAGTAAGGCGTATGGATAGAGAAAGAAGTCTGAGGTGTCGAGCAAGTTCCACATTAAGGTAATGATTTGTTTGCCAACACAGTTGGCAACGGGTGCCCTAGTATAATAATAGTTTCTCAAAGCACAATAGGAGCATAAGGGCAGAGAAGGTAAATTCTTTGTTTTTAGACCTCCAGTACATGAAACATGTAATCTATCTACATAAAATATCTTGGAATGATATTATGCAGATCAATACCTAACATCTATACGGGACTGACAGCCTCCGTAAAACTATGTTCACTATTTTTTTAAAGTTATACGTTTGCTTGATATTAATTCTGACATTTTATTTTGGTCTAAAACAATATTTTCTTCAATGTGCAGTACTTGTTTGAGTTGGGGAGGTCACTAAACGCAAATGAATCAAAACTCTTTTGTGTTAAAATGAACTATTTAAATTTTAAATATTATGTACCGCAAACCATGAATGTATCCTTCCAACGAACATTTTTGAGGAAAACCATTTAAACGCCCTGACATTTCTGAAATTGTTAATCATGTTTTCAAAAACCCGCCCTTATTGTCATTCTTATCCTACTCATACAATGCTAGGCTGTACCAAGTACAAAATGAGGATCTATTACTCCTGCATTCATATTGTTTACAATATCCTAAATCACTTTTTAAATGCTAAACATTGATAAGCCACGTACTGAACACTATTTATTGTGGTGTTGCTTCTTGAAAACCAATTTGTTTTATATTTCATTGTGTATCTGATAAAAATGACTGTGTATAATTTAAAGGAAAATATGATAAATTATTATTATTATTATCATTGTCGGCTTAATGTTTCGAGTAATCCTGTGATCCCTATATAAACATGTATTAGTATAGTACAGTTACAGGTAATATGTACTAAATACTTGAAGCTGAGTGGAACACAAACTGACTACATTCCGAAGTGTAGAGTTCATCTTACCACTAAACCATGACGATATTATATTACAGTCACCACATTACCTGGATTATATCTGCATTAAATATTTTTTATTCTAAATATTAATAAGTAAATAAACTAATGTTTAATATATTTCAACTGAAGATTCTATTGAAAAAGATTCGAAAATTACTTTTATATTTATGAAGAAACCTTATGTCAGGAAATCCTGGGAATAACGATGGAATCGCTGATATTTCACATCTATAAAAATTAGATTTATTCGGGGATGAAGTTTCTTACAAATTAAAGCACCACACGAGTGCACAATGTTCATTTTAGTATTCACGGATGAAATATATATTGTTTCTGACAAGATATTTGTTATACATGGTAACCTTCAATTACGTAGCCTGTTCATAGCAAGTCAATCATTGTAGATTAAAGTAAAAATTCTTAGTCAAAGCAGAGCGTTATTAGTTTCGTTGAATTTAATTAATAAACTGAGTTCTCCCATTTAAATTTACCATGATTACAACCTAATCAGTCAGCCAAATTTAACATTCGAGGTGACAAGAATATCTAATGCTAGCTCCACACGCTCGTCCGAGCACTTCGGACGAATTGCTCGGAGAACGATGGTGATACGAGTGCAACGTCCACATGCTTCCCAAGACTCGCGATACGCTGTCATTGTTCAGACTTATAGCACGATGGGAGACGTAGAACTTGCAGCTGCAACAGCTTTGTGTGTTCTTATGCCAGCTCCACACCTTGGCCGAGCCTTGGCTCCACACGAATCCGACCGTGCAGAGGCTTCGTTCGCATCTCTTCGAATAGACGCTCGCGTTCGGCATTCGTATCCTTGGATAAAAACCGACATAATACGGAGCGATGGCACAACATAGCAAGACAGGAACGAAGCGAGACGACGAAGCCTCTATACGCTCGGATTCGTGCTGTTTCGCGTCGACTCGGCCAATGTATGGAGCCGGCATAACACTTCTCAAGTCGGACATGCACATTAAATCTGTTCATGAGCTTATTTCTTAACTGTTTGTATCTAAACTTCATCCACAAACAAAGCTATTGTTTATCAAAAACATTCCAGTTATAAAGCTATGTATTCATTAGTAAACACTGTAACACGAACATGAATTTAGGGTACGCGCATTGGGAAAACAATTGTCACTGACTCTGGTTCAAGCTGCCAACCAGCTCTGGGAAACCAGCATCAGCCTCTACTATGCCCAATATAATGAACAACACATAGCATATTGACCATCAATTGACGCTCGCAGGTTGACCATCGCCAGCGCTGGCAGAGAGCTACCAGCAACCAGTTTTCCCTATGTGCGTACCCTTACGTATTTTTCAAACATCTAATTCACAAGATCAAACCGGAAACATTACATCTTTCATAGTATGTTGCTAAGCTCCCAGCCAGTAATCGAGAGCAGGTCGAAACAAGTATATTCTCAGAAACTGTTGACGAAGGTGGAAGTGTTTTGCGCTGCTTTTGCAACATGGTAGTAAAGTGGACCAACGAAAAGTGAATAGAACTTTTCCAAATGCAAATTATTTTCGAAGGATTCAAGTAAAAAATTAAAGTTATAGCAGTTTATATTGGGTTGTAGCAGGACCCCGAAAATTAGTTTCTTGTTTGACTATTGACGGTCCAATAATTTCCAAAGTTTGTTCTTAACCCGTTTTTAAAATACAGGTAAAATTAATAAATGATCCATCTGATATCCGAAGATCACTCGCTAAAAGTTCATTTTCTACATTCCCCTCTAGATTTTTTCCAAAGAATGTAGAAGCAGTAGCGACGATCAGCGAAAAAGATTTCACCAAGACCTAAGTACAATGGAATACCGTTACCAGGGAAAATAAGATTCATGATTGAAGACGTTTTCTTGTTATTGTAAAGGGAAGATGATAAATAAATAAATAATAGGTTCCCAATGCCTGTGAGTTTCGGCCAGTTCTATTAACCTGAATAAACTGGTACTTATTTTAAGTATTAATTACTTGAGGTAGAGTCAACCCCAGGCTGTTGCACCATATCGGAAAATGAAAATTCCAAAGAAGGGAAGGGATTACAAATCGGTAAGGACGCTTGGTAACTCTTAGAGAAAATGATAGTCAATAAAAGACTATCAGTTGTTTTGTGTTTATAAACGCGGCAGCGTTGGTTTTTTTTTTTTATAAACATAGAAAAATAATTATTATTTTTACAGTTAATAAATTTCCAATAGTTGGAAATATAGTTATTTATTATGTCTGGTGTTCTTTTGACGGCATATGTTCATTTGGCATCTCCAATAATTATTCAGCATCTGGGTACCCAGAGAATCATCTATCCATCAGCACAAAGGTTAGTAACATATGTCTGTTAAATAAACGCTTAGACACTGTAGTCAAACGTCCATCTTGTCTACGAAAACTCCGTGTGGTGTGCTTGAAATTCCACACCAGTTAGCGGTTTGCCTAGAGCCGCTACAATATCTTAATTTTGTATTGTCATGCTTCATATTTTCTTATTGTCATGTAAGTTGCAATACAATATTTTCTTATAGAATAGAAATTTATTTTCATTAACTATTATAATATTTTTAGAATTGTACCTTTCTTATTATAAAGCCAATTTCAAAAAATAATGCAATAGGTAGAATTGCGAACCGAGAGCGATTTACAAACTTTAAATAATATATTGTGGGAAGATTTTATTAAAAATATTCTCACTATAAATGTAACATGCTTCATTAATTATGAACTATTGTGAGATATACTCATACTATTATAGTTACTAGGTAAATGTAATGTAATAACTATTCATTATTATGTAACATTAAAAATATATACAAACTTGCTGCCGAAAAGGTCTACTTTTGTAATAATGAATTTGATGACTCTTTATCATTGATTTATCTGCAGATTTCAAACTTAACAGTAGATATAAAAATAAAATAAAATAAAAATATTACAGTTAGCAATATAAAAGTGCAGTTTCAAATTGATATTGGATACTGGATATAATAATAACTCGATAAATTTATTACCTTTCAATTTGTAATATTCATATTATAAAATACTTAATAACCAGCAGGACTAGTTCCAAGTTCTCCTACAGTCATGTTACATTAATAACTAACAAAAAAGTATTTAATATAATATGTAAATGTCATAGAAATCGTTTCAGAAATAATTAGCTGCATGTTAACTTGATTATGCCCTAAACCAATGAAAACCAAACAGCTCCTACCTCCTTACACAATGCGTTCTTAATGTAAATTAACTGTATTTACAATTATTTTGGTAACTATTTGGTGCTAAGATATTTTAATCGTCATTTTTACTAACGATTGGACTTATTTATTCTAAAACAGTTAATTTTATTTGTTACAAACGAGAAGATTATTGGAAAATGTTACTACTTCTGAAATTAAATCATTAAAAAATTATTGGCAGAATCACATCAAGTGGATTGATAGATTAGGAATACTAAGTTTTCCATTGTACAGAATTATTTATATATTATCTTGTTATTTAATAATTTATATAAAGGGTTAGTTATAGATGGACCAGCCAAAACGTCACACTGACTAACTGGTTTTTATATAATTCCGAAGATATATATACACAGAGAACTAACACTATTTGCCCTATGTGCCACTTTAGCGTTGAGAACCTATTATGTATTTTTATAATATTATCACAATATTTGTTTATTTCAGCGTCGAAATATGTTTGTCTGCAACCATCAAATAATAGATATCCAAATCTAAATACATAAAACTTCTCATATTACACGCTGTGGAATATAAAATTCCATATTCCACACATATGCGTACGCATCTGTGGAAAATGAGATTTCATATTTCAGGAATATGGGTGCGCATGAGTAATATGAAATTTTAGACGTTGTTGTAGGTTACTATCAGCTTACGGTTCAGTAGCCATCTTTTTGGCTCAGTTTCAAGTGTTGCAATTGACATTCTATATTTACTGTTTTTTAAAATTAAATTTACTATTTTTCTAATAATATTGAAATCTTGTAAGTAACGTAAGAAATCTCGTAAAAGTAACCTAGTCATTATCAAACACTAGTTGTAGATAAAATATTGTTTTGATTTACATATAATGGTTATATTCCACTGAGATGATTAGAAAACCTACCTCCGGATCTTGTTTTAAACTTCATCCTCTTGTAATATAGCCTTATATGCGTGGTTAATAAAATAATGTTATTCTACAGGAATTTAAAGGAGCACTGAAACCTGTATTGTTACATGAAACGCTGAAAGAACGAGAACTCTGCGAATCTGTCAAAATTGTTTTCCTAAAGGTGCCTACAGACGGCGTGTTAAGTCACGTGTGTAGGGGCAACAAGTCACAAGGCACAACTAGCCGCTGGTCGACGTTCGCTTCTGAGACGGTTTTTTATCACAAGTCAAAGGAGTTCGACCAACATCGGTGGAGTTTTGTATATGCGTGTTGCTACCGTACAGACGACGCTCACACACTTGTCATCACATCAGTCGAGATTGTTGTGTTCAAAAGGAAGGTTATAACAATTTTTGCGCAACTATGAAGTATACTTAGAGTAAAAAGTATTTTTTTGTACTTTTAATCTAATTTAAACATCAAAAGCGTGGCAGCTCAAAGGTCGGGTTATAAGCACCTTCACCCGAAGAGCCAGGGCAAACCTCTAGTCACCTAGGGAGGCCTCAGTTGGGAACGCCTTGTATTCGGTCTGGCTCACCTGATAAACAGGTCGAGGTCCGAAACACAAGACGGACGCCCTAAGTCCTGTACCTTCTCTGTGCGGTTCTGAGGGGAGACAGCGGCGGAATCTGGCTCTTGAGTCCTGGGAGTCCAGACTCAAGAAGAATGACCATCAAGACCCTTATCAGACAGATGCAGAGCAGACTGAAGAGACAGGAACATAGGAACAGGGAGCCTAGTCGGAGTCCTAGACCGTCGGGCCAAACACGGAAACTCTCGCGGATTGTAAAGGCAGCTCAAAGTTCGGGTTATGGACACCCGTATCCAGAGAGTGTGGGTATGCTATGTAGTCACCTAGCAATGACTCGGGAGGGAGGGTTCCGTGCGTAAAACCACGCGAGTCTTCATCGAGGACGCTTTGTATTCGGACTGGATAACTTGATAAACAGGTCAAGTCCGAAAACACGAGACGGACGCCTACAGCTGAATACCTGAAGTGGGCGGGTCCGGTGGGTGATCTAGTGGGGGGTCTAACAGACTTTGCGGCCTGCCTCTAGGACGACTACCGGACGAACGATACAGGAGAACCAGGAGGCCGCAGAAGACAGAAAACAAGAAGAATAAAGATAGAAGACAGGAAGAATAAAGAGGGAAGGCAAGAAGAACTAGCCACTCCGTCACGAAGAATAGTCCACTACGACAGTCTCATGGCGGAGAGGATGCAAGCAGGGTTTTTAGTCGGTATACCACTTGTGGAGAATCCGACACTACCTGAATAAGGTGTCTTATTCATAGGTAAAACATCAAAAGCATGGTCGAAACTGCGACCATATCCTCACTTTCACTGTCAGACGCCATTTTACAAGCGCTGGCCCATGTTCGCTATTTTTTTACTTGGCCAGCATGATACATCGTCTGTAGAGTACACAAGTACAAGTATCCGCCAGTGCTACATATTACGGTCAGCGTCAGAATTAGCGCTGGCGAACGGTACCACACCGTCTGTTGGCACCTATAGACTAATAAATACAACGTATACAGTGGCGCACCCAGGGGGGTGCCCCCCCCTAAGAAGGAGGGAAATACCACTATTTCTTAGGTAAATATATGAATTTCAAGAGATGCGGGCCTTTTTTTGTGAATACCACTTGTAGTTTAGGAGTGAGGACATTTTTTTTATGTCATCACTTGTATTTCAAAAGCGAGAAACTTTCGTTTTTATTTTCCGGGCCCCCTTATAAAAAATTCCTGGGTGCGCCACTGAACGTATACATATGATTTTAGTTCAGGAAAAATAATTGGCAGAATGTCATCTAGTGATTTAACGAGTTAAAATAAAGAAGAAAAGGCAAAGTACATGCACCGAGGGACAAAGAAAGACAAAACGTTCCAATAAACGACTACAATTTTGAAAACGTCGATGAATTCAAATACCTTAGCCCGGTCATAACTACTGACAACACTGCAACAAGAAATTAAGAGCCTTTCCAGAAAGATAATAAATACTACAGCTCGATAGATAATATATAATACAGATGGCAAACGCCCTCGCGGTAGACCAAAGCAACTATGGCAAGCTACATTCGACAGTGACATGAGAGTTGCCCATCTATACCCAGAAGAAGCGTTTGTTCGACAAAAGTGACGTTCAAAGATCTAATAAGCGAACCCCACATCTACGGGAAAACGCTAAGAAGAAGAAGATATATAATAAATAATATTGCTAAAAATCCTAGAAATGTAATAAATGCTATTCCAGTATCTACTTGAAACGTGAATGCGGTTACATTGCTACAGTGAGCTGTATCTCTATGGCTAATCGAATGTTTTTCTTTCACGCATTTCACAGTTAATCCTACGATACCCTAACTGAACTTGGCTTTACTTTTCTTTAAATCCAATATCACAACTAGAACTTTAAAACTTAAGATATGTAAGTCGATAGTGAACCCATCATCTCGACAGTGAAATATGACAACTTACAAAAAAAATGAACAGCTTCTGAAAAGATTCGAACGAAAAATCTTGAGCAGGATATTCAGCTCAATAATAAATCCAGAAACTCAAACAATTAAGCAAAAAAACAAATCGAATAGAGCATAATATCGAATTTAAATGTGTACGAGCCAAACATTGTGAAGCATATAAAATTAAATCGACTTCCATGGATTGGGAGCATCCAAAGAGAATGATAGAAAGGTACTTCTGTTTCGGCTGAAAAACCGAAGGTAAATGAAACTATAGAGTGAACCAGGTTAAGATGGAGAGATGGTGTTCAAACCGATCTACGTATCCCGGGCAACAACGATACGAACAATCTTATACTAGAACAGAAAATGGAAACTCATTGTTAAGTCAGAAAAAGATATTATATTGTATAAAAGTTATAATTATTTTAAGCCAAATCCCACAAACTGTTGTAATGACTGCAAAATTAAAGTTTTCAAGCTATGGTCCAAGGACTACAATTGGCCCGTAATCTCTTTTGTTTACTAGTTGCCGAATAACATTCGAACTATCTGTGTTCTGTTAATTTTTGCACTCAGTTCTGCCTGCACGCGTCCGTCTTTTAGGTTATGTCCACGAATGTATGTTACAAATACATTAATCTCGTGTCTTAATTTATTTTAGTCGCTCATTTTCGGTCTCCGCATCATCTGAGCTCTTAGTATCGTGCTTCTTTAAGCAGATCTAGAATTAGTCTTGTTCTGCCTCAATTAATTTACTTTGCTTTGTTATCGTGAATGTATTTTACGCATGCACTCACATTCGTGTGTTAACAACACCAAAACAATTAAGATCACGGACCACTACTGATCCACGGTTAGAAAAGAAGTGAAAACCACAGGAATAGAGCAATATCCCGATTGTTGCAGTTAACACTGCTAGGGAAAAAAACGCTATAATCTAAATGTATGGAAAATATATATTTGTTGCCAAAATTTTCTATTTTAAATTTCTTCTATCCATTACTTATTATTATCTACAACTTCTTCAAGACCATGGTACACACGTTCTCGTTCTAGGTTAACCCTTAAAGTCCAGGGTACACACGTTCTCATTTTGGGTTAACCCTTAAAGTCCAGGTGTTATTATTTATAAATCATCCATAAATGTATCGTAGATTACTGGTATCAAATTAAAATTAGCTCGCATGTGGGTAGTATAATATTGCATCTATGCATGAGAAAACTGATGAACTTTATCACAATTTTAGTTCGACATTAGGTCAATTTATAGCGCCATTATTAACGGTTTGTAATCTTTAGACGCAAGCGTAGTTTGTAGCAGTGCATAGAAATAATTGCGCTTGTGTATGGTGATAATAAACCGTTAGAAATTGTTCTACGAACACAGTTTATAGTTACTGGTATAAAATGCTGTGTTCCACATAAACCCAATATCTAAAAGTTGTCATCACTGAAGCTCAGAATGTAACAGACATAAGACTCAATGGAATTGTAGTACCTGCGATTTGTTAGTTAAAATTTTTGGCGCACAGCAACAAAGGCTTTTTGTGCCTATCTGCGATTTGGACTGTCTCATTAAAAGAAAGAATTATTCTGCAAACTTACATTGCAAATAAAATTATAAAATTTAAAAAGTATTTAATTACCTAGTAGCGCAGTGAAATCAAAAAAAGTTTATAATTAAATTAGGTTGTGATTAGAGATGAGCAATAGTCACTCTTTGTAATGGTGACAACATTACAAATATCTAACAAAACAGGCACAAATATCTTTGTTAAGTATTGAATGTCATTGATCACGTCGTTATTTAAGTCATCATTAAGCTCATAACTAGTTGTTACTCGTTTTTTGTAAGTTAACACTGGATAAGATAAAGCTTAGTTTCCATCACTACGTCGTGCGTTTTAAGTTGCTGCGTCACGAGCTTTTATTGGTGTTTTTAAATATAGTTTTAACGTAAATGTGCAGCAAATTATCAGCCACGCAGAAAGTTGAACACTGCTGACCTTGCAGCATTAGAAAAGGAAATTGTGTTTTAGAAAGAATCAGACTAACTTTTGGTTGTCATATCGTAGGCTACAATGCTTTGGGAAGCGACTTGACAAACTATTAACATTCGACGATTTATTATTATTTTTTTTAATTCGGACTGCATAAAATGTTCTTTGCAGTACTTCAAAAAAGCAAAACGTACGATGCAGGAATAGTAACTTAGCTAAACTTTGACACAATTAAATTTGAATTCTCGAATAACATAACCTTCAAAATGTTCGATTTAGAATACAAAATCTTTCTCGCCGAAAATTATTTCAAAAGTATTGAAAAACATAAAAATGAAGTGGCGATACTCCATATATGGTTCCGTTTTGATTACCATCAAAAGCATGTACAGATCAAAATTAAATTACTTACTTGCATTGCAAATAGTAACATACTATCCTCTAATTTGACATAGACTGACAATGTCTACTTTGGTATAAAAGGTTACCATACACCTCATTTCTATCAAATGTACAACACTAATTACAGCCTTTTTGTGTTAAATTTGTGTTATTACATTATTTGTTTATAATAAATTAAATTTTCTAAAGCATTATTTTGATGTTTTATCATTCTCTAAAAAAATCCGAAAAGAAAAATGAATTTGTGTTTTAAGACTCAAAAGGTTAAGAAGGCCCGCGTCAGTAAGGTCATTACCATGATTTTAAAGTAAGTCTGAAATACATATCATCCAATATTTCTCTTAGTTCTAGGTATAATCTAAGTAACCTGCTTTTTCTAGGGTACCATTAATTTTAGTCTCAAATCTTTAGAAATGTTTTTACAAATACCTATCAACGCAATTAAAAAAACTGACTATAGATTGATTTTCTTCCACCTTGATTTAAATAACGAGCTTGCCGATGTTGCAGCGGTATTATTGTCTAACTACTAGTATCCCCATACTGTTATCAAATTTATAACATTATTTAAAAATTGTTTTATTAGTTAGATACAAATTTAGCTGCATAACACTGGTGGCTACTAACGCAAAAATAGATTTATTACCAAGGATTAGTATTATATTAAGGCATTAAAAAGATATTAATGGTTATTATTACCACTATAATTATTTAAATAATTTATAAAATAAGTTTGACGATATTATGTACCATCGAGTAATAAAGTAGACTATCATATCATACAATATATTGTCACAAAGGTAATCCTAGGTCAGGATTGCGAAATCTAGACATTGTGACGCTCAGCTGTTTGATTAAAAAATTATTTGTCAACGTATAACATATGTTACCTGATTACGAAATGCATACGCCACATTTTCGTCATAAGGAAATATTTGTCATAACGAATAAATATTGGAATTAGATCAACCAGTAGTACAAATGCATGAACGTCACACGGTATCGGTGCAGAGGAACCTAGCCAACTCCTCTACAAGTACCAGTCCACACGGTGACGACCGAGACACCAACGCCAGATACTCGTACAGCTAGTTAGCCAAGCAAGCAGTACCATGTGAGTGGGAGAAAGCTTCTCCAGGCTCCTCGACTCCCTGATGGGTAACCCTCGCCTCAGAGATAGGTCCAAGCCGATCCTGGCCAACACGGGGTGGACCGAAGACTTCCCCAACTCAAGGGGCAGATTCATACAATTACATTGACAACAGTAAAACGTTGTAAATGTGATATATATTTAATAAATTGTATTGTTGAAACCAGGAGTTGCCTTTCAATCAAAACAATCACGTGACAATATAATTTAATTATTAGATGTTTTTTAGTGCGCGGGGAACGTTATTTAATATCCACTTAAATCCCCAAATTTTAGTATTATTAAAGGGCTATTACTTTCCTTACGAGTTTCAAGAACTAATTGTTCAATTTTCTCTATTCTTGGTTAAGGTGTTGCGCCTTAACTTTCAAATATTGGTTTGGATTTTGACATTGCATTCGATACAAGTTCCAACAAGATAGTTAGTTAGTTAGATTATTTGGAGCCCAGCAATGATAACTCTTTGCGAACACAGCTCATCTAAAAGACTACAGTATATATTAAAAACAATAAATTCAACAATAAATAGGTAAATAAAATCTGATACATATACTCAATAAAAGAAACATTGCGCGGACATACACAAATAAATAGGTCCAACAAAACAAGACGTATCTAAAGAAGGTGAATAAGTTTGCTCTGTGCTTGGTGAATATGTACCTCAACTTGCAAATAAGGAAAAATAGGAGAATGGCGAGTTTTTATTGTTTTCCCCAAAATGAGGGAAAAGAAAATACATATATAAATGAGTCGACACTAATTTATAAATTATAAAAATTTTAAAATGTGTCAATATTGCCTGACATCTGAAGGGTAATACTTACGACCATATCGGTTAATTCCGACCACCCTTTTTAGATTATAAATTTAATAATGAACTAAACAATGTACACAACAAAATTTGTAAACCAATTTTGTATTCTTTATTACTTAGATGTATATGGAATCTCATTTAAAAAAAAAAACATATAACGTGACTATTAATTATAATATTAATAGAACTGAGATATGTTTAATACAATAAAAAATTAAATTAATACTAAAAAAATAATATAAATATGATTTTTAGAGTCACACATGTAAGAAAGGTATCTTTCCTTAGTTGCAGTGTACTTCATGAGCCCAAGAAGAGCAGATACTTTTTTCACGTGCTTCCGTTTTTCGTTCTCTTACTTGTTATGACTGGTTTTACAAATCTCAGATAAGCAGAGGAAAAACTATCAGAGGTATAGGTTTATTCCTGTTTATTCAGATGTTCAGTTTTACAACACATCTTTTACACTCGGATAGTGATCCATGGTTTTTATATAAATAAAAGTTATTGATTGGATATAACGGATTTTAAGCTTTTATTTTTAACATATTAGGCAACGAATTTCCATACTATAATACTTTCCATACGAAATACAAAAACAAGCTAATTCTGGAATCCCATAACGATTGACCAACTGGGTCAATCAGGTTTATAAATCACCTTTTATACGCATTAACAGATTCTAGACCCAGATTGTTTCATTTAAAAATGTCTCGTCAAATCCCTTAACGGTTACCTCGGGCGTTCCACAAGGATCAATCCTCGGTCCTCTCCTCTTTTTGATTTATGTCAATGACTTTCCCTCCTACATTGGTGGAACCAGTATTTTATACGCCAATGACACAACGTTAATTGCAAGATCGTCATCACTTGTTGATGTTACCACTATTAATTACATCGCAATGCAGAGAGCTAAGTATTGGTTCGACACCAATCGACTCTCCCTAAACCTCAACAAGACCCAACAAATTCTTTTAACACTAAAACCAAACAATTTTGATAATCCGAAATCCGTGAACTTATTGGGGGTACTAATTGATCCCAAACTCACTTGGGATCAGCATGTCAGTGTTTTAGCAAAAAAAATGTGTTCTGCAATATATTTGCTAAGAAACCTGACATCCATTGTAAGTACCGACGTTCTGAACATTGCATACTATGCATTATTCCACTCCCAAATGACATATGGCATTACAGCATGGGGTCATTCGGCAGCAGCCAACAGAATTTTTAGCTTACAACGACGCGCAATCAGAGTAATAACACGTTCACCCTACAGAGCTGATTGTCGCAATAATTTTATTACTTTAGATATGACTTTTCCACCCGCGGTCATGTACCATTCCCTAATTTTAACCCATAAAAAAATATGCAGTTTTCAAACTCATGCGGAAATACACCAATACAACACAAGAGGCAGGTCGAATTTATACCCAGACTTTCTGAGACTTACTAAATCTCGTAATTGTGAGAACTTCTATGCAGTCAAACTACTTAATAAGTTACCAGTGGAACTCAGAAGTTTGGGTTATAACGAAAAAAAAAAGGATGAAGCAGTTCATTACTGAACATCCATTTTATTCCATAGAAGAATTATTTAAATATAGGTTTTAAAAATGTAATGCAAATCTTGTAATCGTATAATAATTGTATAATTAAATGTATATGTCTTGACTGACTTAAAACAGATTTAATGGAACTAAGTCAATAAATATATTATTATTATTATTATTATTAACAGTGTTTCCTTTAACTATCAATTAAAGCACGTGCTTTATTGCCAATATCATGTTAGAATAAAAGGAATTTGTTTTATTTCTTTATTACATTAATGATTATTTGCATGGTTGGCAAACAAGGATGTAACATCAATAATAGGTCGATAAGAAGTGGTATTTGCAGCTACATCGATAGTTTCATTGACTTTGATACGAACATAACCGGGTTCCAAACCCTCATCAACCCTCACATTTCAAGAATGCATTTTTGTGGAGACTTACTATACAATATTCTTTATAAGTTTTGCAAGTTTAACATTTTGGAGATCGTATCTTCACGCATATGCGACTCTTATAGAGGTCGTGATTGCTAGTTTGAAAAACACTGGCCAAGTTCATTGATCGTATTATGTATGTATGATCCTCAGTCGTTTTTCAGGCAAACAAAAGCGGTCGGAAACTTTTACACAACATTAAATCTGATCGTTCGAGTCCTCCTTTAGTAAATGACTTGTCGAGTGGGGTTATTACATGTGCATTTATGCATTGTAAGCAACCTATCAAAGGTTTAATAACACTACTTTAAACTAAAATTCCTTTAAATATCAAACAGATTCATTAAAGTAGCTAACTTAAAACTTCACATTAACTTCCCTCAAAATTCGGCTATCATTCAAGAGCAAAGGGTCTTTTGATCGCATTTTTATCTTGATGAGTATAATTTCTACTTCTACGCACAGCATCTATGGCTATTAGCAGCTATAACAGTCTATACACCATTCCACAAAAAAAGAACAGTAGTTTTCAAAGATATAGAAAATTATAAAAATATGTGCAAAATTTATTTGATGAAAATTTAACGAAATTTGAAGTGTTGCCGCAAGGTCGAGGAAAGGAAGAGTTTCAAGATGAGGTAAATAATGTTAGTTCTGCTCAAAAGTCGACTATCATATTCCATTTATGTATATAGGGTAAAATATATACGAGGGGAAGTCAGTAATTAAGTCATAAACCAATGTTGGAAAGCTGAAAATAGCAGTGAGCTATTTCCAAAAGTCTCATTAGGTGGCAGCACAATCCAGCTTGATAACACAGTGACAGTTGCTGTTTGCGTGCGCAGACAGAGTGAAAATGGTGATCGTGTTCGAAGAGTATACTGCGGAAGAGCAGCGTGCTGTTGTGCGTTTTTTGTGGGCAAAAGGAGTTCCTGCAAAAGATATCCATAAGGAAATTTATCCTGTTTACAGTGAAGAGTGTTTGTTGCTTAAAGCAGTGTACAACTGGGTCAATACATTCTCTCAAGGGCGCTTAAAGTTGTTGACGAACACCGAACTGGGCGCCACGTTCAGATGACGAATGATGCAATAATTCGATCAAGATTGTTCGAACTAACAGGCGGGTTACAACAGACAGCATAGCAACTGCAATAGGATGTTCTCATGGTTTGGACTACAAAAAAGCATCTTAGGAGCAAACGTTTCGCGGGTGACAACAATGTTGAACGAGAGGTTCGCATGTGAATGAGACTGCAGCCGAAAGAATTTTATATAGCAGGCATTGGGGCCTTGATAAAGCGATGGGATAAGTGTATTAATTGGTGGCGACTTGAAAAATAAAACTTGTTTTGGCTAAGTATTTCTTTGAGAATTTTTTTAATAGCCTTTTGTTACTTAATTATTGACTTATTGACCCTCGTACTACAAGAAAAGAGTACTTGCATAGATGTACACAAATATATAATATAATATATAAGGTTGAGGGTGGGCTACAATGAGATGAACTGACTTCTCATGAACATTTTAAAATAAGATACTATCCTTTAAATATAAAACAAATTCAAATCTTCCTGGAATTATCATATCTACCTAGGAATTGTCTTGTACACCAGAAATCTGCTGTCGCTTGAGCTGACAGCTCATAGCATAAGTCATATCTCACCGTGATGTCTTTAAACTGAACACACTCGCTCAAAATGTTGTGTTAGTTAGTTAGTTAAAATACCTGGCGCACAGAAACTATAGCTATTTGTGCCTTCAAAATAATCTATCACAGACTAATCTGTGTATCACGTTTCATATTCAGCCTACACGAAGACATGTGATGGTGACCTCTTCTCTGGGGTTGTTTTGCATATTAATTTTTAAAAAAATATGGTATATCTTTGACTTAATTTATTATTCTGTGTGCTATTCCACTAAAACTGCCAACGACTAAATCGTTGGTAGACGTGGATTTAAATCAACGATAGCATAACCAACTATTTACTAAATTAAGATCCGTCAGTAAAAATTACAGTATACTCAAATATAAGTCTTTGTAACTCGTCTTTGTATTAGATAGGTAATGTAGTTTCTTTTTCAAAATGTCAATGTAAAATTCGATAGAGTGCGACAACGTTCATAGTGGTATAATACACAAAAATATGCTTGCCCTCACCCAGTGTCACTCAATATATAAAAAGCTCTCAGTCCAAAAACCCTGTTTCTCAAATTAGTTCAGTAAGATGGCTCTCTACTTGCTTGTTTCAATAAATCAGAGTTATGAGCTAGAGAATCAGACTTTGCATAAAGTTCATCCAATTAGTTAGTTAGTTAAAATTTTTGGCGCACAGCAACAAAGGCTATTTGCGCCTGTTCATCCAATTAATGTACTGATAAAATTTTTCGACGACCACAGAGTGATCTGCTTGCCACAACAAGCTTGGAATTGGGCTGGTACGAAAAGCACCATCTAACTACCCTTTTTTGTTCCTTTATGATTCTTGTACTTCTTAACTCCTGGTTATATCCCTTTGATTATATAGCATTTCCACAGACATGTCCAAATATTTTTCAGACTCTAAAACCAAATTCAATCTCTTTACTGGAATGATTTATAATTACAAATGAAATTGTAGTAAAAATTATTTACAACGTTATTTATTTCAAAAATATTAAAATTCGATTAAATCTGATATAGCATGTAACTATTGTAATTGCCCAAACTACTAGCTCCCAAGAAGCAGTTTAACGGTAGATTATTAGTAAAAGGTTATAAAAAAGCCTAATACCCATACAGAATATTCAAATTTTGATCCCACAATACTTACCAAAAGTCATTTATTAAAAAATATTGTACAAATGCTAGTCAATCAGATAGCGTACTGACGTAGAGCAACAAACCATTTATTTAATAAAGTAAAGTACTATTATCTGTGCAAGAAGTGAAAAAGAATATCATTTTCAAAACATATAATATAAAATTCAGTAGTTTATTTTCTTTTTTATTTATTTTGCATCAGCCTATTTTTGCGACGAGGCTAATCGCCGAAAAATTCAGTAGTCAAAATATTTGCCCTGGTTTTCTATAACTTGCAGTCATCTTTCGGACAAGTTTCAAAACCCTACGTGAAAAAAGGATACCGATTTAAATGCAGTAAAATAGTCGATCCATATTCGTATCTCAGTTACATTTCTAAAGCGCTGCCCCACCAAAGATGTCTGCATCGACCTGAATAAATAATAATTCACAGGTCCAAGTCAGCTGAATACGCTGGAACATCTTAGTCTAAATCAAAAATGATTTTCTGAGTAGTAAGAACATAAGGTTCAGCGTTGTTATACAAATGGTGACAATCAGCAGCAATTAGAGTACAAGCTAATAGGCTATTGATTTAAGAGCTCTGAATGCGGCTTTATACTTCATTTACGTATGTGCCGCAAGGTTCTCCTGCCCAAGGTTTAGGACTCCTCCTATTCTTTATTTATGTTAATGATTTACCTTGTTCTATCTACAACTTTTCTGATTTCTTAAATTTGGTTGATACAACCAGTCTATTCGATATTGTTTAATGTTCAATAAATCGAATATAATGACTATTTACAATTTATTTATTTTTACCTGTTATATGTAAAGGAAAATCTCTCAAATTATACAAAAATATAGGCTACTCACACATAACATCCGGAGTAAAGGCAATCTAAGGCTACCGAAACTAAGATTAAGTAAATCAAAAAATGATACCTATCTAGCTGCAATCCTAAACAATAATTTACCACAGGAGATTCAGGATTTTAAAATTAAAACACAGAATGAAATCCATACTGACCCAAAACTCTATATTGTGTAAGTAAATTTTACACTATCGACTTAAATATTTTAATATTATTTAATCTCATTTTAATATATTTTAATGTTCTTGTAACCGGTTTTTATTGTAATCTTATCCAAATTGACATCTATGTAATTTGACTTGTGTAAACATTTATTCATAATGTATATAACACCAATAAAATATTATTATTATTATTGTTAGTTACCTGTTACCAGACAATGAGAAAATTTGTAATAAACCACGCTCTTGGTAGAGTGATGTCGCATTATAAGCCCATAACATTAAGAAACAATAATTACAATAATTCAACTTCTACTACTCTTCTAAGTGTTCAAATAGACCCAGTTCTCAACTGAAAACAACAGTATTATCAAGAAAGTTATGCAGTGTTATATATCTTTTCAGGAATTCACCAAACTACGTATTGTTGAATATTTTGTTATGCACTCTTTCAGTCTGAAATATCTTACGCTATCTGTATGGGTACACATATATTTCGCAGTTTCGCTGTTTGGTATAAGTAAAGGAAAATCCCTCTTACTATACAAAAATGTATGCTATTCACACATAAAATTCGGTGTAAATGCAATATAAGGATACCGCAACTAAGATTAAGTAAATTAAAAAATGGTACCTATCTAGCTGCAATCCTTCATAATAATTTACCACAGGAGATCAGGATTTTAAACATAAAAAGCTTCAAATTCAAAATGAAATCCATACTGACCGGAAACTCTTTCTATTGTGTCAGTGAATTTAATACTAACGATTTTTCAAAAAAAAATATATATTAATGAATCTCATTTTAATATATTGTAATGTTCTTGTAACCTGTTTTTATTGTAAGTTTATCTGAATTGACAACTATGTAATTTGACTTGTGTAAACATTTATTCAAAATGTACATAACACCAATAAAATATTATTATTATTATTAATGACATTTTACCAGACAATGAGGAAATTTTTAAGCACGCTTTTGGTAGAGTGATGTCGCATCGCAAGCCCATAACATTAAGAAATAATAATTACAATAATTCAACTTCTACTACTTTTCTAAGAGTTCAAATAGACCCAGTTCTCAGCTGGAAACAACAGTTTTATCAAGAAAGTTATGCAGTGTTATATATCTTTCAGTAATTCATCAAACTACGTATTGTCGAATATTTTATGATGCACTCTTTCAGTCTAAAATATCTTACGCTATCTGTATAGGTACACAAATATTTTCAAATTCAAAATGTAATCCATACTGACCGAAAGCTCTTTCTATTGTGTAAGTGAATTTTATACTAACGATTTTTCAAAAAAAATATATATTAATGAATCTCATTTTAATATATTGTAATGTTCTTGTAACCTGTTTTTATTGTAAGTTTATCTGAATTGACAACTATGTAATTTGACTTGTGTAAACATTTATTCAAAATGTACATAACACCAATAAAATATTATTATTATTATTAATGACATTTTACCAGACAATGAGGAAATTTTTAATAAAGTACGCTCTTGGTAGAGTGAAGTCGCATTGTAAGCCCATAACATTAAGAAATAATAATTACAATAATTCAACTTCTACTACTCTTCTAAGAGTTCAAATAGACCCAGTTCTCAGCTGGAAACAACAGTTTTATCAAGAAAGTGATGCAGTGTTATATATCTTTCAGTAATTCATCAAACTACGTATTGTTGAATATTTTATGATGCACTCTTTCAGTCTGAAATATCTTACGCTATCTGTATAGGTACACAAATATTTCGCAGGTCCAAGTAGGGTGAATACGCTGGAACTTCCTAGTCCGAATTAAAAATGATTTTCTGAGTGTTAAAAACATGCTGTCCAGCGTTGCTATACAGCAAAATTATCTTCTTTGGTTAACAAATGGTCTTCTCTACTCAATATCCGAATGTGCCGCAAGGTCCTATTTTAGGACTGCTTACTTATGTATTGCCAACTTTAACCGCTTATTATTTGACATTGGCTTAATATTTTACCGTCGTTGTTTTTTTTTTTTTTTTTTTTTGTTGGAAAGTTTACACTTTTTCCCTATTTTAAGAAATCATTGTATGCTCTAAAAAATTTCAAAAACTTTTTTTAATAATTTATTTTGTTAAAAGTGGAACGGTCGGAAATTCGCACTATTATGAAGTATGAGTTCTTACGTGGATCTACGGCATCACTAACCGCGCGAAACATTAATAGTGTATTTGGCAAATTTCGTACAGGTAACTTAAAAACCAAACAAAAACAAAAAACCTAGCTCATCGATCACAGCAGAAATATACTGCAACCAACTGGACGAAATGATACAAAAACTTAAATAAAAACAGCCTAGATTGGTCAACAGATCGACTCCTATCTTATTGCATTATTTCATGATAACGCTAGACCACACACAGCACAAATTACTGTGGCAAAACTACAGAAATTGGAGTTGGAACTTCTTTATCATCCTCCATACTCAACAGACTTATCCCCAACTGACTACCACTTCTTCCGCAATTTGGACAACTTTTTAATAGGAAAACAGTTTAATTCCGACAATGCTGTAAAACTGGCCGTCCAGGAATTCATCGACTCTCGTCCGCCAGGATTTTATACCACCGGCCTGAACAACCTGCCGCTTAAATGGAAAAAGTGTATAGACAATATGGGTGCATACTTTGATGAATAATATAATTCCTTATATTTGTAAGTTATCAACCAACGTTGCCTTTTTTCTACAAATTTTATCCTTGACGACCTAATATCTTCTTTGGTTAAGTAATGGTCTTTTCTACTCAATTTCTGAATGTGCCGCAAGGTCCTATTTTAGGACCATTCCTTTTCTTAATTTATATAAATGATTTCGCTTGTTCTATCGGCAACCGTTCTTGTTTCTTAAATGCAGATGAAACAACCATTCTACTCGATCTTGTTCATTGTCCGCTAAATCGAATATAATAACTGCTAACAGTATATTTATATTTTCCTGTTTGGTATAAGTAAAGGAAAATCCCTCTAACTATACAAAAATGTATGCTATTCACACATAAAATTCGGTGTAAATGCAATATATGGCTACCGCAAGTAAGATTAAGTAAATTAAAAAATGTTACCTATCTAGCTGCAATCCTACATAATCATTTACCACAGGAGATCAGGATTTTAAACATAAAAAGCTTCAAACTCAAAATGTAATCCATACTGACCGAAAACTCTTTCTATTGTGTAAATGAATTTTATACTCACGATTTAAAAATAAATAAATTATATAATGAATCACATTTTAATATATTGTAATGTTCTTGTAACCTGTTTTTATAGTAAGTTTATCTGAATTGACAACTATGTAATTTGACTTGTGTAAACATTTATTCAAAATGTACATAACACCAATAAAATATTATTATTATTATTAATGACATTTTACCAGACAATGAGGAAATTTTTAATAAAGTACGCTCTTGGTAGAGTGATGTCGCATTATAAGCCCATAACATTAAGAAATAATAATTACAATAATTCAACTTCTACTACTCTTTTAATTGTTCAAATAGACCCAGTTCTCAACTGGAAACAACAGTATTATTAAGAAAGTGATGCAGTGTTATATATCTTTCAGGAATTCACCAAACTACGTATTGTTTGAATGTATGTAATTGTATGAATATTTTAAAATGCAGTCTTTCAAGAAATATCTTACACTATCTGTATGCGGACACAGTCCATCAGCGGAACGTATTTTTAAATTACAAATACGCTTAATAAGGATAATCACGAGATTATCCTACAAAGAAGGATGTAAAGGTAGCCATACACGGTGAGGATTTCCTCAAGGTTTGGCCTGAACAGTCCAAGCCTTGAGGAAATCCTCTCCGTGTATGGTGGCGTCCTTGAGGCCGCGGCCGGTACTTGAGGCCAAAAAATCCCGAACAAAAATTATATTTCGGCTTTGAGGTCAGATTGTAATTGACCTTGAGGTCAGAGTCTTACTATCGTGTGTGTGCTGTCGACAGTCGGCCTTGGAGATTTGTAAAGTGAGTGTCGACTTTATTTAGTCATGTCTAGAGAATTTTTATCGGAATTCATACTAATATATGAAAATGAACCTTGCTTTGTGGCAAGTAAGTTCTAAAGAATACCATGATAGAAATAAAAAGGAGGCTGCGTACACGAATTTATTGGAAAAAATAAAAGAAATGGACGCGAAAGCTACAAAAATGATCAATGACCTATGAAAAATAAACAATATCAGAAGCGCTCTCCGAAAAGAGAATAAAAAAATTAAGGAATCGATGAAATCAGGAGCATCTGCTGATTCTGCGCAGAAGCCTAAGTTGTGGTGGTCAAGGCCTTTTCCTTGAAGCCAATCCTGTCCGTGTGTGGACAAGGGTTCGGTAGAGGAATTCCTCAAGGAATTCCTTGAGGCTTTTTCCTTGAGGAAATCCTCACCGTGTATGGCTACCTTAAGGAACATTTTATTACTGTAAATATGGCTCTGCCATCCTTCTATATTTACCATTGTCTCCTCTACGCATTTAAAGTTTTTGGATCTTACAGCACTGTTGAACAGTTGCATACGTATGAGCAGTAAAACAAAAACACATCGTATTTATATTATATTGACATAAAAGAAATTGGAGTTAATAATATTCAATTTAATATTTAAATTTGTTACCAAAAGAAATCAAATAAAGCCCATAGAATATTTAAAATAAATCTAAGCATTTTATAATAGATCATATTTTTTGTAAAGTGGACGAACATATTATTTTTAATTTTCAAAATAATAAAATGGTCATTTTTAATATAACAATAAAAATATGTGACTTGCAATTTGTTATTTTAAAATCTCAATATATTAATTAAGCATGTCTTAAAACTAATTACGTGTAATTTTGCTTATTTGTAACTAGCTTAAATAGTACAAAGAATTGAAGAGTGGAAATGGAAAATGGTGAAATTGTCAATATCAAAAATATTCATTTTCAGTATTAAAACATTCACAACTTCCCTAATTTATTCGACTGGTACATATACAACGTGCGATTTTTTGTCACATTTCAAACTATTTTCAGCCTGAAAATGCATTTAGAAACTTGTGTATCAACTTGCGGAACACAGAATTTTTAACCGATTTCGCCAAAAATAGAATTTGATATTTCTGACCCTTTCACCATTTCCCATTTGCAATTTTCAATCGATCTACGATCTGCCATCTATAGAAGTTCCTTAACCCCTTCAGTAATAATTAAAAAAATTAAAAATTGAAAAAAAAAACATATTTTTTTTTATGAATGAATTTTATTTACTGAACATATATATCCTTCATAAAAGCCATTTCGGGCCCAAAATGGGATTGAAAGTTGATATTATGGTGCATAGTATGGATCCAGAAATACAAGAATTGAATCATCGTAGCTGTCTTTTGTCTCGCTTCCACATACCATGAATCGTATTTATTTTCGCCCGAGTACATTCGGGAGTAAACTTTTCTGCAGGTAAAGCTTCCCGAGTTATCTCGGGTGTGGGAATTTTCGCACATAATAGCCGCCCGAGTATACTCGGGCGTAGTCCTTAAGCGGTTAATAAGAGGTTTTATGTTATAATTTGGAAAATTGTGATTTTCATATTAAAAAATGATAAATATTTACAAAAAAAAAGATAAATAAAATAATAAAAACCTATTTTTGTTATTAAACATTCATTCAAATCAGTTTTTATCGCTGTTTTGTCCATTTAGACCATAATTTGTTCACTACGTTCAATCAAAACGCGATTTTTTCAAATTTAAATCAATTTTTCGTATTTTTGCTCATTAAAATTTTAATGACATGTTTGAATTTAATGTTTGGGAACTAAATAACAAATAGGTCGAAACATTAGGTTCCCAAATTATTGGAAACAGGATTTTAATGTTGTTTTCAATTGACTCAACATTTCATTACTGTGACAAATAATGATTTGAATGTTACCCTCATCGCCTAGATATACAAATGAGGACATATGTTTAGGCTTACCAATTTACTCAAGTATATCGAGTCAGGATGAATCAAGTAACAAAAGAATTCAACTTATAAAACAAAATTATTAATGTGTACTAAACTAAACACAGCATTTCTGAAACTATCCCCCACTTTCTTACCTCTTCTCTAAAGTGTAAGTATAGGCTACCGCCAGGTACACCACGGACAACCGAGTTAGTATTGGGTAACATATGCCAACAAGGGTTAAAAGCCTATTCATTTAGAGAAGTAATCCAAACTGAATATTCACAATGAATTACCAGCCTCCCAACATGCTGAGAACCGCCAAATAACCGTTCCCCAACGTGCAAGAGTACATAACCGCCGTCCAACAGTAATTTTTGCGGGGAGTGTACTAAAGCAAAATCCCCACCCTACCTACTTAGGCAGCACTTTGGGCCGATCACTCATGTACAAGGAACATCTCATAAAGACGTCGCAGAAAGTGAAAACCAGAAATAATTTATTGCACCAGTTGTCTGGTTCGACATGGGGGGGCAGAAACTCTGCAGAAACTCTTAAAACAGCCGCAATTTCCTTGGCTTACTCCGCAGTCGAATACAGCGCCCCAGTGTGGTATCAAAACGCACACACCAGTAAAGTAGATACGCAACTAAACCAAACAATGAAGATCATAACAGGAACTCTCAAATCTACCCCAATTGCTTGGCCCCCAGTTCTTGCAAACATTGCTCCTCCGGCAATCAGAAGAATAGTAGCTATTAAAAATGAATGGGACAAAGCAGTGTCAGCACTTGCGCTTAATATGCCCATTAGGAGAGACAACCCTCCTAATCTACGTCCGATCCCGGTCACCAATCTGGTCCGATCATCGCCTAAAATTCCCTATAAATACAGACGAATCATGGGACGAATGTGAAAACAATCAAAATAAAACCTTAGTAAAAGATCCCAGTGTGCGCCTGCCTGGTCTCACGCTGCCTAGAGATTTGTGGAAGAAAATAAATCGAATAAGATATGGTCATGGTAGATGTAATGCATCGCTGTTTAAATTGCGGATGACGGACTCGACTGCCTGTGAATGTGGAGCCCTCTCACAAACAATCAGCCATATTATTGACGAGTGCCCAAACAGAAAATTTCCCGGTGGTCTAGCTGCATGACTAATTAATTTTTAAATTACAAAAAAAAAAAAAAAAAACTTTCAGGCCTTCTTGTTAACACAGATTTAAGTCCGCTACAAAACTTTTTTATGATTTAATATCTCTGTAACAGTTGCACCATCAGAATTATTTTGATAATATTTATATGATATTATTTCGATAGATATTCGTAACAATACGTAGAGTGTTTATGCAATTCATAATTTAACAGTTATATTATAAAGGTTAGAGAGAATATAAATAATAACATTGGCAAATTATGTGTGGTATAAATGGGAATCAATTAATTGTAAGAGACTCGGTTTCTTGCTGTAGTCTGGTGTACATGTAGGATATCAAATCCACTCAAGGGCTGAGTCCGCCATTTAAGTTTTATACTTTATTTTACTTTTTCATTCTGGTTTAAAATGTTTTTTCTTCATTTGATAATCACTTAATTTGTTTGTACCTTTAAATTTCGTTCTTAATTTATTGAATTTTTTCTTTTTATACAATTAGTTTACTATTATAAAATGTTCCCACTTGTTTGATTAAAAAAAAAATCCCATCAACAGAGAAGCTGGTAAAATCAGTGCAAATTATTTTCCTAGTATTTAATGTAAACTAGCTGGTGTCAGCATCCCTCCCCCCTGTTTTTACAGTATGGTAAAATCACCTCCCCTGGCTGTTACATTTTTGGTAGCAGCGGTGGGATATTTTAGTAATTTTGACTGTTACGCCTGTCATAAAAATTAGAGCAAAAAATTTCCTAATAGAAAAATATATACCGGGTGAATTATTTAAGGAGCAACATACATGTTTCACATATAATGTTAATGAAGTGAGTTATTTCAAAAGCAACATAGCCATAAAACAAATGCTTATCATATCCATAGAAAAGACAAAATATAATTTTTTTAAATATTTTTTGGACTTAGCTACTAAGGATATTATTATTTTTGTTTGTATGTAAATAAAAACAAACTAATAAAAATTCATTTATTGTTTCTAATTTACTACTTTTTAGCCGCCTAGCAACTTGTCAAATGTCAAATAACTATTATATCTAATCACCATTGCATATCTGTTGCCATAGATATGAGCTTGCTGTCATAATTTGCTATGTTGCAAATGAAATAACTCACTTCATTAACATTATATGTGAAATATATATGTTGCTCCTTAAATAATTCACCCGGTATATAAATAGTAATTCATAAGTTTATGTAGTCAGTTACTGCTGAAAATGTCAATTTTTTAAACGAAATGTGCATCTAATTCACTAATGGCCGGTTGCTAAAGTAAGAATTATCTCTAATTCAAGTTAAAATCATTTGTTTTTTTATGTTATAGCATACAAAAACAAATGATTTTAACTTGAGTTAGAGAAAACTCTTACGTTAGCAACCCGACATAAATAAAAATTTGAAGAAAAGAGACAAAAGTATTTTATTTAACGGTTCCATTATATTAACAGACTCCAAGACTAACGGTTACTTTGGATTTGACAGTGTTTCATAAAATATTAAATAATAATATTGACGGTCCATATTTAATTAAAAATATAACTTATAATTGTCATAGCTATGGTCTGAGGACAAGGAATTTAACGTATACAGATCAGCATAAATCAAATTTGGCTCCAAAATAAACTTTAACCAGAATATCGGATACCTATAATAATCTGTGCACAAACACATACACTTTTTTTATGTAACTTAAGAGTAATTCTCTCATTTTTTAAATTATTGTCTTTTTTTAAATTTATTTATTAATCGCTCAAACTGAATTTACATGGTTTTTGATGTACATTTGCTAAATACTTGTTTTCTTCTATATCATCTTCATTCATTTTGGCGTTCATACAATTAACTATGTATTTAAATTGTAATAATTAATAGTTAATTTATATATACTGAGATACGTGAAAATTGCGACACTCTGTTGCTCCTGCTGTGTAGCCTCTCTCTAAATAAATAAATAAATAAATTCTTTACAAAAGAGAATTAATTCCGCAAATAATATTATAGAACATTATTATCACTCAATATAGTATATGTAAATAAGAGTAGTTATGTAAAGTAATAATAATAATAAAGTTATGATAATCGTACGAATGAAACTTCAGAATCCAATTCAATTTATTTGACCCTGACATCAGCCACAGGCTCTCATATTTTATTAATATACGCGCAAACTTCAGTAGCATGAAAATAATACCAACATATTATGTGATACAGCTTTTAAATATGTTTCTTTAATTATGTATAAACAAGTATTGTTTGACGATAAAAATGGTTCTCCGCTAAAAAGCACTGTTGATCAACTTACTAACCTAGAAGAAGCAGTATCTTTTAAGCAAATAAATTGTTGAGTAACTGTAAAATAATAGAGTACTTAAGTTAAAAATTACTTAAATAATTAACAAACATGGCCCAACAGAGCAAATTCAGTTCAATTCGCAGTGCGACGTCTCCACAACTTATCTTGGCTCCTCGCGGTCCAAGCATCACGGCGCCTCCACCACTTGGTCACGTAGGTGGTTAGATGGAAATGCAATTCCTTGTTTTAACAATTAAATTTATTAAAGTAATTATCAAATTTACAATGTAATTGTATAATTTAATTTGTCCATGGAGTTGGAGAAGTCTTCAGTTTACTCCGTGTTGGCCGGAATCGGCTTGGACCTATCACCGAGGCGGAGGTTGCCCATCAGGGAGTCGAGGAGCCTGGAGAAGCCTTCTCCCACTCACATGATACTGCTGGTTGACGCACCAGATGTATGGGTATATGACGTCGGTATCTTGGTCGTCACTTTGTTGTATAGAACTTGAAGAGGAGTTGGCTAAGTTCCTCTGCCCAGATTTCATACGACACCCATGTACTTATACCTCTGATTGACCTAGTTCTAATATTCATTCGTCATGACTAATAATACAAATAATACCTCATTACGAAAATGCAGCGTATGCATTACGTAATCAGGTAACATATGCTAGACGCTGACAAATAGTTTTTTAATGAAACAGCTGTACGTCACAATGTCATAGGTGTCACAATCCTGACCTAATTAGTTAAAATTTTTGGCACACAGCAACAAAGGCTATTTGCGCCCAACGCAGCCCATTAACCCTGACCGAGGATTATCTTTGTGAAAATATCATCAAATGATTCTTCAGGAAATGAAATATTGTTCTTCAGCATTCTTAGACGCAGTTCAGACTTAGACAAGTTTTGCACACTGAATTGTTCTAAAGTTGAAAAGATTGTTACCATATATGGCTCGTAGTTTTAAAATGTTATCCGAGCGAGAAGTACTGAAAGTGTACTAAAAATGCTATACATCGAGTCTATGTATGAGTAAAACCAAGGAACTCTCTGGTTCGTTAATACACCAGTTCGCGTCTAAAGTCAGTTAAAATATTGGTCAGCAATTGGAAGCAGCTTGAAAGTTTTCGTGCACATCCTAAATCCTAACAGCCCTTGTATAGTAAATTTTTTAACTTATGGTTTAAAATATGCAGACATTTAGCCTGTATTATCAAAATTGATTCATACACTATTCATCACCACCTACTAGTAACATTATTTATGAAGAAAGAAGAAATAAACTCTTTTCTTGAAACCCAGAGTAAAACTAGTCAATACACTGATAGGGTGACGAAGTTGAGTGATTACCTGGACTTGTTTAGACCAGTGTTTCTCAACAGGTGGTCCGCGGAAATTTTCTAAAAGATGAAATATGGAAATATAGTGTAGGTAATCCATGATATCCACAAGATCAAATATTTTCATTGAATTAATACACGAATTTGTTTTTATTAATATTATGTTTGGTAAACTTAAATATTAATGCAAACCAAAAATTATATTGATGAAGAGATTTGGCTAGTTTTAACTATTATTAAGTAAAAAACTAATTTTTTATTTTGCTGCTATTGGCAGTATATATCGTATGTTAACATGGCGATTCAGCATTCAACCATATTTTATTATATGTATCATATTCACTTGTGATATTCTTTATTCTTAAAGTTTTGTGTTTATAGCCAAACTCTTAACGCAATATGCTAAACTTACAGGGTGTTCGGGATAAATTTGACATATTTATAATTGATTATGTTTTTCGCACGTTAGAGGTATTAACCCACACTACTCAACATTTAAAAGTTTGGACCCTTCTTCATTCATATAATGGGTGTTTTTTTTAGAGGTATAGAACTTTAAATTGCAATAAAACAACGATGGATTATGCGATTGACATGAATTTTTTTTTATTCGAAAGATAATCTTGTGGCATTACATTTTAAATATGATTTCTGGCATATGACCGCCACGGCTGGCTCGGATGTAGTCCAATCTGGACGTCCAATTTTCGATGACTTTTTCCAACATTTGTGGCCGTATATCGGCAATAACACGGCGAATGTTGTCTTCCAAATGGTCAAGCGTTTATGGCTTATCCGCATAGACCAATGACTTTACATAGCCCCACAGAAAGTAGTCCAGCGGTGTTAAATCACAAGATCTTGGAGGCTAATTCACAGGTCCAAAACGTGAAATTAGGCGGTCACCAAACGTGTCTTTCAATAAATCGATTGTGGCACGAGCTGTGTGACATGTTGCGCCGTCTTGTTGGTATGATTTAATGTAATGCCACAAGATTATCTTTCGAATAAAAAAAAATTCATGTCAATCGAATAATCCATCGTTGTTTTATTGCAATTTAAAGTTCTATACCTCTAAAAAAAACACCCGTTACAAGATGTCAGAGAGGATGGATGACTGGAACCCACCTGAATCATGGAAGAGAATAACTTGCATCATGATGATTCGTGCCGGCCATCAAAATAAGGATATTATGACTGTTGCCCAATGCTCCCTGAACACAGTAAAAACAATTAGGCATGAACTAGAGACTTGCAATGGTGACTACGAGGCTGTAGCAAGAAGAAAGATCCATAACAGACGATCTGATTGCGTTCGTACAGCAGAATTCCTCCGCATTTTTTCAGAGATGGCTTCAGGTTGAATTCAGATGGCTACGTGGAGTTTCTAAACACTGTAGTCAAGCCCTGGATAACAAAAGTAGTCAATGGTAGGCCGTATGTATGGCAGCAAGATTCGGCCCCTTGCCACACCTCTGGGAAAAGTCAAAAATGGTTGTCTGACAATTTTTACGACTTCACCAGTCCAAATGTTTGGCCTCCAAACTCCCCAGATCTTAACCCTATGGATTATTTTGTATGGGGCGCAGTTGAAAAAGACACCAATTGCTGTGCCAGTAATACAAAAGCCCAGTTAATGGATAAAATTAAGAGTGTTTTTGAGGCCCTTCCCAGGGATACTGTAGCAACAGCTTATTCCAGGTTCCGAAGCAGGATTGAATCTGTGATCGATGCTAATGGTGGTTATTTTGAGTGAAACTTGTTGATAGTATTGTAATTTCTGTGCCTGTTATTTTTTTTTCAATTCATTAAATTTAGTAGTTACAAAGAAGATTTCTTTTTTACTTACGAAATTGTCAAATTTATCCCGAACATACATACATATTGTAATATTAAATAGGTAATGTATGCTATATTTACAAAACTTTCGCATGAAACGTACTTGAAAGTGATGTCATTGTTTCAATAATATTTACAGAAGAGGTAAATTCACTGATTTTGTGGATCAGCTATAGTTATTAAATTGGTACATTTAAAACCCAAGGCAACACTTCTATTACTCGTGTACAATAGTGATTAATTCAGAAAAGACACAAACTACTTAATTTACTTTTTAGATATTAGATAAATTAGTCTACCCAATTAAGATGAGTTTTTAACTGTTATAGAAAAGTTATATATTTCCTGAAACATAATGTAATGCTCATCAAATTTCGCTTATATTGTTCAAGAAAATATTCAATAGAATAGTTAGGATTAAAAAGAAATTTTATTTAAAAATCATTTTTGAACATCTAGTAAATTTTATTTCTGTGAATAAAGTGCCTGTCATTTTCTTTTGAGTAGTAGATTTATTATTCTTATACGCTTTACTTTGGTAAAGTGCGAAAGCACTCAAAAAGCTCGCAACTGAAATGCAACCACGGAAGACTCCAGAGAATTTAGTTCCCATAGGAATTATCAAAAATGTTCACTGATCTTATATTGCTATACACAGGGTGTTTTCCGATAACAACAATTCTGAAACATTGACAGTTTAATAATGAAAAATAAAATATAAAATTTTTCAATATTTTAGAGACATGGCTAACAAAATCATAAGCTATTTCATGAGTTTCTGTCACATTTTTTTGAAGTTTAAAATATAATTTCATGTTGGTGCCTTGTCCACGATCCATTTCTATGACAACCTTGTGAAACTAGGTTTTACAAAACGATATGAATCGATAAAAATTGTATTGATTAAATGACACAACTTGTTAGTAGCATTCGCTGGCAAAAAGAAGAATGGGACAGTCTTACGATTATAATTTAAAGCCTGATAAAAAAATATTTAACCTTTTTAACATGCTGCGCTAATCTGTGCCCGATCAGTCCAAGGCTTATAGCAAACCGCAGTCTTTCAACTTGATGATTTCCTAGCAAAGTCGGGCAAGTTACTGGTCTTCTGGTTACAAGTCCTTATTACCTCAATCTCATTTGGACAGTTAGTGTTGACATTGTCAAATTTCTGCTCTTATCTGCGTCCATTCAATCCAAAGGCTTGTGAGCGGACCGTATTCTTTCTCCTTGATGATTTGCGAGCAAAGTCGGGCAAGTTACAGGTCTTCTGGATACAAGCCCTTATTAATGATCCTCTGATCTTGCCGCGTCCTCGCGGCTTTTTCTAAATATGACTGAAACATTAAACAACTTATTATCCTAACACGGCCGTCCTGCTCCTGCCACGTCCTCGCGGCATCTTCAGAATTTAATAACTGCAAAATAAAACAGAGGAAACGAAAACATAATGTTAGTTTTGCCCGTCTCCTTGAGGTTCCTGACCATCCAGAGTTTCACTGAACTCCTTCAGGTCCCTGAACATTCAGCGTCGAACAAAACAAACACATCTCTTTGAGGTCCCTGACCATCCAGAGTTCCCCTGAACTCCTTGAGGTCCCTGACCATCCAGAGTCAAACAAAACTAATTATGGCTAACACGTGCCATATCAGTATTGTACAGTGTGTCTTGCGGTACTCAACAAGCTATCAATTCTCAACTCAACTATCTATCAGTCTATTTGCTTACAGGTTGTCTACAATACCCAACAAGCTCAGTGACTGTCGCTGCTTCCTACTCAGTGCCTTATTATCACACATGCAACGTGCCTTCTCATTTAATCAAAGCAATAATATGTCTCTTACCCTTCAATCATCGTCACTTTTAATCATCATCTAACTAGTTACCTTCGTACTATTTGTCTGTCAATAGACAAACGCTAGTCCATTCTGACATTTTTTTTTATTATTATTTCTCTTCAGATCATTACATTTGTCATTTCAGGTAAACTACACCTTGATCTGTTATCAATCGAATTGGTAAAACAAGTAAAATCAAGCAGAGCCCTACGGTTCCCACTGTTTTAGTTCTGGTTGAAAATCGCCAAAGAACAAAGAATGCATTAAATGAATTTATCTCCCGGCTTTAAAATATGTTCTAAATCTGCAATAACTGTAACAAAAGATCTGCGCAAGCAATGCGCACAGTATTACATCGTTCACATTTAGTATTATATAAGTATGTGCATCAATTGTAAAATCTGTTATTTATATTGGTATTCTCGTCAAATATGTACAAATATGTACAAATATATCAAATATGTCAAATATGTCAAATATGTCAAATATGTCAAATATGTCAAATATGTCAAATATACCAAATATGTCAAATATGCCAAATATGTCAAATAAGTCAAATAACCGACGTCACATATATTTTTATTATTTTCTGGTTACTATCGTTACATATTATAAAGGAGGTCCAAGACCTAGTTTTGATCTTAACATGTATATTTGGTATTTAAGGTATGCTTTTATATATTCTTACAAATATTTTTTCCCTACCGAGTTTATAGTCGCCGAGTTGATCGTCGTCGATTTTACCGTCTCAGGTAGCAAAGTCGAATTGACCTACTCCGAACTTACCTTATCCGCCTTTAAGCGCCACCTAGGTGTTAAAAACCTATTTTTATCATTATTATTATTTTTAGTTTTCAGTTTTTTTGTTAGGTTTTTTTAATACTTCTCCTATGTGAGAGATCTCCTGGTTTAGTGGATTTTACAGAGAAAGCGTTTGTACAATTACAAATCATTAATATCCCATATTTAATTTATGTCCAGCTTGATTAGTTATTAAAGTATCAAAAGCTTTCTGTGCCTCCAACAGCTAATTTATTGGATGAAATATAATATTTATCACAATCAAAGAAATAAGGAACAGAACACAAAATACATTAATAAAAAAATAGTAAAGATCACTATTTGTACACCCAGACAACTTCGAGGTGATTTATCTCATATTAAACATAGACGTTATATTTTTATCTATTGTAAATTTTGTAACTTGTATCATTTAGTTATTATTAGTACGCACTACAAAAGAGAAAATCATTTGACATATGATTTTCACATTAAGACCTTCACGAAGATTTTAATACCACCATCTATTAGTAATTGTTGAAACCATAATCAAATTTAAAAAGCTATTTTATTGGTTACAGTTAACCCCATTTTGTAATCTATAAATTAGCTTGTAGCGATGTTTTAAGCTTGATCCGAGATAAGTGTCTAGATGTTACGTGAGGCATACAATATAAGAAAAGGAAATTAAACAAGAACGAGCGTGTCCGAGTCAAAGCAATAATAAAGTAGCGTGAACTTTTTAACACGTAAAATTATCTACCCTTCTTTTAAAAAAATGTAGACACATTTATAACAATTGTGTTAAATATCAGATTGTGTAAAAGCAGGGAAGTTGTCTGCACGAAAATATCTATGAAGGAAGTTAAACTGAATTTATGATATGCGAATTTGTTTAATTCGCAGGACTGAACCAACAACATGGTATAAAATCCGAAAAATTAAAAAGTTTATCAGTTGGTTAAATCTTTTGCGTACAACATACATGATTATTATACCTCTTAAAGTCAATTTATCCATCTGAATCAGAAGATAATTTTAAACACATAATTATAGACAATTTGCGAACAACAGAACGCACATGCATACGTAGCTTAGATATTGTAGGTTTTGCGAACCGTTACAACTACCTAGTAGGGACATAAGTACAGTTACAATAATGAATGCACCCAATAAAAATAATACAAATGAGCGCACCCAAATTTAGACAGTTGATAATCGTGAGTTAACCTATAAATTACTTTACTGTGGAAAGAATTTGATTTTGTGTTGTGTGTTACCATGGAATGGTCAGACAAAGAAAGCTGAATTGCAATTATTGCGATTTATAAATGTAAGATGGAAAAAACAAACATTTTTAAGACGCTACGTCCGCTCGGCATTAGTCGAATGTTTGTGTATCGGTGCATTATATTGTTTGAGGAAACTGGGGACATAAAAGACCGAAAAAGATCCGGGCGCCCGAGAACAGTACGCACGCCACAAGCTATCAAAGCTGTTAAGGCCAGAATAGCAAGAAATCCGTTGCGAAAACAAAAAATGATGTCCCGCGAAATGAAAATTTCGCGAAAGGACGGCGCGCATTTTGGAAAAAGATTTGAGTCTTGGGGCCTTCAAATGCCGCACTGGACAATTACTAACTGTGTTTCTTAAAAAAAATAGGATCGAAAAATCGAAACGCTTGTTAATCAAGTACGCCGGCGACAAACACAAGAAAATCCTTCTTACCGACGAGAAAATTTTTACTATACAGGAAAAATTCAACAAACAAAATAACAGGTCATCTACTGAAGCCTCGGAAGTAGTTCCAAGGATAGGAAATAGGTCACCACCCAGCTTCAGTGATGGTTTGATGGGGCGTTTCCTACGATGGAGTAACTGACCTTCATTTTTGTGAAAAAGAGGTGAAAACATCGGCTAGTGTCTAGCAACAAACGGTCCTAGAAGATGTTGTGAAATCCCTCAATCATACTCTCTTTCAAGATCAGTTATGGACCTTCCAGCAGGATTCTGCTCCAGGCCATAAGGCTAAAACAACCCAAACGTGGCTTTTAAACAATGTTCCTGATTTTATCGGCGTAGAAGGTTGGCCCGCTGCAAGTCCAGATTTGAATCCTTTAGATTACAAGCTATTTAAGAGGCCGTTTAAGAGGACAGGGTTTGCTACAAACGATATCCAAATATTGAATCCCTGAAACGGGCTTTAGCTCGAGCTGCAGCCAATTTTCCCATGGAAGTCGTACGTGCGGCTATCGATGATTGGCCTGTACGACTTAAGGCCTGCATTAAAGCCAAAGGTGGCCATTTTGAATAATTATATCAATTATGAATAACTTGTAAGTACAAATGTCAATAAAATTTGGTGAAAAACTTAGTTGTAGTTTTAATTTTATTTCATAAAATATTTGTAACAGTATTTATGTCCCTACTAGGTATTTTCATAATTCTTAACGCAATAAACGTTTGTAACATATACATATAGTATACATTAATAGCAACACATCTTCCGCAGCTAAAAACATACGCAGTATATTAATTAAGTTAGTTAAAAAAATTTAGCGCACAGCAACGTTAGCTGTTTGCGCTTACGTAGAATATTTAGAATTAAACTGTCAAAACAACGTAACCAACTAGCAATGTCCAGTGTCTTTATGTCTTCCCGAAAACAGATTTGGACAGTTTATAGCCGATTCTAAGTCATCGTTTGAAAAAATCTGCTGACATCAAGCGCGATATGAACCGCGCATAACAGAAACCCATGTATTCTGTTATGCGCGGTTGATATCTCGTGATTTTTTTATTTTTTTTATTGATTTATTTTCACGTGAAAATCACGGGAAGTGTCATCTTCTGAGGAATCATTAAAATTCTGGTAGTTGTCTAACACATTTTCTACGTCATTAACCTCGTTTCATCTCTTCACGTAAACATTGTTTCATTACCACAACAAGAATACATTATATAATTATTCGTACTTATTTATTATTTATTTAATACTGTACACAATTCATTAATTAATTTATTTACTTTTAACAGCACAATAACAGAAGAGTGGACTATTAGCAGTACAGATAGTACACTATTATCCGCTGATTTCCTTATCCGCGGATTGGCTTGTAACCCATTCCCTGCAGATCCAGCGGACATATGTAGTTGTCATCAGCAATTCAGTAGAAGCTTAACACACTGTCTTCGTCATTAACCTCGTTTCATCTCTTCATGTAGGCATTTTTACATTAGCACAACAAGAAAACACTCGATAATTATTTGTAATTATTTATTATTTATTTAATACTGTACACAATTTATTAATCAAACCCATTCCCATTCCCGCAGACACAGCTGATATACTGTAGGTAGAAGACAAACAGAGCTAAATCATACAAAAAAGCAGGGTTGTCTCGTTTTGAATTTTTAACTTAATTTTTTTTTAATGTTAGTTTAGTTAAAAATATCTTTATTTAGTTTCATTGTTTTCGTTTTAGTTAAACTGCAGACGTAATTTACTATCACGACTCGTAGCTATCACGCGGTATAGTAGCCCTTTTTATTACTTCGATTTGTCTTATGTTTAGACACGTTGCAGTTTTTTTATAAAAGTGTTGAGATTAGTTAGTCATAGTGTTAAGACGTATTATTTCAACTCAATGTTACGTGTGTATCACGTTAGTCGGTTGTACTAAACCTCTATTCAAATATAAACTCTCGCAGTAATTAAATATAAATATATTTAGTGATTTTATCAAATATAAAATTGTCTGTGTGTGTTCTTCAATTGCAAATGTTCTATTAGTGTCATCCTGAAGTTTCCTCAGCATCTGAGTACCCAGAAGACAGCTGTCCACGAGAATCAAGGTTAGTAACATTTGTTTATTGAATAATCACATAAGACACTGTAGTCAAACTTCCGTCGAGTCCACGAAATTACATTTTTGGTATCAGTATTACATATTTGGGATTATTTTGTAATTATTGTGTGGTTGTGCAGTCGGTATCACCAACCGGGTACCACTCTGGTCTCTTGAAGCTCTTATCGACCAAACACACTCATTCTTCTCTTCTTTCTCCCTTGCTTAAATTTTTTATAAAATTTAGTCCAAAAGTTTTTTCATGGCTTTGTTTTTTCTATACTTTTGATAAAACCTTCTGAACTATATTCCCATATGCAAAGTAAGTTGTGTACCTCTTCGATAAATACCTCGGTGTCAAGACTGGTCGCCATTTCACAGTAAAAAAATAATAGCAATAAATAAGTAAAAACAAGTCCACGAACCTTACAAACGTTACCAAGTGACATAGAATTAGTAGTTAGCTGCAAGTGGTTGGCCTGTCGCAACATATGTGTTGCAATGGCCACTTATGACTACAATTTTGTGGGTGATCCAGTCCACGCATTGGGACAGTCGTCCAAACCGATTTCAGTTAATGGTGCTTGTGAATACTATGATGCGTTTTCATTTTAATTCCACACCGCTTACAAGTTAACGACAGTGGTGTGGTTATGCTGTGGTACTTATAAGTTTACTCTTATGTGGGCAGACTTATTTCTACCTGCAAGAAATATATAAGATGTTAAATAAAATTATATTGTATAACTTTTTTCAACATTCAAGCTTTGAAACTGGTTAACGCCGAAACTAGTTAATATTGTAAAATAAAAATATTTGTAAAACTACCAATTGTTTCATTTAAGAAACGTTTCACAAGATTATCTCTCCTTGCATATGAAATTTATCGACTTTATCAAATGTTTCATATATATAACGTTGTACAAGATCAACTCTCGTTCCATATGAAATTCATCGACTTTTGAGAAGAAATCTAATTCGGTAAAAACATGGGATTTTTAATGCTTTAAAAAGATGTTATATTGATTACAATAATTTATATAAATCTTCATGAGAAATGCTCATCGTACAAACATGTAGATATGAAGACATGCAAAAACTTCGGCAGTTTCAGAAAAGTTCTACTAAAAACATTATTGACGCAAAGAATATACACAATTTTCTATGAGTAATCTGCCAAACTTCAAGGTATATTAGAAAGAAAAAAGTCTTTCGAAGAAAAATGCCATTAAACAATTACTGAAATTGTGCATTTTGGTCATAACATAAGAGTAATCGTAACTGCTAAACAATGTTATAACCTGATTTGGCTCATTTTCGATAGCTCTGTTGTAGCTTGTTTGATCAGCACGATCCCAGACTTATTTTCGATAGATTATCATTTTGTATGTAACTGGACTTGTGCACAACTGTACAAATCTGTATAGTTACTGGTTAAATAAATTTTAGGAGACACATGAAAAAACTTGCGGAGAACATCAATAATCGAAACGAATTACTTCAAATAATATTAATACTGCTGCTGAAATTTGTCTTAACCCTTAAATTTTAAAGAATATGACAAAGGCCTTATTTGAGACCGTACTCAATTGTATATTCAAATCGCAGATGATTATTTTGTACAATTATTTAGATTTATTTAGTTATTTACTTCGATATTATTTGAATTTCTTAAATAAAATACGTTATTTATTAAATGTCTTGCATTTTTTCTTTCGATAAGCCATAGCTCTGGCCTCTTTCTTGAATCGGGCCGGATGTTGATAAAGGTACCTTTTCTAAATTAAAATTAATGAGGGCTAGAAGTTTGGCCGATTCCTCATTGGACACATTATATAACTAATATCGCCTACAAAAGTAGTGACACGGTAAATATGAAAATAAAAAATATATATAAATACGGTGCGTTCGAATTGTACAGGGAAAAGCGAGCGCTGAACAAATGGTTAATGTTGATGTGTAAGTACACTAGAGGAGCACAGCAACTCGATGGCGAAGCGAACTAAGCAAGCGCCTGTCGCTGTGACGTGACGCTTATAAAAACTATTTTTTCCGAGATCTTTTCAACGAATTATTCTATTCTTTCTCCTATTTTGTCCTTATGATCATACGTACTACAATTTTCTGTTGAATTATTTTAATAAATTAAGATAATGGATCTAAGCAAGTTAATTTAGTAAAAGTATGAGAATTTTCCGAAAATGGCGTACCATATTTCCGGGCATCTAATGTATATTTCAATAATAACAAATTTTATTACATCTCAAAATGAAAAACTGTTTATTACTTTCTGCAAAAACAAACTGCATATTTATCTATATGTATATGTGTATATTATATCTATATGTGATGCAAAATCGCACTTCGTTGTAAATGATATGTCAGAAGGCTGCTTGACAACTGTATCTTCTACAGTTTTTAAAAATATTAGTACTTTTCCCGCCATTCTCCATGTAGTCGGACACAAAGAGCGTGCTTTAAATCCGCGCTCGACTGCAGAACGAATAGAATCGAGTTTGCTCTGAGCATCAAACGCTAGATCTAAACACTAGATAGAATCTAACATTAGATAGAACGCTATTCCTTAAAAAACATTTGAGTAATACTCCGCGAAATTGAAAACCAGGAATAACATTCTACAAAAATTGGCCGGAAAAACATGGGAAGCACCGGCAAATACTTTGAGAACTACTGCGCTTTGGACTTGTTTATCCAGTACTACTGCGCTTTCAGACCACGATTCTTACTTTTCTTCTGGAAGGTTCAGTTTTAAGCAAATAAATATTTCTACTAACTAATACTCGTTCATATTTGATTTTGTGAAAGATCAATTTTGCGCCCAAATTGCTCTATTTACAGATTATGACTTAGGTGAAGACATCCAGGAGTTCGGTGGAACGAGCTTGGTAGAACTCTGTAGAGTCGGAGAGTTTGGTGGAACTCTAGATATTATTAAAATGTAAGAGAGCCGCGAGGACGTGGCAGGAGCAGGACGGCCGTGTTAGGATCAGATCTAGTTCTTGTACGTCCTTTGTAATATGTTACGTTAGCAACCATAACATAATGACATATATGTTACAGATTGTAAATAGACGTAATAATAAATGCTTATATGTGCTTGGATTAGTGTGTTTTAATTGATATTATCATGAACGCTATAAAGCGTTCTATCATATATATATATTTTTTTCTTCTCCTTAAAATCCAAACGGATAGTAAAAAACCATATGGAACATGTCTAAGTCTAGTATAAAGCGTGCTCGGTGTTAAAACGAACGTACTGATGCGTATTTACTATCACACTGAATCCATTACAACTTAAATAAATCGCTTTATTTAAGATGATTAAAGTTAAGTTAATTAATTAGTAAATTTTGTGGAAAATGCATAGCTGGTAGTACCTATCAGAATCAACTAACATAACCAAATGCTGAGAACGTAGCTCCAGAAATATATAAATCTTTAAGAAATTGCAAAATTTAATTAAAAACAATTGAAGGGATTTTCTCAGTGTCAAAAGAAGTTAACAGATACACGCTCGAAAGCAATTGAATTGTTTTTGCCACATTTCCGGTGAACCATTCCTACCCTCGGGGATCCACGAAAATTCACGAGGGATACTGCAATCGCCAACTCTCGTGTGATTTATCTGTGGGCCCGAACAAAACGAGATTACTTCGCTGTTGCTACACCACCGCAACCAAACTCTGGGCTCTAATCAACTCTTTCCAATCATCTTAAAACCTTCATGTACCTCTGTTTCCTCTCTTACCCCCGCGTACATTTAAGCTTGTTAATTTTGTGTCGCTAAAATTGCTGTTGGAGCAAACGAATAAAATATTAATTACAGTTTTTTTAATCACGTTTTATAAAGTAATATTTTGAAGTATAGCACGAGGTTATACTGCGTGGAACAACCTATTAAGTTAGATAGGTAGGACTGATATTGATATCATAAAATAAATTTATGTAATTTTTTGTAGGCTGATGTTGCGTTAACTATTAACGCAAAACATCCCTAAATTGTTGTTTTGCTAAAAACTTTACTTATTTCAAAAAAAAAAAAAAACGATTTCATTTCATATGTACTCGTCGATAACCATACTACACTAAAATAAAATAAATATATACAATAAAAATAAACTAGTGGTAACGTGGTTTGTGAGTCTTGAGGAGTGTTCCGAAAACTACATAATTATTCATGTTAAAAGAAAAATGAATACTAGTTTAGTTACTTATCTGAGTTATCACCAATAAATTGTGGTGTATTTTTTTAAGAAGGACAGATCAAGAGGGTGTGAAATGATATGTAACAGTTGGGCAATGTAAGCCACTCAGGGTGGTTCTCTTTTTATGGGGAGTGGAGCTTAAACCGTCGTAAGGTTAAGTCATGTTTTGGAGTATGAACGTTAATGTAGTGCCCATCTAAAGAAATGGAGACACAATTTTAAAAAAGATGTGAGACACACTTGGTTATTTGGTCTAGTAGACAAATTAGTAATTAGTGTTTAAGAGACTCTCGAGTTAGTGTTTTGACTGTGTTTCATTGGAATTTAGCTGTCATCGCTAATTTGTAAGTCTGGTGTAAATATTGTAAATATTAAATCCCGTAACGTAATTAAAGTAGGTTAGTAAAACGTTGTCATTAATTGAACAACCCTTAACTCCTTCCAAGAATCATAGCAACCAGCTAGCGGACATAAGGGGGGGTCCAGACTTGATCCGCTCGCAAATCTGGATACTTATAATGTGAGGGAGATCATTAGTTTGAGGAATGAGAGTAAGTACAAATGAAAATACTTAAATTCAAACAGCCAACCGTGACATTTTTTATTATATATACGTAGGCTCCCCACAATATAATGTTTTAAAACAAAAGATATTCTTGTCTTTTCAGATACTAAAAAATAAAAGATTCATCCAGCTAATAGTATCGAGCTGTATGAGACCCTAATAAACCCTATATACCTGACACATAGTTCTAGGTAAACAAATTAAACTTTCTTCCTAACTTTTAAAATAGAGTTCATCGAAATATTAGATATGTGCCTAAACTTGTGAAACGTCGTGATTTAATAACTCTAAATTTTGTTCATTAATTATCCATCTTAGAGATTTTTAAACTTCTGCACGTGTTTTTTTGTCCAATAAAATTAAAATGCGACCCGAAGACAGTGCACGAGCTGCGTCGTTACACGAATATGACGTATTATTCAAATTTTCCTGGTGTATTGAATATAGCTAAAAACACTGTTAATTACGCTGTGAAGCATCATCAACGATCTGGTCCCTACAAAAAGAAACCTAGTTCAAGTCGCCCATAAACTCGAAACGACCAATTTCTTACCCTAGCTGTCGCGATGGTGACTTCCCGTTATCTTTTCTCGCATGTACCGTCCAAGAAGGTCGAAATTTGGCAGTTTTACCACGAACTGCTCAAAGACGGTTAAGGTAACAACTGCTTGTGTCTAGAAGACCTGTAACTTGCTTAGATTTGATCGCAAATCATCGAGTAGAAAGACTGCGGTTCTTTCGTGACTGGACACAGATTAGAGCAGATTATGTGTGGCGGTTGATTAAAAAATTTCGAGACGGCTAGAAGTTCTCAACATGCAGTATTTCCATTCGGTGGCTCTTTTATTCAGGCAGGGATATCAATGCGCTGATGGATGCAAAAACGAAGATAAGTCATACGTAAGAAGATAAGACATCTTTTTCACGCCCATCAGCGAATGCACTCTCATACCGAGCTTTTTATGATTTAGCACGGCGCTTTAATTGCAGAAAGGATTATCAAGTACTATTTAGAAAATCACTTTGTATCTCATACTCCTTATATTAACAATAATTTAACTTTAATACTCAATAATTCACATCCATATATAGCGCGAATTGTGATTGAATCTCTCGATGACGTGGAAGTTCGTGAATTACGATGGCCAGTTCGCTGCTCCGATGTAAATTTGATCAAAAACCTTTGAGATATACTTGGGCAACGCATTAAATATCAGGTACCAGTGTCCAAAAACTTCAGCAGTTAAAGTTAGAGGAGTATAGGAAAATAATCAACAGATAGAGATCACTAACCAAATTCAAAGTAGGCAAAAGTGTCAGAGAACTATTGAAAGTTAGAAGTGGTAAAATACGTTATTAAACTTGATGTGCCAGCCTTATATTAGCAAACTTTACCACAATATGTCATTTGCAGTCATTTTTTTGGTTCTTGTTGATTTTTTTGTAAATAAAGCTTTTAATTAACTCATATGACATTTTTGTCATCTTGCTACATCCTATTCTATATCTCATAATACATTAAAAGGCATTAAACCTAAAAATTTCAATGTTATTAAGATATTTAGCATTGTCCCATTGTCATCAGTTCAAATTTTATACAAGGCTGAGTACAATGAAATAAAAACAAATTAACTACCTTGATGTTGTTAAGATCCCAGAAATAAAATTGTGAAAAAATAAGTTTTGTTTGTTTTTTAAATATTATAGCGCATTAAAGACCATTGGTACTTTTAATAGCAAAATTATGGTAATATAAATTGTGAGTCTTGAGGAGTGTTCCGAAAAGCAAATCATTATTAATATGGTTAAAAAATAAATAACGAGACAAAATCGTGCAGCCTTTACGAAAATTTGAAAGCGCTTTCCTATAGACCGAACAACGTTCTTGTAGAAGATATTCTGTTTACAAGATATAAATCTTGAAAAACAAATCTTTAATTATTGAGATGCTGCAATTTTTTTTTAAACTGTATGGTGTAGAAATCTGTAAATTTAGCGGTGCTATATCAAATAATGTAGACCTTCGAGTTTTGAACGTATCGTCGTGTATTAAGAATTTTATGAACAAACACATGACAAATCAAATAACTTTAGACAAAGATGCTGAAATATTAGCCATTTGTAATTATAAGCAAAAATAACGATGGCTATTTTCACCTAACTAAGGCCATGCCATTTTTTATACGGGTTCTATGACACAAACTTTAATTCTTTTCATCGGCACGCTGCTTGAAATGCGGAAAATCATATTTTTTTATTACAAGATCACGTGACCGTTTGAGCCCTTTGGAACCCTGCGAATCGCATGCCTATAATTTTTAAGACTTTATTTTAACTCTCTTTTACTAAAGTTAGTTAGTTAAAATTTTTGGTGCACAGCAACAAAGGCTATTTGCGCAATTTCTTTTGATAAAAGGGTAAGCATTATTAAATCAGACAAAAACACAAAATTTTATGTAAGTGGAAATGCAATTTTCCATATATCCGGAAAGCATGCAGAGGTAAATATTCTCTCATCCAAAAGGCATGCTGTATGAAATCGGAGACCACAAACTGTCATGAGCTCCAAGTCTATAATAAACAACGTACTGTTGTGTTTCTCTCTCACTCACACTGGCAAAATAGTAAGGGAAATACAAATGAAGTTTGTCAATCAATTTTTGTTTATTGTTCAGGTATAGCTACGACAAACGTACTTATATTTACAAACGTGTACCATAGGTTATCCCACCTCGGGGTTTGTCTGAGATTACTAATGTTTTATAGTGTCATTCGTACTGAACCAGTGGCGTCTAAAACTCTGTCTTGCTATTTATTTCATCGTGTTTTTCAATAAATCTGCCGTTTTCAATACAATATTAGTATTTTAAATAACTGTTTTCTTTTATTTAAAATAATATGAGCGTAAAAGATAAAATGTTAAGAAAGCAGTCCCATTGATTTATGACCTATACGAATATTTCCTACGAGAGCAAGAAGAACAGTGGACCTTTGTTAACTGTACATGCAGTTCAGCAGGTAAATAAACGAATTAATATTTATGATAATTAAGATAAGGCTCAGAGTCATATATATTCACACTCAATTTGCATTATTTTCATGAATTTTTTGTAGAAACATCTTTCTTAGATAATGATAAATTATATAAGGTACGGAAATTGTTAATTTTTTTAAACAATTTTCATTATTTTTCACTTTTATAACTTGCAATTTTAGGTTAGATTTACCCATATATCAGCGTAAATTTGACGTCTATCGCAGCGCTAGGCTCGGTTAGGTTAGTAGAATGTGAGCGGAGCGAGCTATGGACTTTCTAGTTTAATGACAAAACCTTATCTTATCGTTAGGTTTGGAAAGTGTCAGGTTAATAGAATCGAGTGGCCCGGCGGCCTAGAATCCGACTAGGCTCAACAGAGGAACAGTGAGCCTAGTGGGAGTCCTAGGCCGCCGGGTCACCCACGGGATCGCCCGCGGTGTAAAGGCAGCTCAAAGGTCGGGTTATGGACACCCGTATCCAGAGAGTGTGGGTATGCCATGTAGAGTTACCTGGCGATGTTTCGGGGAGGAATCGTGCGTAAAACCACGCGAGTCTTCGTCGGGGACGCTTTGTTTTCGGTCTAGATAACCTGGTAAACAGGTCAAGTCCGAAAACACGAGACGGACTCCTACAGCTGGATACCTGAAGCCGGCGGGTACTGTCGGGGATCTGGTGGTGGGACTCGACATACTTTGCGGCCTGACTCTATAGTGCGTTTGAATGTGAGTTTGCAGTATACCTCTTATGAAAAATGAGAGCGGTATTGCCAAATGTTGTAAAAGTGTCAAATGTGTCAATTATAATAATATGAAAAACTCGTATGATTTACAGAAATCAACTCTTATAAAACTCAAAATAACAGTCAACAAAAACAAATGGTCATTTGTAGAATACTGCGTCTTCACAGATCAGCGCGTTTTAGAGCTGGCAACGTCGACAAGCAAGAAAAGGATAGTGTCATTGTGTAAACCCATTAGAGAGTATGAAAAAGAACTACTCCATATGCCCTGTACTGCAAACTCACCTTTGAACGCACTATAGGAAGATTACCGGACGAACGATATACAAGAACCAGGAAGAATCAAGACAAAATACAGGAAGAAACAAGATAGAAAACAGGAAGAAACAAGAGGGAAGGCAGGAAGAACTAGCCACTCCGTCATGAAGAATAGTCCACTACGACAGTCTTATGTCGGAGAGGAGGCAAGCAGGGTTTTTAGTCGGTATAAAAATGTCACCTGGATAAAAAATATATATATATATATATATAGAATCGATTGGAGCGAGCTACCTATCTTCTAGTTTAATGACAGAACGATATATTAGGTTAGGGAAGCGTCACGTTAATAGAACCATAATGTGAATTAATCACATTATGGAAACCAAAAATTGAAATAAAGAATGCCCACAAGATTAAAATTTATGCTAGGCCAATGGCCCAATTTGGATAGACGTGGCTAAAATTCGGAATATTCGAACATGACCTTGACTGAACTTTTTAGATAAACAAATTATAAGTGCAACATGTTTAAAGCAGGATCTATTTCTATTTTGCAATAAACTAAATATCTGACATTACTGTCCGTATTATTGTTAATCATTAACAGGAACTATGCGTATGAAGATTTTAATTTTTTTATAAATGGAACCATACAAAGAATTTATGATCCCTTTTTACTTTTAGACATGCTTACATTTTATTTTTTATAAAACTATGCTACAATTTTGAATTGTAATAAAGTTTTATGGGTAACGATAATATACATATACATATATATATATTTTTTTTTTTTGTAAATTAATTTTGAGTTCTTTCAAATTAAGCTATTTCATTCAATAGTTGTATCTCATCAAATAGTGCCAGTTACGCTGACGAAAATATTCATTCTCAGTTGCAACTTCTGTAGATGTTCTCTGGGTGTAACATTCTCGAACAGGCCCGTACTGGGTCAAAATGTGCAACACAGATTTGGCTATCAACACGTCTCATATAAAAGAAACTCTTTACCTCAGATAGGACTCCTTTTCTAAGCTATACAAGTTTGAAACAATTAAGAATTGTATATCGTCATGTCACCAAACACAATTTCTAGATTTTTCTTCAATTTCGTGGTTTAATAAAAATTGAATAATCATTCATTAGTTAAATAAATTGGATAGATTTTTATAGATTGGCAACACAGATCGTAATGTTTTCATGTTGATAATACGGTCAATTAATTAACAATGCTTACTTGCAAATAAAATTAGTTAATACCGATTCCCCAAATAGCCCACAATGCTAAGAAGATAAGTTATGTTATTTGACCTCCAGCTGAGAGTCACATTCTCTGTGTGATGTACCGTACGGTCATGCGAGGGTGGAATGAAACATAGTGAGAACTCTTAAGCGTAGAGAAAACTGGTGAACTTGATTTGTGATATTATGTCACATGTCAGGATAATGTCAGTAATATTTGATACCGTTCTGACATTTAGTTTGGTTTTGTACGAGAGAGAATTAATTAGAGTTTTGTTTCAACACTTAAAAATTTTGACAATCGCACAATCATTAAGTACCTTTTAACGAACGAGTTGTCGGTGAAGAAAATATATGGAGATATGGTTAATACACTGGGTGAGGTCGTACACAACCATTTGTCGGTCGGTGAATGAATTCAGTGAGGAAGAATCAATGTCAATGGTGATCGTTGTAGCGTAGGTCCGAAAACCTCCTCTAAACCTAAAATTGTAGACAGAGTCCACTTTGTCATTTTAAATGACCGACAATTCAAGTGGTCAGAAGAAGCAAAGATAATTAAACACTTAAAGCACACATTAATTTAGAATTTTCTGTCAAAAAATGATCAGTTTTTTTTTTTCACTAAAGAATTTCTGCTAATAAGAATTACTTATTAGCAGCTTATTAGCTTATAAAATTTTAATATTTTGTTATTAATTAGCTTTCCAAAGTCTGTTATACAGAAATAACAGGTTTTAACCACTTAATGCACTAACCCGTGTCGGACACGAGCATATACCAGGTCTACAAGTATGAAATGCGGATTTTTTTCAAACTTGCCGCGCAAACCGAGTTTATAGTTCAAAGTTTCAACACATATGGCGTTTTGTTAAGTTATCATTAAGTGTCAAATGCGTATAGTTAGTTAGTTAGTTGAAATTTTTGGCGCACAGCAACAAAGGCTATTTGCGCCTAACGCAGCCCATCTAAATGACTAGACTATATATTAAAAATAAAAATTTAGACAATAAATAAATAAATAAATAAAATCATTAAACATACGCATACTCAATAAAAGAAATCTTGCACTGACAAACACAAATAAATAATATAAAAAGTCGGTTCGAAAATTTGAACAGACTCAGGGTGATGGTAAGAGGCTGTAAAGGGGCCAATTACCATCGAATATCACAGTCAATAAATAGAAACACATTAAAATAAGGTGCAAGACTTCACACATAAAACAGTAAGTTCGATTCTTTCAGGAAGAGTATCAGCCTGTCCATGAGTACTCTGTCGTCACCTAAGGCAACTGACAGGTCATAGCACAGGCCTAACTTCTCCCTGACATCCTCGAACTGTACACATTCGGTTAAAATGTGTAACACAGACAAATCTGTGTTACACGTCTCACAGACAGGGGACTCTTCACCTCGAAGGAGGTGTCCATGGGTCCACCAACAGTGACCTATACGAAGGCGTGTGATGGCGGTTTCCTCCCTGCGGTTAATCCTGCAGGAAGAACCCCATGGTTTAACGTCTCCCTTAATCTGTCGTAACTTAACGTTCTGTGTGCGGCTCCACTCATGTTGCCACATGTCTAAAACCAGATGTGTCAGATGACTCTTTGCGTCATCTGGAAAAACGAAACTCACATCAATCATAGGTCTGTGAGAGGCGGCTTTTGCAGCTGCATCTGCCGCTTCGTTGCCTTTAATACCAACATGTCCCGGTATCCAAAACAGCTCTACCCTCACATTCTGAGCATTCAGGTTGTGGAGTAGCAACCGGATCTTTAGTACAAGAGGATGCACTGGATCTGGATCTTGGATACTGTTCAGAGCGCTCAGCGAGTCCGTCAAGATAACACTTGACCGACTTTGCTCTGACGAAACAAAACACAGGGCCTTGAAAATAGCGTACAGCTCAGCAGTGTACACACTCGTTATGGAGTGCAGACGGTACTGAAACTGTTGGCGTGGATTCAAAACAACGAACGCACACCCAACCCTGGTTCCGGATTTTGATCCGTCAGTAAAAATGACAGTATCCTCGAACCTAGGGACCAGTGTTCTTTGTAACTCATGTTGGTATTCGATAGGCAACGTAGTATCTTTATCAAACCTAGTTAATGTGAGGTTCACAAGTGGACGCGGTAGCGTCCATGGTGGAACAGCACACAAAACGAAACTTGCCATTTCAGGCATATTAAAATCAATATCGCCCAAAATGTCGAAAGTCCTCAGACCAAAAGGCCTATTGGCTCTTGGTTTTCTGTCATATATTTCTGTATGCCTATTTTGTAGAATAGGGTCATACGCGGGATGATCTGGCTTGGCACTGAGTGCAGCCGTATACCGCAAGGATAGAATTTTACGACGATTGTACAGTGACGGTTCGCCTGCTTCACACAGCAGGCTTAGTATTGGACTGGTGCGAAATGCACCTGTGGCCAATCTAACCCCAGTGTGATGTACAGTGTCAAGAATTCTTATCTCTTGGTGTTTAGCTGACCCATAAGCTAGACATCCATAGTCCAGCTTAGAGCGTACTAGAGAACGATATAAACGCAACATGACAGTGCGGTCTGCACCCCATGTCTTGTGACTGAGGACCCGCAATAAATTGAGCGACTTTTGGCATTTTTTCTTGACGGACAAAAAATGTGCCCGCCAAGATAGACGGCTATCGAACACGAGACCCAGAAATCTGGCAGTATCGGCAAATGGTAACTGTGCTCCATTTAGTGTGAGTGTAGGATTGGGATGTACACCCCTTTTCCTACTAAAATGGACACATACAGTTTTGCTGGTCGAGAATTTAAAGCCATTTTCGGTTGCCCATGTATCGAGACGATTGATAGTCAGCTGAAGCTGACGTTCGATTGTACTAGTCTTTTGTCCGGCGACAAAGATACCAATGTCGTCGACAAATATCGAACTCTGTACAGGTAATCGAATACATGAAGCTGCACCGTTAATGGCAATTAAAAATAGCGTAACGCTCAGTATGGAGCCCTGTGGGACCCCATTGTCCAGTGCGAACATTTGTGACAAGGTATTTCCGATCCGCACCCTGAAGCGCCGGTTCGACATGAAGTCTTTTATAAAGAACATCAAGCGTCCCCGGAGACCCCAGGAATGCAGAGTACGGAGAATACCATAAATCCATGCAGTGTCATAGGCTTTCTCAATATCGAAAAACACAGCTACCAGGTGTTTGTTTTCAACGAAAGCATTCCTGATAGCTGTCTCTAGTCTGACCAGATGATCTGCTGTTGAGCGGTGACGGCGAAAGCCGCACTGTGTGTTGGCCAGCAAGTCGTTTGATTCTAAAAACCAAATCAGACGCTTGCTGATCATTCGCTCCATGAGCTTGCAGAGACAACTGGTCAGTGATATTGGTCTATAGCTAGAGGGCAAGTGTTTATCTTTCCCGACTTTGGGGATAGGAATTATATGAGATTCCTTCCACTTGGTCGGGCACTTGCCCTCAGTCCATATCCTGTTATAGACATTCAAAAGCCTAGACTTAGATGATTCCGGAAGATTTCGGATCATACGATAATGTATCGCATCTGGACCAGGAGAGCTATCTTTACACTTTGACATCGCGCTATCTAGCTCTTCACGAGAGAAAAGCAGGTTGTATACCTCGTCATTCCTAGAAAAGAAATTTAGAGGTATAGATTCGAGGCCTGCTTTACGAGTTAGAAACTCGGGTGAATAATGTTCAGAGCTAGAATTGAACGCAAAATTAGATGCCAAAGTGTTAGCAATTTCGACCGCTGAGGTAACTACGTTACCATTTACCGATAGACCAGCAATGGCTGTAGCTGTATTTAGACCGGATATTTTCCGGACCTTCTCCCAAACTTTGGCCACTGGAGTGGCAACTGTAACGGTGCATACGTATTTGCGCCATGATTCGCGCTTGCTTTCTTTCACAATCCTCTTAGCACGAGCTTTCGCTCGTTGGAAGGCTATCATGTTTGTCTCTGTTGGACAACGACGGAATGTATTGAAGAGGTGTCTCCTTTCACGTAGCGCCAAGTCGCATTCCTCGTTCCACCAGGGAACGGGAACTCGACGGGGCTGAGTGGATGACAGCGGTATGCTGCTTTCAGCCGCGCTCGTGATGGAATCCGTGAAATGATTCACCTCTTCGTCTACGCTCAAGTTCGGAATATCCTCGTGAGAGAATGATTCTGCGAACTTGGTCCAATCTGCTTTCCGAAGAACCCACTGTGGCCAGCGGGATTCGGTAACAGTATTGAACAGAGGCCTTAAGAAGATTGGAAAGTGATCACTACCGCACAGGTCGTGATGCACGTCCCATTTGAACAACGGAGCGATGGCTCCTGAAACGACGCTAAGATCTATGGCACTGAATGTACCCGTTGCTGCACAGAAGTGCGTGGGTCTGCCGTCGTTCAAAAAGCTCAAACTCAAATCGTTCAACATAGTCTCCAGGTGACGTCCCCGTCGATCGTTCCGCACCGATCCCCAACATACATTGTAGGCGTTAAAATCGCCTAGTAGTATGAAAGGTGGTGGGAGTTGATCGATGATGTTCACGACATCTCGGATGTCAGTTCGAACACCAGGGGGAAGGTAGATAGAACAAATCGTCACCTGGAGGGGAAGTGCAACACGAACTGCTACGACCTGCAACTCAGTGTCAATGTCTACAGGATCGTGGTACAATGTGTCTCTAACGAGAATTGCCACGCCGTCACATGCTCTTGCCCCCGTAAGGAAATCCGTGCGAAACACGGAGTATCCTCGAGGAGAGAATGTGTCGGTTTCCGTGAAATTTGTTTCCTGCAGACAAACACACGAAGGCGCTAAATTGGAGAGTAACAGTCGCAGTTCTTCGTAGCGCTGATATACACCGTTACAGTTCCACTGGATTAGTGGACCAGTCATTTTTGTTTAGGGGAGTTACCCCGCAACCTAATGATCTTTGGTTTACCCTTAGGTTGCGGGTCAACAGCCATTTTCTCGGCCACGGTTTCACTTGTTTGTCCAGGTGCCTTGGTGGACACACTGGACTCCTTTTTTGATTGTTTTGTTCTCACTGGTATCCAGTGAGAACCAACGGGTCCCTTATCAGTCTCCTTTTCAGGAGTAACTGATGAGGGTTTTGTAGAAGCGACCATTCTCTGGTCGCTTCTCGTTTGTGGAGAAGACTGTGGGGTCTTCTCCTTAGGTGGTTGGGAGAACTGAGGTTGAGTGCGTTCTCCTTTAGGCGAGGGGGATTTATTCAGACCCGATCCCCCAGGTTGTGGGGTCTGAATACTGGTCTCTTGGACCGATTCCGCCACCTTTTCTGTTCCGGAATTATTCGCATCAAATCCTACCGCTTTAACTGTCGGACGAGGCACTGATTCTGTCTGTGTCTGGACGCTTGCTGTCTTCTTTGCTGCCACTTGTGCGAAGGATTTCGCAAAAGTGACCGGCGCAGTCTCTTTATACTTCCTCTTGGCGTCAAAATACGGTATCCTATCGTGCGTCTTGATGACCTGGATAGCCTTCTCCTCTAAGTACGTTGGGCAGTGGCGTGAAGTAGAGGCATGCGCCCCTTTGCAATTTACGCAGTGTGCCGCGTTTGGACAGGTTTCAACATCATGTTGGTCCTGTCCGCAGTTGGCACATATAGAAGATTTGCCACAACGACTAGAGGTGTGACCGTAACGCTGGCACTTATAGCATCGCATCGGGTTTGGGTAGTAGGGGCGAACGTTACAAACGTTGTACCCCACCCTTACCGATGTTGGACACTTGGTGCCAGCGAAGGACACCACCATAGAGATCGAAGGCTTGCCGTTCCGGGGGTTGAGCTTCTTGCATTCCACGACACCTTGCGATGCCATTTCCTGCACAAACTCTTCCTCCGTAACATACGCAAGGTCACGATCCGTTACGACGCCTTTGGAAGTATTCAGTGCCTTATGTGGCTGTACTGAAATACGAAACTCACCAAACTTTTCACATTTCTGGAGCGTGGAAGAAGCCTCAGTTTCGCATTCAATAAGTAATGTACCATCCGACAGTTTTCGCACCGATCTTATACCAGTTGCACACGTTTTTCCCAGCGTTCGGGCAACAAAGAAGGGGGACATCTCTTTAAAAGACTTTCCCTCTTCTTGCACCTTCACAACAAGAAAACGAGGCACTGGCGCACAAAACTCCACAGTTCTGTCAACCTTCTTTGCAGAAGGCCTTGCACATCCCTCATCGGATGACTGAGCATCACGACGAGGTCTCTTGTTTGATTTTTTACGGAGTTTACTCTCAACTTTGGCGGAATTTAAAGAAAAATTATCCCTCCGGGTAGTCGCCATACCCGTATACTAAGTTTCATCACCCTGCCATGCCCACCCACCAGGGAGCCCCACACAGGGGACGTTGGCCGCAAACCGGCTCATTGCGCCAGGCATGTCAGGATGATATAGCATCGGAGGAAGTAGTCACGGGCTGCTCGACCCGCTCGAGAACCAGTAGTAGCCAACTCTGGAACCGGGCGAGCTGCAGCCGCTCCCACAGACCCCCGAATACTTGTCTAGTGGCACGGCATTACCCCGGCATCCACGATCCAGTAGTGGAGCCACTCTATTCATGAACCGTGACACCAGCCGATTGACTGAGCTGACCAGACTCAGCCTCCCGTTTTACCGAATCCGAGGCCAAAGAAGGCGTGTTGGGATCGTACTGTCCGCGGGCAGCAGTCTCCCTCAACCGACCAGGACCCTCTTCTCCGGCGTTACGGGTCTCCACGCACGGCAAACACGTGGGTAGGAATTTAAGTGGGAGATCAAAGAGACAACAGATAAGCATATTCCCACAATCGGCTTCTCTGAACTGTCTCCTCCCAAATTATATGTGATTCAGGGTACGTGGGATCATCAGGCCCAAAAGCTCTATATGGTCAGGTGATGCGACCATTATGAACTTCCCTTGCGTGATTGAGGGTACGCGGGATCATCAGGCCCGAAAGCTCGACAAATGGCCAGGTGTTATGGCCATTATGAACTTCCCCTGCGGGATCAAATGCGTATAGGTTATTATTTGAAAAGTGATCCTATAGTTTTGTTTTACTGTGTTAAAAATGTCAAATTTTGTGCCAAATAAAGAACATTCGCGGACAGTACTACTGTTTTGTTTTCATTTGAAAAAAACTGTTGCTGAATCATACCGACTGCTTCGAGAAGCTTATGGTGAATATGCTCCATCACAAGATACCTGTGAACGATGGTTTCGGCGTTTCAAAACTGGTGACTTTGATCTTACAGACAAGAAACATGGAAAACCTCCAAAAAAATATGAAGATACAAAATTGGAAACATTGCTACAGGAAGACGATAGTCAATCACAAAAACAACTAGCAGAGCAGTTAGGCGTTAGTCAACAAGCTGTTTCCAATCGCCTACGAGAGGTGGGTAAGATCCAGAAAGTCGGCAGATGAGTTCCACATTCATTGAATGAGAGGCAGATGGAAAAACGCAAAAACACTTGTGAAATTTTGCTTGCACGATACAAAAGAAAGTCTTTTTTGCATCGTATTATTACTGGCGATGAAAAATGGATTTATTTTGAAAATCCCAAACACAAAAAATCATGGGTGAACCCAGGCTCACCATCCACATCAACTGCAAGACCGAATCGCTTTGGCAAAAAGCCAATGCTCCGTACTTGGTGGGACCAAAAGGGTGTGATCCATTATGTATTGTTAAAACCTGGTGAAACAGTTACTACCCAACGCTACCAACAACAACTGATCGAATTGAACCATTCGCTGCTCATAAAACGACCAGAATACGAAAGAAGACAGCACCAGGTAATCTTTCTTTCACGATAACGCTCCATCACATAAGGCAAAAGCAGTTTGCAACACATTGGAGGCACTCAAGTGGGAAGTGCTACCCCATGCCGCTTACTCACCAGACTTGGTCCCTTCAGATTACCACTTGTTCGCATCGATGGGTCACGCATTTGCCGAGCAGCACTTTTGTTCATATGAAAATGTAAAAGAATAGCTAGATGAATAGTTTGCGGGGAAAGGGGAAGAGTTCTACTGGCGAGGTATTCACAAATTGCCTGAAAGATGGGGAAAATGTATAACTTCTAATGGAGCATACTTTGAAAAAATAAACTTTTACTGTTCTTTTGAGTTTAATGAGTTTTATTTTTAAAAAAAAATCCGCATTTCATACTTGTAGACCTGGTAAACTTTCTTTACAACGTAATATGGTTGCTCGTGTGACACACGGGCATGTTCAACATTTACCAGCAAAGAATGCTCGTGTCAGACACGGATTAGTGCATTAAGTGGTTAAAATAGTACATCTAGTTGAAATATCAAAGAAACTCGTACTTTTTATTTTAACCGAGGAATTGGATATGCGGAAGCTATCCGTTATATGGGTCTGCTCTCTACAAAGAACAAAATCATTCGATATGAGGTTTGGATAAGTTTATTAAAAATTCTATGCATTTTTTGTGTCGCTTTGTATCCATGAACGTGACGTGGGTCCCTTATTATAAGCCCAAGACTAAGTAACAGTCCAAAAAGTGAATTCATCGCAACTTTACTACTCCAAAGAAGAAAAAATTGGTCACATTAGCCAGAAAGATCATGGCATCAATTTTTTGGGACGCAAATATCATCTTATAAATTGACTATCTTTTCAAGGATCAAATAACGAAGTACACTATGATGAACTTTTCGTCTTTCAAAAAAATAAATTCTTTAATTTTCAGTCTGATTTTACATCCCCCTCTCGTACTATCACTGTATAAAAATGTCTTTGTAAGTAATAATTGCCTGAGGCTAATCTTAAAGCTGAGTTGAACATAATCTAAAGGTGAAAATTATAAAGTGGAATATGTGGAGACTGAACCTGGATGTCTATTCTTTGTAGCTATCCACTTCACCACGGAACCATATTAATTGGTTGGCAAGGTAGCAAATTTTAAAAAAAGTTTTTATTTCAGGTTGGCAACGATATATGGCAACGCGGTCAAACGTTGTTGAGTTGTCCACATTGACAGGTAGACACACATTGATAGTTATTGGACTGAGCTTTGCTCTCCTCATCATAACAAGTGACGGAGACATAAGATAGGTATAAGCCCTTACATTATCTTATTCGCTTGTTTTCATAAGGATTTCTTTTGGATTAAAAAGTTTATCCTTATACTTTTTTTCTATTTAAAATAACTTCATTATTAATAATTCTGTAAAACTCAGTTTAATTACACAGTTCAGGTTAATTTAAAATGTCACACTATGCCATTGATTTTGCAAAGTTCTTGCTAAATATTTGAGCTTCAAAGATTACTTTGATTTAGTTATGTCAATGAGACAACGTTGACATATAAGCAACGTTTTAAAGTTGTAACATAATATAACCAACGTTACAAGTGTGGACAGGTTTGTATTATACTCATATTAGAAACATTTAGGTAAAAAGTTATTTTCAAAGCTACTATTATAATGTTTCAGGGGTGATAAAATAAATTAATGGAACGACGATAGTGTCAAGTAGATCCATCTGTGAGTGGACGCATATAAAATTATTTCCCATCAATTTAGGTCAGTTGCTTAGATATATTCAATAAAACAAAGAAATTACCCCAAAGAAAAATAAAAGCGGGCGACCTACTCTAAGGCCGCGAACATACAGAAAGTCGGCACCGCAATAAGCGCTGATCTTCCGCAGTATCAGTATCTGTGTACTGGTCGGCGCCGGTCGTCGTTGGCTACCCGTTTACCGAAACGTATAAGCAATTTAAGCAGCTTGTTGTCAGCGCTGAAACAAAAAAATATTTAAAAAATCTTGAATCATCTTCTTTTAATTGAAGAAAAAGGTGGTGGTATTCCCCATATTTACGTCTCTCTTGGTTTATTTCAGGTATACCTTTTCTTTTAAGTTTCATTTTTAAATATAGTGATCCTGTTAGAAACAATTCGTCCAAAGATGAATCAGAACTCGCCATTTTCACTTATTTCAACATATAATTGTGCCAATATACGAAAGGATAGCTATACACTTTCAAAGCGTTCGCTCTATTCTAGACCAATATAATTAAAAAATGTACGATAAATATATAGGTTATGTCATCTGTCAGTGTCACATGCAATATCAGCGTTTAGCGTGTGCTCAACCAGTAACCCAGTACGCTTGTTTTCGGTACCGATTGTCAGCGCTGATTTACCAGCTTTCTGTATGTTCCCGGCCTAAAACATTTTTGAAACTTACCATGACAACTAAAAGGAAGTACTGATTGGAGGTCTACGTCACATGGGATTAAACTATGGTCCTCCATAAAAAAAAACACATGGACAAAACGCAGCCGAGGAAGGAAAAACTGTTTCAGTCGACCAAGAAGATAATGGAGACGATTATTTTGGATTCGCAAGGAATCGACTTAAACACGACAATGAACGGGGAGTACTACGTTGGCCTACTACGCACAAGTTGAGCGATTCTATCAAGGAGAAAATCTGACTCGTGTTTTCCTCCTACAGGAAAAGAACCAGTAACACGGCCGTCGTTTCCAAGGCTGCTTCGAAGTAATTTGGATCCGAGAAGCTTGACTACCTATACTACAGCCCAAACCTGCTTTCCAGTGATTGTCGACCCATTCGACAACACTAACCAACTATAAAAAGTTTCAAATTTAACAGTAATGAGAAGGTGTATATCCCAGACCTGGCCCCCAGTGAAGGCAACTCCGTTTAAAGATGCGAAATACTTACAGGAGGTAGAAAATTTAATAGTGATTAAGAGTTGTACCTTGCAGTTTACAAGCATTTTGCAGAAGAAACTGCGGATTATTTTTCCAAGAATATCGGAATGTTAATTCAGCAATTTATACCCCCTATATACACCAAAATATATTCGAATACCTATATTCGAATTTTACCAAGACAATCAGCTATTCAATATATTAAAAACAGGTTATTATTTGTCAGGTTACAGGTTACAATACTAATTTATTTGTATTGTAATTGTGAAATCAATTAATTAAGAATTAAACTGTCATGTAATATAAAAAAAATAAAATAAATAATGAAAAAAAATAGGTTGCCAACATTTAAGTTACTGATAAGTCAAAGAATATTAAGTTATTTTAAGACCTGCGGGATAATATAAAACCTACGTGCTCAGCATGCCATTTTGACTGTATTATTTTGTAACAGCAAATGGTTTCGTGACGCCTTCAGTCGGGATTTTTAATAATACAAAATTATAATTTCCAGTCTAGTTCATTTTAAAATTCAAATTTCTAGGCAACGCAATATTTCTAAATTATAATTTTTATAAAAAATTTTAAATTACATACAATAAAAAAATTCCTGCGGAACGTAGATGACACTTGGAATATATTATGTAACTTAATTTATTTTTACCACTTGTTTGAAATTAAGCTATTTATTTTCAATCGTGAAATCGTTAATCCCAGCATCTGCAACTAAACTTGACATACCTTTACGTATTTATCCTTTTTTGCACTAACCGTTATCACCTGATCGCTAAGCAAGAAACAAGACGTATTTGTTATACACTGATTCGCTAAACGTCTTACAAAGCTTACGGTATCTCTAACCAAAAAAAGAAAAAATTTAATGATTTAGGAACTTCTTCATGAAGCACGTATCAGAAAAAATATCCACACAAACTTAATCCGGACACCCGTCCATGTAGGAATAACAGGAACAAAAAAATTGACCAAGAAGCGAAGGAAGTTATCCAAGAACAAACAACACAGACCTTTATAGAAGATGAAGACTTAAAATCCGAAATAATCAAGCGTATAAATAACAAATCGCAAGAAAAGTGGTCCACTCCAACGAACAATAAACTAAGGCAAATCAAGAACAGCACCAGAAAGTACCAGAAAAACTAAAACAACAAACAATCATAAGCCGACTGAGAATAGGATGAACGGGACACAAATAATATCTATTTAAAAAATCACCGAAACCAACATGCGATTCCCGTAACGAAGAATTAACAGTCGAACATATCACCAAATGTCTAAAATATGACTACGAACGCCGATTACACCGAATACCTGGAACCCTGAAAGAAGCCCTATAAAACAAATTCGATAAGATAAAAAGTATACTTAACCTCTTGACACAAACTTGTACAATTATAAAAAGCACAATCGGTGCTCACACTTGTAAAGTTGAATTTTTTCTTGCGGTCATCAAACCATCTTTATCTTCCTAACATGCCTTTTTGCGCTAACCGTTATCAAGTGATCTCCAAACTGTCAACAAAATTATATATAATCATTATAGAAACACAAATACTGATCTTTTATCTTCATTCTTGAATCTACAACATCTTAGAATTCATCCATAAAGAGGTACTCACCATTGCTAGTAATTACTGAAGGCTGAGCCAACACCCAAACAGATTTGGAAATTATTAAAAGGTGATAAATCAAAAGAGTCAACCAACTTCAAAAATAAACCCACTTCAGCAATTATTTAGATTTAGTTGGTTACGTTTGAAAACACGTAAAATAACAATTTTACGTTAATTAAGCTAAGTTATAACAATAACTTAGCTTATAGCCTGTGACGGTTGGGGATTTTATGTACTGGCCATTATATTCGTCCTGCCCTACGTTGTGTTTTTTTAGGAAATATTAAGTCGATTCGTTCTTGGGGCGGGAAGCTATGCCAACAGTCAGTAACGAAAAACTGCCTTCTCGCTGTAACGGCCTCTCTATGTCCCTTTTCTGAGCTGTAACTCAGTCTTATATATGCTTAAATTCTAGACGAAGAATTTGTCTCTCCAGTTCTCATAAACATATACATAATCCAGATCATACACATAGTTAATATCTTCTTTCGACACAGACCTATTAATGACTATTTGACACATTTGGGTTGTAACACTCACAAAAAATGTATTCTTAGAATTTTAAGTTAAACACTAGAAATATTTAAAATAAATATAATATATCAATCAGTGAACAGATGTAAAATGTCATCATTTGCGGTCAATTTTTATGACGCCTACTTATATAGTTTTTGTGTGTATACCACTTAAGACACTCGAAACAAAAGACACAAAAAAAAGAAAAAATTTAATGATTTAGGAACTTCTTCATGAAGCACGTATCAGAAAAAATATCCACACAAACTTAATCCGGACACCCGTCCATGTAGGAATAACAGGAACAAAAAAATTGACCAAGAAGCGAAGGAAGTTATCCAAGAACAAACAACACAGACCTTTATAGAAGATGAAGACTTAAAATCCGAAATTGTCTCTCCAGTTCTCATAAACATGTACATAATCCAGATCATACACATGGTTAATATCTTCTTTCGACACAGACCTATTAATGACTATTTGACACATTTGGGTTGTAACCCTCACAAAAAATGTAATCTTAGAATTTTAAGTTAAACACTAGAAATATTTAAAATAAATATAATATATCAATCAGTGAACAGATGTAACATGTCATCATTTGCGGTCAATTTTTATGAAGCCTACTTAAATAGTTTTTGTGTGTATCCATTTGAGACTCTCGACCCTCTTGTGACAGCCCACATCTGGTCGCAGGTATCGGAAACGCCCTTGGAAGTTAATCTGTTTCTCTTTATACTTTGGAATGCGTAATAAATGATAAAATGAAAAATAAAAATAAAATTGGGTACCAGTGGCTGTACCATCACGAGCCTTAGACAGAAGACACATTTACAAGCTAAATAAATAATATTCTGACTCTCGTCCATTTTTGGCTTATATTCGAATTCTCTGACCAGGTGAAAAAGCATGGTATTACTGCATAAAGTATAGTAGCAATATACTCCGCTACCGAAAGAAATCATAGTATATATAATAGTAGTAATATCAAATAATAGTAATGGGTTCAAGTCTGGCTTGGTGAGAATCGTGAGGTTTTAGGAAGGTTCAATCAAAGTCATAAAATCACTCTCAATCGGCTGAAGATCGTGGGGGCAAATAATAATTCAAGGCAAAAATCTCTCAGTAGCTTATCCAATTCTGGTCGATTTGTACAATGCGTATATTTTTAGAGACGGTGTACAAATAAAGTCTCAATAAATGATAAAGAAAAGTACAGTTTTACTTTATTTTATTAGGATTCTTTAAAAATACTAGTTCTTTTATTTAGCCTCGTCTGTACTATAACCGAATCTATTACATTAATGCCCGGTTGCATCATTATCATCATTAATCAGCCTTTCTTGTCCACTTCTGAACGTAGGCCTCTTCAAGCTTTTTCATTGCCCGGTTGCATATAAGTCTTAAATTTAGCAAGCTAAAACTAGTTAAAAACTCATTAAAACGCATAGAGTTGCTAGGCAGTTTTGTGTTTTACAACAAGTTTTAACTTACATCTAATTTTAAGCTTCTAATAATTAATAAACAAAATATATTTAAATTTTCCACCTAAAAACAAAGTGGTCTGTTAGATTATGTTGATTTAGGCAGCTTTCACACTAGAGCAACGCAATTCGAACAACCGACCTAACCAACTAGTTGCATTCATCTGACTCATAAGGATTTCGTTGAAGCATTCAAACATGCGCGATGTGCCAGATTCAACCAACTAGTCTGATGCAACTAGTTGGACACGACTGGACATGCCGGTCGCACGTGAACCAGTTTCATCAGTTTTACATTGAATTTATAATTTTATTTAAAATGAACGACGAAGCGTATAGCGTGAAATTGGTACAAGAAGTGGAGAATCTTCCGGTGTTGTACAATTTTACCTTAATTTTACCTTAGCGTTATTAGAAGAGTTTCTTCTACACGAATACACCTCCTAAATTTGGTATCCACTTTTCTTATTGACGGAGCCACCATATCAAGCAGTTCTAAGAAGGTTGCTGGACTCATCCTGTACATAGCTTTAAATTTAACTGGATCTCGTAGTTCCTTTGCAGGTACAAATAGTCTCCGTTTAAAATTTTTTACAAAATATGGGTGAACCCAATGACGTCTTTTCCTTTTTTTTTTTTCTTAAGTACCACCACAACATTGTAATATCGTCGTCTTCTTCTAAAGATTCCATTGTGACTGATTGCGATAAATGTGAAAATGTTTGTATGCAACGATTGCGTACAACTGGTTGCATACAACTCATAGCATGCGTTGCGTTGCTCTAGTGTGAAAGTTGCCTTAGGGTTGTGGGCAGATGCAACCACTGTTTGTTGTCTTCCAAAAGAAACTTACATCAATATGTTTTAGAAATGATCTATAATGTTGATGTAATATATGTATGTATATATCAATGTTGCGGTAAAATAATGAAGTAAAATCATTTAAAATGTTCTGCAAAAGTAGTGGGTATTTTATAGCATAAAACAAGAATCTCTGCAGAGTCAAAATAACATTTTTGTCAAGTAAGGAAGGGAAATATAAAATATTCGTATCTTCTTCATATGTATTTTATTCTAATAATGGTGACTTGCACAATTGGGAAATTCGTCACTTTCAATGTGGTATCAAAATTCACGTTAAAATTTGCTTCTATAAGTAAAGAAATAGCAGATTTCACAAAAGAAACACCATTGCATAAAATATAAGTAAACACGTTTCACGGAACAAATAAAAATTTCTTTAGCTGTTATTTTGTGCTGTAGACATAAGATTTTTACAGTTTTTTACGATTCAAAGGTCTTACGATTTTAGGAATTTACTCAGAGTCCTTAATTAACAATAATGATTTACGTGTTTAGTACCTAAATCAAGTAACTAAAACTTTAGTAACTTGCTTCATTTAAACTATTTGGTTTAGCACTTATTTAAGTACTTGGTTAAGTAGTATATTTAGTCAAGTAGGCTCTTTTATTTACTTGATCCAATAGCGTACTCTCACCATTGTTTCCAGAAACGCACTATCAATTTAAAAATTGTAATCAGGTTAGTTTTTAGTATTTAATATACTTGTTTTTAACAGAATTTTATTAAAAAATACCAATTTTTTAGAAGAGGAAACTACATTAAAATTTTCAAAAGCACAAAGAAAAAGAGAATGTTTTTGTAATACCGTGTTTTTAGGGTTATGTAGGTATGACCAAAAAACCCTTATGCCGTCATATTGTCGTCTGTCTGTCTGCCAGTCTGTCTGTCTGTTCGGTAAAAATTGTATCCAAACGGCTAAACCTAGAGAGTTGAAATTTGGCATGCTTATACAAATCTTTGACCCGCACATAGAAATAAAACTAAAACATCTAAAAAACATATCCCCTAAAAACATATACAAATATGGGCTCATCAAAAAAAAAAAAATGTTTTAATTCTGAGTTGGGTATCAAATGAAAGCCCTTAGTACGTGGATTAACGATCAAAATTTTATTTCTGCAAAATAAATGATTTTGATGTGATTTTTGCCAAAATTGTGCAAAAAAAAAATTGTCCCACACCCTGTAGCCCAGATGGTTTAAACTAAAAATCTTAAAAAATTCTAAGTAATGTACATTGTACCGGAATAGTACAACAGGAATCTTTGATCAGATTATGTTTTTGGAAAATAACACATTTTTGTGTTTTTTTGTTGACGATGTACAAAAGTTATAGTTATGTAACACACTAGACTAGAAGGCGTATCCTGATCTAATGGTTAACTTGCTCGCTTGCTACGCAGCTAACTAGGGTTCGCTCCCGGGCAGAGGAGACATTTTAATTTATTATTTTTTTTCCCCATTTTTATTTTGTTTAAATTATTTTGTCAAAATTCTAGTTATATTTTAGCAAATGTTGCATTTAATTGTTAAGAGCGTAAATTTGATAACCAACTAGAATTGTTGGAATTATATTTTCATTCTATGTGTCATGTATACGAAACCAGAGGGGCGAAGCATATGACTTAAAACAACCAATGGAAGCCAGAGGCGCAATTTTCAAAATCTTAATGAACCTTGCTATATAAAAAACATACTGCACATATTTAGAACCCTAAATAATAGTATTAAGTATTCGAATTAATATTAACAAAAAAATATTTTAACTTGAATTTGTTTTTAAAGCTCTTAGATTAACAGACGATAAATTATTTTAAAAATATCGTTCATTTTATCCTAATTACTACGAAGCAAAATTTGTCCTGCACCCTCAGCATGCCGCTTTGACTTATTATATACCTGCGAAACCCTGCAATGTGTGAAAGTTCACACTTCACATCAATTCTTTTCTTCAGGGTGACTATTTTCTGACCCATATCTTGTTACTTAATTCCCTTATTAGTATCACTTTTTCTTTACGTAACTGAAAAATGCATATTCATATGCTGGAATTGATTATATCACGTTAACCAGGGCTTCGAACCGTTATTTTTTTCGTTTCGGTTTTCGTTCCGGTTCAATTAAAAAAATATATATCGGTTCGGTTCCGGTTTTTTTCCGGCAAAAATAACGGTTTTTTTCGGTTTTCGGTTTTTGGTTCAGTTCCGAGTGATAAATTTGTAAATGCTTGTATTTGTAATAGAAATTTATTTTCTACTATAATTTAGTAGAATATTTTATTGCTTATTTTGTAATAATCATACCAAGGCCACTGCCAGGGGGTGATTCTTGGCATTCACCCCCCTCTCCTTACCGAAATAATAGAAGCGCATTTTTTTACTTATCAGTTAAAAAAATTACGATTTTTTTCTCTGCTCATCAGTTTAAAAAATAATATTAAATAAAATGTATTCACTCACATAAACATTATCTGAACCGAAATAAACCGATATTTTTTTTCGGTTCAGTTCCGGTTTTCGTTCCGACAAAAATAACGTTTTTTTTCGGTTTTCGGTTCAGTTCCGGTTCGAAGCCCTGACGTTAACAATGACGCGCCAATTTTACTGCCGTAATACATTTTACAAAATAGCATGTAGATAACACTAAATAAAAATTTATTTTTCAATTTATTTATGTTTATTAACATGATTTAGTAACCAAACAAGTGTAAATCTGGTATAACTCGGTCTTCCCCGAAAATAATAAAATTTGATTGTTAAGTAATCAGCTTAAGTTTTTGGTGCACAGCAATGATGGATATCTGTGCCTAACACAACCCATCTAAATCACTAGAAAATTAGACTGTTGCTAGAGCTATGATAAAGCTCTTGAAAACATAAAAATCTAAGTACAAAAAACAAACTTGTACATTGTTTTTCCAATAGCTTTATATTCAGCAGAAACGTGGACATTTGAAAATATCTGATAAGAAAACGATTATCTTTTAAGTTATGGTGCTGGAGACGAATACTCCGCATCCCGTGGACATGTCGACGCAGAAATGCATCAGTAATTGAAACAATCAACTGCCTCTCATAAGTTGTGACTACAGGAGTTCCTCAAGGGTCACATTTAGGCCCTATTCTCTTTCATCTATTTATTAATGACATTGAATTTTATAATAAACACTACAATTTCTTATTATTTGCAGACGATTTAAAAATATTCAAGATAAGTTCTACTGCAGTTAATCATATAGTGTTGGAACAGGATCTCGATTCTATCTTTCAATGGTGCATAGCAAACTTATGGTTCAACATCACCAAGTGCAAATATATCAACTTCTCTAAAAAAACGAGAACCATCGAATGTTGTCTATTCACTAGACAATACACCTTTAGAGCAAATCAAAGATATCAGGGATTTGGGCGTCTTATTTAGTAGCGACTTTAATTTTACTGTCCACATCAACGCAATTATCAGCAACTCGTTACGCATGTTTGGTTTCATAAAAAGACAGTTTGTCAATTTCAGCAGTTTACATAACATGAAAGTCTTATTAAATTCTCTAGTAAGATGTCAGAATACGTCACAGCTATCACAGTTGGCCATCAACTCAACAAAGTTTGATTCACAGACTTGAAAACGTGCAAATCAAATTCTGTAATTATGCACTGTATAAATCGGGTATTCATTACAGTGCTACACCAACAGGTGAACGACTATCCGCACTAAATTTGAAACCTCTTCAATATAGACGTCGGATTTTCGACTGACGTCTACTCCACAAAATAGTGAATGGTACCACTGACGTTCCTGACATCCTTGCTAGAGTTAGACTGTGAGTTGCACCATACCCAAAAATTGATGTGAAGTGTGAATTTTCACACATTGCAGGGTTTCGCAGGTATATAATAAGTGAAGGCGGCATGCTGAGTGTGTAGGACAAATTTTGCTTTGTAGTAACCACGGCAAAATGAACGATCTTTTTAAAATAATTTATCGTCTGTTAATCTCAGAGCTTTAAAAACAAATTTTATGTTAAAATATTTTTTTGTTAATTTTAATTCGAATACCTAATATCATTATTTAGGTTTCTAAATAAGTGCAGTATTTTTTTATATAACAAGGTTCATTAAGATTTTGAAAATTAGGTCTATGGCTTTCATTGGTTGTCTTAAATCATACGCTCCGCCCCTCTGGCTTCGTATAAATGACACAGAATGAAAATATAATTCCAATTGGTTATTAAATTTACGCTCTTGAAAATTAAATTCAAAATGTGCTAAAATATAACTAGAATTTTAACAAATTAATTTAAACATAATAAATATGAAAAAAAAAAACAAAAAAATAAAATTGACTCCACAAGCCAGGAACGAACCTGTGTAGTGAATAACGATCCTGTGTGGTTGTCGAGCATCTGAGCCACTAGACCACCAAACGCTTATCAACTTAGTGTGTTATAAGAGTATAACATGTATGATGCATGTTATACTCTTATAACACACATTGACGATGCGTCAACCAAAAAACACAAAAAATGCGTTATTTTCCGAAAACATAATCTGATCAAAAATTCCTGTTGTACTATTCCGGTTCACACCATTATACATTACTTATAATTTTTTCACATTTTTAGTTTAAACCATCTGGGCTACAGGGTGTGGGACAAAAATATTTTTGCACAATTTTGGCAAAAATCGCCTCAAAATAATTTATTTTGCAAAAATTAAATTTTGATCGTTAATCCACGTACTAAGGGCTTTCATTTGATACCCTACTCAGAATTTAAAAAAAATATTTTTTTTTTCGATGAGCTCATATTTGTTTATATTTTTAGGGGAATATGTTTTTTAGATGTTTTAGTATTTTTCCTATGTGCGGGTCAAAAAGTTGTACAAGCATGCCAATTTTCAACTCTCTAGGTTTAGCCGTTTGGCTACAATTTTTACCGAACAGACAGACAGACAGACGACAAAATGACGGTATAAGGGTTTTTTGGTCATACCTACAAAACCCTAACAAGGAACGTGGATTTATTCCACCTGCCCAGGTGCCGAACATCTTACGGACTCCAGCCTGGACATAATGTGCAAGCTCTATAACGACCTAGACCCGGAATTGGATATTATGTGCTCGTCCTACATCGACATTTAAAAATAACATAAATAGTTTACTCTTGTCTTGTTTATTATGCATTTTTCTTTGAATATATTTTTTATAATTTTTTTTTTTTTAATATTGTGTAATTTAGGTAACTTTATCTTGTATACACTTAAGTAAATAAATAAATAAATATTAATAAGTCTATCGCCGATTGTCCGAAAAAAAAACTCGAATATTATCGCCAGAACTTTTGAATTTGTCCGATGTGTGGCACATCGGACAAAAGTTATGACTTGCCTCAACGACCGTTAACATACTCCATTTTATTTTCTGACAAGGTTTTACCGCGTATTTTGACTTTTATAAGAACTTTTATTTATTTATTATTTATTATTATTTAATCGGCTATGATAATGCTCGAATTGAGCGAAACTAGTCTGCTCTAACTAGAATAAAGATTATACACAATTGACAATATTATATTTATTCGGTGGAAATCCAAAAAACCCCTACAACTCCTCTTATTTAACCACCAATAATCTTATACATTCAGTAGTAATTATTAATTATTTTTTTCTTTTCTATAGATAACAGTTACTTTGAATTATTATCGCTGTTTTTAATAATTTTAGTTATATTTCAGAGAAATTAGCTGCATATTTTGGCATTCTATTGCAATTTATCTGCATATATTGGTTTTTTCCATATTGTAGCCTTTTCATTTTGCATATAATTCGGTCTCTTTTCATAATCATTGCCAACTTTCGCCAACTTAAAGAAAAAATAGACATACAAAAAACCTACGTCAGATTATATCGATACCTTATAATCTTAAGCACACAGTCACACACACAGTCTTAAGCAAAAACAGTAAAAACTTTTATACAAGCTTTTTAAAATTTCTGAAGTAAGATATGCAGTTTATGTTTTGAATTAAGAATTTCGTTAAGAACTGTCAATACAAGTACAGAAATAGCAGATTTATTAAAAATTGCACTAGCCTTTCAGGCACTTCATGTTTTGCTTTGAAACATCATGGAAAAAAATTAGCCTACAGCAACGATGGCTATATTAACTTGGAATACATAACACAAGGAATAAATTTTCTACTGTAATAATTTGACAAGAAATAAAAAAAATCTTGTATGGACAAATACAAATTAGAATCCATAATTACACTGATTTCCGAATAGGTACAAAATCCGCTTGAAAAACTAAAAAACATGCTGAAATATGGTTCATATTTCTTGCAAGAAAAAAAAACTTGTCCATGCCGTCACCTAAAGCAACTGACAGATCATAGCAAAAGTCGAACTCTCCCCGACATCCTTGATCTGTACATATTAGGTTAAAATTTTGCAACACAGACAAATATGTGTTACATGTTTGCTACACATACAATTCTGTAACATTTATCTAACACAGACAAATCTGTGTGGCATGTTCAAACATAGGAATCTTCACTTTGGAGGAAGTATAACTGAATCCACCAACAATGATCAAGTGTGTTAAGAAAACAAATAGTGTGTTGTACCTTATCTCTAGAGCATTTGCTAGGTCGTCTCTTGTATTAGTACGCAAAATTTTCACCACATATATTCGCCCGCATCTAGAATTCGCCGTTTCTGTTTGGAAAAGATATTGACATTATGGAAAGAGTCCAGAGACGTGCTTCGCGCTTACCATTTGGCTTCAACAGACTTCCCTATGATGAGAGACTTCGAAGACTTAATTTGCCCAAACTGGAAAACCGCAGAAGTCGTGGTGATCTTATAACTACCTACCGTGTACTCCATCGGAATTTTGATGCTGATCTTACTGGTTTGTTTGTACTTAATGTAGACTCTCGTTTACGTGGACATTCGTTAAAGTTATGTCACGAAAAGTTCCGTAAGACCGTTCTGGCCAAGTTTCTTTCAAACCGAGTGTTTAATGACTGGAACAATCTACCTGGAAGTGTAGTGTCTGCCCCAAGTGTGAACAATTTAAAAAATAGACTGGACCTTTACAATCAGCTGCTACTATCCCCATAAACTGAAATTTTCTGTTTTTGTACACTTTTTATATTTGTTATTGTTTGATTTTAGTTTGTTTATCAAATTGTTTTGTTTCTTTCAACTTTTCTGTATCACAACAATGTGAAATATTGTAATTTTTCTATAAGAACTTTACAAGCCATTGGCTTCAGTTCTTTTAAATAAATAATAATAATAATAATGGCCTGTACGGAAACACTTAATGGGTGTTTCTTTTCTATGATCGTTCATCTTCTTCCAACCAAAACACTCAACGAGCACGTTCTGTGCAAGTGAACCCTCTTTATCTCAACTGCATGGGAACGCTCGAGGCGACAGTAATCGCTCGCAGTGGCAATATTGGGTACTAACAAGACTCGATACTTCTGTACCTCAAATCCACATCAAGTATTTTGCTATATTATAATACCTCAGAATATTGGGTACGTCCCCTTAATAAGTATTTATACTCTGTCAAAGTGGTTCTTTTTTGATAAACCCTGCATACTAATATTTCGTTTACAATCGCTATAAAGGACCTGAAAAAACGAATTCACTTTACGTAAAAAAAATCACCCACATCGGTAACATTGGCTTATGAGATATGGTAGGCAAAGTAGACTTTAACGTGAGTATTCAAAAGCGAGAGGATCCCTTAACAATATTAATAACATTTGGAAGATAAATACTTTACAACCACCATATAATAAAATCTAACTAACGCAGTAATAAACTGATTTTTTTTTTGTTTTTTTTGTTCTTCCTGTTATATTCAACTCAACAAATCAATAAATAAATTCACTATACGAGTATATACAACTCTAAATATAATAAGCTGTTCATATTACACGCGATGGAATTTGAAATGCCATATTCCAAGCATATGTGTGCACATCCTTGTAATATGAAATTTTATATTATGTTACATTCAGCTGTTGTTTTGTAGCCACATTGTTGACTAAAATTTTAAAACTGACGCTCAGAGTTTCTGTGTTTGTAAATTTAAAGTTGTAGTTAAAGAACTAGTTAAAATATTGTATTTGACTTGAATATAATGCCTAATAAAATGGCATAATATAGCCTCCATTATATGTTTGTTAAATAAAATAACTGCACACAGAAATCAAAATACATATCGCATGCGTCGCAAGGATAATATAAGTCCATATTAATGTATAGAATCAAGATGTGAGAGAGAAACTCGTACTCATAAACTACTGGCAATAAAGAATCAGACATGTGGTGAAAAGCCAACGAAAATTCAGATGGCTAGAACAAATTATAAAGAAGCAACGAAGCCACAATCTCATTGCTGCCCAAAAATGGAAACCACAAAAACTAATGTATCGGGGCAAACCTGAAATTTAAATTAGTTAAAAATCTTGGCGCTCAGCATTATGGCTTTCAGCGCCTGAAAGCTTTAAATAACCTGAAAAACGATTAAAGAACTTCGCAAGTAGCGGAAAATCATTGAGAGAAATAATGTCACTTATCAATATCGAGTATGCTGGAGACTGTGTGTTGACTCGATATGTTTTTAAGGGAATACTTACGAAATGTCGTTAAGACGCACCTATACCAATGGCGTCGATCTGCGCAAAATGTTCATTATCGTCTTCGAAATTTCAGAAACGTGCCAGTTTGCGCAATTCTGCGCTCGAACTATTACGATCCGTTGAGTGTAGGTACTTCAAAGAAAATTGCATGTTCGTGCACGATCTCCTTCACCGATAAGCGTGTTAAACGGGAAGATAGCGCTTAAGGCACGCGAACGTACGCGAACATAATTGAATTTTACTCCATAGTGCGACAAAATCCTCAACCTTGCACGATTCGAAGTTGTATATACAGTTCAGCACGCTCATTCTGTATCCGGCGCATGACTGTATCTACGAATTCGAATTCAAAATGATGACAAAAAAAAAGATCGAAAGTATCTCGGCACATTAACTGTTGGTGCAAGCCGCTTAAAAAGATAATCAGCAAAGTAGTAATCAGCGATTGGTTTATTTAGAATAACGCTAGAATCTAAAACAAACTTACACACAATGAATTCTCACAAATACGAACAATATATATGTACGTTTGTTGTAGCTTTACTTAAACAATGAATTAAGTTGACAGAAAAACTACGCACTTATAATTCTACTAGTTGCCAGAGTGAACAAGAGAGGAGAAACACATTAGTACGTTAATTATGATATCAGTAACATGGCCTTGGGTACCCTGCTCTAACTGGCATTTTAAAATTTTCTTATTTTTTATTGAAACATCATGTTTTTTTATCGTACAGCATACAAAGCTATTATCGCCGTACACAGCCTATTTAGTCGTACATAAAAATGAATAACATAAAACCAATAAACAAATAGATGCAAGGGCGATAGTAGAAGACTGTAAAGAAGTTAAAGCTACCACCTATCATCATTTATAGAAATGTACTCGATAATACAACGAATAATATAAATAAACTATGTCGGATTTTAAGTTGGCACACTATTTTATGTCAAGATGAAGAAATGGGACTTGATATGGGAAATTTGGCACAACAGCTGTTGATAAAAAATAGCAGATTTATTAAAAATTGTTTTGGTATTCAGTCACAATAAGTATCAGATCTGACAACCGAAATTTGTATTAGTTAAAATTTAATCGGTTTTGTTTTATTTTGTAACGGTTATTCCTTAAACTGTAAACTTTGGTTAACCTATTTGAAAAATAAGTAAACTGCTATAGTGTATTATGTTTTTAATATTAAGGTAAAATAAATTATATTTAATATATAGGCTTCTTTACAAGATCTCAAGTTTTCATTTCGAATTGAATTTAAAATGGCACAAAGGGCAATATTGCAACTTTATTACCAATAATATGTAATGTGACGTCTAGCGAGTAGCGTACATGATATTATAACGTCCAATATCACATTTCTGTGATACAAATCTGTGTTCGTGTAAAGAACGTAAAAAAATGAACGTCATAAAAAAAAATGGTACAATATTTATTATTTATAATAATAATTTATTTATTATTATTATTATTTTTTGTTGCTATTTTAAAGATAAATTTTTGTTTTAGTTATTAGTTATCGGCGTCTTCATAGAGTGTAGTAATATACTGTCGAAACTTTTAACATGGAAATGTCACTGCTTTAGTAAATGTTCTGTGGACAGAGACTCCAGAACGTCGCCAGCTGGATCAAACTATTATATTAACTTGCATTAATTACTGACTGAAATTTAATTTATTTTTATTACTTCATTGCGACAGTGTTATATTTTTGATGCCTGGAAATTACAGAAAAATACGCTTAACTGATTGTTTACAACAATCGGTTAAAGGTTGCTGATTTTCTGGAAAAAAGAACGGTTTCGGTTTACTAAAAAGTAAAAAAATATCTGTGATCCTGTTTTCCAAACGGTTTCAGCCCTGATTAATGCACATATTTATAAAATTATTACTTGAATACATTAATAACTATTATCTTGGAATAATATTTATTTACCTGTGAAAGAGAGAAAGAAATTTTGGTATTGTTAAATTGTAATTTTTTTTAGAAAGGACAATCAAAAGCAGACATGTTTATTACTGTAACTTGAGACCTATGTAAAGTTAACATGAAAAGAAAAACGTAAATTCTTATACTGATGACAACTCTGTCCCCTTCAGTAATCATTAAAAAATTTAAAAATGGAAAAAAGTCAGTTTTTTTTATGAATGAATTTTATTTACTGAACATATATATCCTTCCTAAAAGCCATTTCGGGCCCAAAATGGGATTGAAAGTTGATATTATGGTGCATAGTGTGGTTCGAGAAATAAAAGAAATTAATAACAAAATTTTCATTTTCTCTCGTACCTCGTTTGAATCATCGTAGCTGTCTTTTGTCTCGCTCCCACAAACCATGAATCGTATTTATTTTCGCCTGAGTACATTCGGGAGTAATCTTCTCTGCAGGTAAAACTTGCCCGAGTTATCTCGGGTGTGGGAATTTTCGTACATAATAGCCACCCGAGTATACTTGGGCGTAGTCCTTAAGCGGTTAATAGATTAGAAACTATTAATTTCTGTTTTAAAATAAATATTAGTTTGGGTTACTTATCTAGGAAGATTATACTATTTAATTGATGAATAATAACTGTCATCTGGATGAGCGGGGTGTGAAAGGATATTTTTTAGTGGGGCGATGTAAACCTCTCGGGGTAGTTCTGTTTTAAGAATCATGGGATTAAGCCGTGTTTAAGGGAATTGAGTTTAAACCTTCATAAGGTTAGGAGATGTTCAAAGAAGTAAGAGTTAAAAACATAAGGTTAAGTTCAGTTAAGATAGCCATGGGTTATAGACATTTAGCGTATTCGGTTGGTACAGTATAAATGTAACCAAGTAATTCCGTATTTAAGTTGTAGTTAAAATGAAAAGTTTTTTCAAATTTACTTTTCGTTTCTTAAATTTTCCTTAAGATTTCATTTTAAAAAATAATAAATGATAAGGAGTCATTAAAAAATTTTGATAAAATGTTGATTGTGAATAAAACGTTGAGATGTCGACTCTTTTTTTTTCTGAGAAATACTAAGTACCTTGTTAGTTAGTTAACATTTTTGGCACCCATCAACAAAGGCTATTTGCGCCTAACGCAGTCCATCTTGTGTCTCGCTTAAACCAAATGGTTGTTAAACACTGACCTAAAGCAACGTTCATCCATTATTTTTAAGAATCCATAGGAAAAATTTGAAATTGGTTGATTATAAAAAAGAAATAGATTTAGATATTGCTAGACAATTATTCAATCGCTACCTATTTGGGAATATTGAGAATATTGGCTACCTATTTGGGTCCTTCTCTCACTTGGTCTATAATTTTCTATTTTATACTCGTCTTTTTTTTTACTAATACGTTAATCGCTACCATGAACTAATGATATAAATCCGTTTTTTTTTTCAATGCCGATATTACAAAAAGATATTGATATCAATACCATCTATCGATATCTCGATGCTCCAACGCTGACTGCACAATATGTTTTTTCCTTTCACTCGCAAAGTAACCGATAACAGGCAATATCGACATCTTTTTTTCGATGCCAACACCGATATCGGTACTACGAAATAACCACGACATCGATACAAATTTCTGATAAATATGATCGATATTTAAATCGTTACATACAAAATAGTAAACGATCAACATTACATTATAAATAAATAACTAAAATTTCCATTATTAATTTTGTTGAATTATAAATTAATTATTAAATTCAAATATAAAGATATTTCGATGACTGTAATATATATATCACGATGAAAACCATCGACATTTCAAGTTTCAAGTTCCTTTTCTGATATCGGTTCGTTAAACAAATCAAGAAATAAATTTGAAACGAGCAAACCACGTAGGGATGCGTGTGTCCCAAACCCGGAAGAAAAAAAAAAGCACACCTAATATTTTATTCTCTCTGCAAGTTTAGTAGTGGATCACAACAAAACGATAAAAATAACAGTCAAGACAGTTTGGAAAACAAACGAGAATACCGGCTAACGCTACCTAACGGTAACGTCGCAACGGAAGAAGATATTGATTGATAGAAATCACTTTGGAAAATTACTCCGAGCCTGAAAGGTACAGATCTGTAAGTGTAGACAAGTTGACAGCATATTTTATCAAGATTTTACTTCAACGGTTTCCAAGTAAAATAAGATGCATCAAACTGAAGAATGAATCATACCGCCATTTGCTTGATTGCCCATTCCAACGTTGATGCTTTTTATTATTATTCACTTTGTTTCAATTAAGATAAGTGCACTGTGGCCAAACTGAAATACTATACCATCATTTCTCTGAACGGAACGTGAATAGAATTCTCAGATCCCATTCAAAACTAACCAAATATTTACAGGCAGTTAAAATTTTTAGCACACAGCAACAACGGTTGTCAATGCTTGTTAATTACACCTTAGTTATATTTGGTCAAATTTTGAACATACAGTACGAAACAAATCTCATAAAAAGGTCTTTTTATGGTGCGCGAAGAAAAAACACCATGATAGTCAGTAATAGATACTCAGAGCAGTAAAAAAATAAGTATATTTTCATATTCCAACACTTAAAATTGTAGTTTTTATCTATACCAATTTATATACCATCTATTACAATCAAAACTGTAGAAACGCAGCTGCATAGTTAATGTGAGTAATGCACTTGACAATCACTTAGTCTACTTGTTTATTGGCCAAACTCATGCTATTTCAAGTAGATTGTAAACAAAAACAACTCACAAGCTACGTTATAACACAGATACATTCTCTTGCCAAATATAAGAACAACCAAATTTAGTGTAAGTTTAATTAGAAGGTTAAACATTTTTTTTTTTTTTTGTCTAACGCAGCCCACGGGTTAAAATTATTGGCGAACAGCATAGGTGTTCTTTATTCCGCAGATATGCATCCGAGTTGTAATGGGTGTTTTTTTAAGAGGTATAGAACTTTAAATTGCAATAAAACAACGATGGATTATTCGATTGACATGAATTTTTTTTTATTCGAAAGATAATCTTGTGGCATTACATTTTAAATATGATTTCTGGCATATGACCGCCACGGCTGGCTCAGATGTAGTCCAATCTGGACGTCCAATTTTCGATGACTTTTTCCAACATTTGTGGCCGTGTATCGGCAATAACACGGCGAATGTTGTCTTCCAAATGGTCAAGCGTTTGTGGCTTATCCGCATAGACCAATGACTTTACATAGCCCCACAGAAAGTAGTCCAGCGGTGTTAAATCACAAGATCTTGGAGGCCAATTCACAGGTCCAAAACGTGAAATTAGGCGGGCACCAAACGTGTCTTTCAATAAATCGATTGTGGCACGAGCTGTGTGACATGTTGCGCCGTCTTGTTGGTATGATTTAATGTAATGCCACAAGATTATCTTTCGAATAAAAAAAAATTCATGTCAATCGAATAATCCATCGTTGTTTTATCGCAATTTAAAGTTCTATACCTCTAAAAAAAACACCCGTTATATCTGCTCAGATAGTCGTTGTTTTATTTCTTTTTGAACACAGACGTAAACACACTTTTTTTATTATATCCAATCAGCAGATATAGCTTTAACTGCTCAGCAGATTTGCAGCCCTTTTGCAAGTGACTGCTTTGACTGGACGCATGCGTACTGCTCGTTACAGGTTGCCCATTTTATATTATAAACATCTTGTTTTTGACGTATGCAAACGATTTTTTTATTTAGCTGCAGAAATTACGTTTTACTTAGAAAACGTTGAGGAAAGTAAGTTTGCAGCCCTTTTGCAAGTGACTGCTTTGACTGGACGCATGCGTACTGCTCGTTACAGATTGCCGATATTATTTTATAAACATCTTGTTTTTGACGCATGTAAAAGATTTTTTTACTTATTTGCAAAAATTACGTATTACTTAGAAAACGTTGAGGAAAGTAAGTTATTGTTATAAAATTACAATTTATGTACTTTATTAGGTTATAATAGTTTGTTAGCAGTAAAACTTTCTTTTATTCCAAGCAGTTCTGCAAACATGTAAATAGTGATGGAAAATCAGATGTGCGGCCCATATTAAGGCCCATATTAAACTAATCATAATAAGAAATCATTTGCATAGACGAGCATAATGCTGTAGGGTTGATAATACAAGTGTAAAAAATTCAGCTACCAACTAATATCAGATATAAACAAGCTAAAAAAAGAAAGATTTGACAAATAAAATGACTCCCCAATAACAGATGAAGAATCCCAATATCCTTATAAGAACTCTATCGCAGCCTAAGGCGACAGATCATAACACAGGTCAAAGCACCTCCCTTTGAAATGTGGATCTACAAACGTATACTCAAAATATCCAAGTACGATAACGTCAACGACGATGAGGTCCGAACACCAACAATAGGTTTATAAGAAAATAATTGCAGTTTTGTTTTCTGAATTCCATATTTTTTTCAGTGAAAGTGTAATTTCATCGTGTTCATGTTAATATCATTATAAAGTGTATTTTTCGGTTTATATTTCTGTAATTTCGTCTTTTATTAGTTTCCGTTTTATTAGGGGTGTTGCTTCAAAACTGGCCTATTGTAATAAAGATTGAAATAGCAATTTATTATTCAGTTTTGTTTGAGTTCAAAAAGGGTGGTAAAACAAGAGAAACTGCTGGTAAACTAAACAGTACTATTAGTGTAAGTACTGTGGGAACGTATGGTGCAATGGTCTTTCCAAAAATGTCGTGCTGGGGACTCCTTCAAAACGATGAAAGTCGCGGTCGTCCTTCTAGACTTGTAACTGCGAGCTGAAGACGTTAGTTAGGATTAGAACCAAATACAACATTTCGGGAGATTTTGCACAAAAATGAGTTGTTATCCAATAATTCTGGACCTTGCAGATCATAAACTGGAATTATTTTCCTACTAACCTAATATCATATCCTATAAAATATTGTCCAGGAAAAAGTTGAAAGAAAAAGCGCCGTAAGAATAAATATCTTCTGGTTCGAAAACCTGAGTAAATGGTTTGATATGACATCCCTAGAACTATTTCGGATAGCAGAGGGCAATATGCAAATTGCATGAAAGTCAACATTTGAAAAGGATAAAATAAGAGAACAGGAAGAAGAAAACAATTTCTCAAAAAAAGATTGGAAATTTCAACACCTTGACAACACTGTTAGTCCATTAACAATTAAATGTTATTGTACAATAAGAATTGGTGATAATATTAATAAGTTATCAATATCTAAGTGGCACAATTAGTACCAAGAAGCGGAAATGGATTGACCATATTTTATGAAAAGATTCAATGAATTCAGATGTCTGTTGGTCACCGCATCTGCAGTATGATGTATTTTTTCTTGAAAGAGTTCAACGGGGATATACACGTGTGCCTAAACTTCGACATATTAGCTATGAAAAATTCTTTAAAGTTTTGAACTTGCCGACCCCACCTAGTTCAGATCGCAAATATATCGCATCACCACTAGCCAATTCTCAACAGATATGTCTCAGAGACTAAGTAAAATAAACTATGTTTACTTTACTTAGTTTCAGCAGAGCAACGCGTAGCCATAGTCTGAAACTAAAACACGAGATCTGCAAAAAACAAAATAGGGTAATCTTCCTGTCGAACCCTGTCTTTGATTTGTAGAACTCTCTCTGAAGATACTATTTCTATTCCGACAGTTAATTTCTTCAAAACCAAGATTCTGTCTATGTTCTTATAAAAGTTTTGTATATTTACATCATTTATATTAATCTCTGTAATATGTATATTTTGTATTTTTTTTCATATATTTGAGCTTAAAAATCATTTTGGCATCAGCTCTTATTGTTATAATAATAATATTGCAAGTGCCGCAAAATGACGTCCACCAATAAAACAATACGAAAAGAGATTACAGCTTTTGGCCAATCTTGGTCTCAAATTAAAATAGTAATGTTTTTTCTTTATTTTTTGTATTTAGAATCGTAGCAGGCGTTGGCTTTTTGTTTTTTGTTTTATAAACATAGAAAAATTTATTTTTATTTTGACAGTAAAAAATCAGTATTACGTTGTGCAGGTGTACAAAACCGCTGTGGCTCTATTTCCAATAGTCGGAAATATAGTTATTTATTGTGGCTGGTATTCTTTCGACTGCATATGTTCATTTGGCATCTCCAAGAATTCTTCAGCATCTGGGTACCCAGAGAATCATCTAGCCATCAGCACAAAGGTTAGTAATATATGTCTGTTGAATACACGCTTAGACACTGTAGTCAAACGTCCGTCTTGTCTATGATAGCTCCATGTGGTGTGCTTGAAATTCCACACCAGTTAGCGGTTTGCCTAGAGCCGCTACATTAGCGCAAAGTAGACTCCGGAGTTGAAAGTTTGTTAAAGCCTTATGGTCCAGTGATGAGAGCAAGGAAGATATATATAACGTTTAAGAGACGCATAGGACAAAAAGGGTAAATTCCGTATTCCTTTTTCTCCATCAAGATTCACGTGATCAGTGTGACGTTTAGAGCAAACGATCGTTATATAAATAGGTACTCATTTTTAAGCATTGAAGACTGTGTCCATCTGAGCTTGTTTGCATAATATCGGTATGAAAGTTCGATTGGAGTCAGTAGCATTTAAATTCGGAGACCTATATTCGGCAAACAAACGTGTTTTCACTTGTTTTTCACGTAAGACAACAAATCACGATATAAACGTATGATTTCTTACTATTCCTGGGAATTAGTAAGCTTTAGAAGACAATAAACAGAGCAAGAAATATTTTTTTTATTTATTTTTATTAAAATTGTTGAGTTAAATATGTACACTGAACCCTAACTGGCTCCATTAGTGGTAATTTATAAATTAATAGCTTCATTAGTGGATGTTGGACAGGTTGGACGTGTGCGTAATGTTCCTTTTAGCGTTCGTAATATGAAATAGTCCCTGCTTTTGACCAATGTATGTTCTTCGAGGCATCTTTTGGACAGTTACGTGATCGGGTAGGAAGTCAAACGTGTTAAAAGATTAGAGCAAGAACTTCTAGATGGTTGTGCTTTTATAATTTGCTTTAAGTAATTTTCAAATTGTCTTAGTACGTTATGTCACGCTTCGTTTATGATAAGACAGGGTTCGGCAACCGGTGGCTTGCCAATCGTTTTTATGCAGCCTACCAGTAAGAAAATATAATTTTTACTTTATCCAAACGTAACTGCTGCACTGCTTTAGGCTACGGTTACAGTGGAAACGTGTTCGCCCGAACTGTACTATGCTCGTACTCGACCGCATTCGGTCGACTGATTCAAGCGTGTAGAAGTACGCATGTGTGGTTACAGTAGAAGCTTATTAATCGCGCTAGAACTAAACGCCACCTATCTACTTGCTCGAATACGTACGAATATGCCCGAAGTGTACTTCGGGCGAACACGCTTCCACTGTAACCGCAGCCTTAGGTTTGTTACACACTAGGCGTATTTATGCCGACGTAAATACTTGCAAACCGGCGTAAACAAGAACATAAGAACGTCAAAATAGAAACTACAAAAGCAAATATGGCCCACCAAAAATGTTTGTCACTAAAAGCGTCCCGCGTTGGTAGAATAAAAAATACTTAATGATGCCCACGATGTAAAAAAGGTGCCAACTTCTGTGATAAAAGATTTTTAAGTACTTTTTTTTTTTAATATTTCAAAAACCAAATCCAGTTAGTTTTCCCATTTAATACACCGTGATAATAATCTTGTCAGTCACGAATGGTAAGTCTCAAATCAGACGAGCATTAAAACAGTTCATGAAGTGGTTCCTAATCTGTTGGTACCTTGTTAGATATTTCATCAGCAAACGAAGATATCAACTACCTCTACTTTTATCACAAAATGGAACACTTAAGAGAATTAAATGGTAAAAATAAATGAATTTAAGTTGAGTGTCTTAGTATTTTAGTACTTTTTAATGCTAACTTTTTTTGGATTAGAGATTTCTTACCATTCAAGTTCCTGAGAAGGCATTATCCAGGCAGACTTCACATTAGACGGCCACTGTTTAGGGTCCACATTAAAAAAAAAAATCTATTTGTGTAACAAGTACGGAAAGGTGTTTTTTTCTCGTACCAAGCCTAAATTTTCTTGTTCCGTAGCCGAAATCAAAAATGCGTTGTGAACGAAAAAATAGTCTTATCCTACGTGTTTCATGTAAGGCTTTATCTTCTAGTTTGAAAAAGAGTATAATATATGTGGAAGATGTAGCACTACGCTTTTTTTTTTTGTTAAATCTCTGGCCAGTCCTAAAAGGTTGTACAATGAGATAAGAGACATTTGAGAAATGAAAATTGTTTGTTTAGTTTAATTACAATTATAATCATATTTTTGTCTGTATTAATGATTGATTTTTTTTTGCACTCTGATGGAAAAAGTGTGTATGTAAAATATGTATTTTTTGGCAAGAAAGGTTATAAGAGTAATATAATTTAATGTCGACAAATTAACTTTGTGAAAATTTTGTATATTTAATAATGGTTGAAATAAAAAACATTGTAAATTTTCACTATTTTTATTAACTGACTGCTTACTAGTTTCAATGTCCATTGCTTTGAAAATGGCGAAAGCCGAAACTAGTAAGCAGTCAGTTAATAAAAATAGTGAAAATTTACAATGTTTTTTATTTCAACCATTATTAGTTATAAGAGTAAGCTTGTGTTTCTCTAAATTTAAAAACTTTTTAACATTTTTAGTTTATAAAGCTATTATAATTAGTTGCAATAATAATTAGTTTACTTCGTCATACATGTGCGAAAAAAATCAACTTTTCCACACTTGTAAGAAAGAATTCTGCTTTCCCTAACCAAAAGGATAGTGAAATCATGGACTTTTTCAAACGATGGTATCTGAAATACTGATATCTTGTGACATCCTTAAGAATCTATGTAATTTAATATTGCTCTCAGTATTAGTGGTCATGATCACAATAACAAGTAAAACTTTGAGCATGTTCAAAATTTTAAATATGTAGGATCACTTATATTGGCAGATAATAATGTACACCAAGGAATAAAATTAAGAATTATCCAACGAAACTAATTATTTTTCGTTCTCAAAACATAATGAGTAACAAAAATATTTTGAAATCTAACAAACTTAAAATATATACAACCATTATCCAGTGATAGAACAGAAATTGGAAATGAATGTAGAGGACACAGATGTTTCTCTCTTGAAGTAGTTAAACATGAGATCTTCCATTAGGTCCAGTAAAAGACCTTCATACGCTGGCGTATAGAAGTATATCTATTGAAGAATTAAGTTATCTATATAATGATCTAGATATTGTAGGTGAAATGGAAGCGCGGAAACTAAGATGGGTCGGGCATGTCATCAGGAGGCACAGCACCATTCTTATTAATTTAGTGGGAAGAAAATCTGATTTAGAGGAGACCTCGTGGACTTTCTCGTGGTATTATTTTTTTGCGCACAGCAACTATGGCGGCTATTTAATCCTCACTTGAGAGGGAGAGATAGCATCAAGAAAAATCTTAAAGTCTTAGGAGTCGACGATTAGAAAACATCCATAGTTGACTGGACCGAACGGAAAAGTATGCAGGAAACCAAAACCTAGAAGAGGTTGTAGTGTTAGGGAGTAAGTAAGCAAGTATTACTGCCCAGGCAAGGTTCCTATTTGGGTCAGCATAGTAATATCTGCGATAGCTCTGTAACTTCTCTATAATTATGCTATCGAAATATTTATAATTAATGCACATTTTTTCTGCAGAAAATATATATTTGTACTAGAATTTTTGTTAGATATGATCTCTGTCAAATTGCAACTTTTCAAGCCACACAAAATTCTATATATTAGATTATTTTAACTTTTAATGCGAGATGTGGTTAGGATACCTATCATCAAGATCTACGATTATTGCAAATATAAAGAAACTACTTTAGCCTTCAATTAGAAAAGTATTGAAAATTGCTCCAAACTAAATGAGCCTATCTCAGATTTACAGTGGTAACATTTTTTTCTAAAAATATTTAGCCAATATTTCCCATAATTCTATATATTTTTATGTTATTACGGCTCACTTTTTCTTTACGTAGGTGTGTGTAAAAGTTTTAACTTATTTTGCGCTCTGGAACAATTATTTAAAATCCAAATAAACCTCACGTTTTTTGAGGGTTGGTAGTGAAGTTTATAAAACGTGATTTCATAATTTAGTAATTAATATAAAAACACAAAGTAGTATTGGATATTACATACTTGTACACCAAGTGAAACTTAGAAAAAACTTTCTGTATTCAATTTAATTGCAAAGAAATATACACAAAAAGGATGATTTTATTGGCATCCTCGGTGTTTGAACAACTCACCTCATACCTGGTTGCCATACTAGTTTTGTAGTCATTGGCATTTAAGCCATGGTTTCTTCATTTATTGTTTTCTTGTTTATCAGTAAACCATGTATATTTATTCTTTACTGCAGTTCTGCATAACTGTTTTAAATATAAATTAATTGCTGTCCTGTTCAGCAATAAGTGTTATTTTATTATGTTTAATTTGGTACCCAATACATCATTTGTTCTTAAGAGTATTTTTAAAAAAACTCAGCTGTTTAAATGTTCTCGGTTCTTTGAATTATTTACAAAAATGTTCCAGCATCTTTAAATTTATTCTCGTTTCATGTCATAGGCAAAAGATAACTACTAACCTGAAGTCCCTCTGACGGTATCATGCTGATGTTATTTTTTGTGCTGATCGAAGCGCTGACTGATTTCAAACGCTAAACAACCAGAATGTCTCTACGGGACTTAGTTGCCAGGAAAACATTGACAAAATGTACATCATATTTACATTTAATCTCCGTAGTAGTTACTGTGTCGCATCTATCGAAAACCAGCTCGGGCTTTCAAATACAGCTCAATCGTTCAATGTCCATCGAATTTCCTCGGAGCAATGGTCCTTTGAGTCTGCCAGCTGAGCATAGACTCAATGCGGGCGCAACATTTGGACCTTCTTCAATATCAGTCAGTCGTCCTAATAGAGACGTTAACCGTACTTAAGTAGGCATACGATATAACCGTAATAAAAAATCGCAAATTTATATGAAACACGAGCGTTTTCGTAAAAGTCCTCTTTATATTGTCGATGGATTTAAAGTGGGCATATCTAATAAAGCATAATGTGAAAACCGTAAGCATTCACCATATTCTCACATTCTGATGCCAGTCAGTTTTTACTGATTTGCTCGCTTGACTTTGTTAAAAATATGTAGGCACCAAAAGGGTTATAATTATTTAAATTTTTTGAAGCACAATAATGTCTATTTGCGCCCTATATTTGACATCATTTAATTACCTAATTACTTACACCATAGCGTTATAACCCTGGATGAATTCTATCTAACTTCACTATTTCCTTCCACTCGGTCCGGTTTACCATCTTCCCAAGACCGATTTCAATAAAGACAGTGCTTAGATTTGCGTTTGTACCATTTAATTGACTAAAATATATTTCAGTACATAAAAAACAAAATAAAAAAAAAAAAATAAGAACAAAATTAAAAAATTAAAAATCCAATTTATAAAATTATAAATTTTAATTCACATACAAAAAAGATATCCTGCATCCCTTGGAACCTTGGTAACCTCGAAGATCTCTTTTAATAACAATTTTTGGCGGTCAGTTATCTGAAATTTACATTTTTTTTCCGATCCAAGTTTCTGCTGAAGGGCTGTTTTACCTCGGTATGTGCGAATTTCTGCCGGCGTAAATACGTCTAGTAAGTAAAAGCCTAAAGCCGTAAATTATTGTTTGTAATTAAGAAAAATAAACATTATTTTTTCTAACTGGAGAAATGCATGAAATCACTCAATGAGCGCGTTGCGTTGCTGACGTCTACCTTCGAACTTATTGTTGGTTTATATACGGAATAAGAATAAGGAATAGAAAATAAGAATAGTAAACAAGATGTTAAAACATGGCTGCGCCGTAAATCGGTTTATGTAGGAATGAAATTTAACTTAAACATAAGAATAGTTGGTAACATTCAACATTTTATTCTTATTTCAAGAATAAGACACGTTAAGCCTGCGCACAGCAATCAAAATGTCTGCCGTAATAAAGTTTGTTCAACATATGTTTTTCAGTTGTGATCAGAGGGTTGTAAACAACAATAAAATGTTTTTAACGGTAATAAACGAAATTTTTTTAAAGGTTATATGAATCAGATCCTGTCAAGTGACAAATGTTAAACACAGGCCAACGCAAGTACGCAGGCGTGACGACGAAATGTTATATCCTATATAAACAGTTTAATATTTTTTATTCTTGTGTACTATTCTTATTTCCTATTCCTTATTCTTGTTCCGTATATAAACCAACCATTATATTTCAAAGAATTAATTTAAACGTAGTCCTTGATTTGGGTTTCATTACAACACAAAGAGTCCCCGTCCAGTATTGATGAACTCATTGCGGCCGTGCATAAAACATGGGATGAAATAACCGCGAAAAAACTAGACAATTGTTTCATTACACTGCAGAAATGTATGGAATTGACCATGCTTCATAGAAGAGGCCACGATTAGTAGCTTGCTCACATTTAGTTTAGTTGTGAAAATATACGGTATATTTCCCTTTGCATAGTTTCTTATGAAATTGGACACTTATTTTGGAACAAATAAAATTCCTTAATCTGACACTTGTTTTCGAGCGGAAGGAGTATTACGGGGAAAAAAATTGTGTGTAGTCCAATATAAGTTACTTTGATAATGAATAAATACACTAGAGAATATACTACAATAACCAAACAAATTACAAAAAGAAAAAAAAAATCGTATATATTTTAACTGTTAACACATCAAATATATAGAACTTATTTGATAAAGTCAATTGTTTATTCAGGTTAAAAACACGAACAAACATGTTAATTACCCCTTCGTTACATTTGTGAACATGTTGAAACAGTTCCTGTAAAACGCAAGATAAATTACACACCCTCCGTTATTGTTTTCTCGGAGATAACCACTAGGAGCGCTGGTGTATCTGCCGTGCAGGTTGCCTGCACGACCAGGCCTGCTACGTAACGAGTGTAGTTACTCGCTCTATCACAAAGTGGGATTTACGATTACTGCCTAATTCAGATGCAAATTAAGTTGGTAAACTATTTTCCAACATGCATATGTATTTAGGATTTATCTGATGTATTCCTACGGGCAGAGATCCTTTTAAAAACATATGATTTTGTTTTATAATTTGTTCGATAAAGCTCTCCATGAAACTTTAGCGGATAACTTAACAAAATTCATAAATAAATATCTATATATACATATATTTATAAAAGGTATCTCTGTCTGACTGTCTGGCCATTTGTGCTCCTTCCACTCGACAACTGCTGAACCGATTTTCATGCGGTTTTTTTCTGTCTGTAGCTACATCAATTGGTCAGATTTTCATCTGTGTATTATTAAAACTGGTTCAGTAGTTATAATGAAATTTGTGTACAAGGGTAAAATGAAATCCATGTTTTCTGTTCATGTTTAACGCATTTTCTTGAATTTTCTTGAATCAACGACAACATTGGTTTAATCAAGCGACAGGATTGGTACATAATTTAAATACTACAGAATTGAAATAAATCTAAAAATTTGTTCAGTTGTTCCAAAAATATAATATTTGTGCGCGCAGAAAATACAAAATCTAACCTTTCGGTTTATATTTAATGTATTTCTCGATAACTGCTTATCTGCCTTGCATGGGGTTTCTTTTCCTATCTGTAGCTATATCATCTGATCAGATTTTATGCTGTGTTTTATTACAATTTGTTCTTTAGTTCCAAAGTCATAATGAAATTTATGTGCATGGGTAAAACGAAATCCATGTTTTCTTTTCATAATTAATGTATTTTCTTAAAATTATCAGCGACAAGATAGCTTTCGTTAGTGGCATGGTTGGTTTACTATTTATTCTCACAAGAATTGCAACAATTTTTTATATCTATTCAATAGTTCCAAAGATATAATATTTGTGCGCTCGGATAATACAAAATCCATCTATTATTATATTAAACGCATTTTTTTGAAATTATCAGTGGCAACATGTAGCGTTCTTCAGCAGCAAACATGGAAGCGATTTACCTATATAAACTAATCAGAATTGAAAGAATTTTTAAAAGCGGTACAGTTGTTCCAATGATATTTTTTACTAGAAAAGTAATCTTGGGTCAGTTTGAATCTTGCTCCAGTACTTGTACGATGGCTATTCGAAAAGTAACCTCCATTGTTGCGTAGTAGGCGGTGGAGCGCCGCAATTGTTACATCGGCGCCTGCAGTGACTAAGTAAGCTTGCAGCTGTACAAAGGGGAGCATCGTACTGTCGAGTGTTCGCTTGTTATAACCTCAAAACTTGAGTGCCGAAATAGAAAATCCCGCCAAATGAAAATTTCATCAAATGAAAATTTCGTCAAAGCTAAGAAGGGCCTTCCAAAACAAACGTCGTGGTCTTCTGACATCTGGTGTCGTGTTTTTGCATGACAACGCTCACAGTGTTCGGCGAACATAAGAACTTTTGAGCAAGTTTGGATGGGACATTTTTGACCATCCGCCTTATAGCTCGGACTTGGCTTCAAGTGATTTCCACTTGAACCATATGAACTGACTTGGGTCCCAGCACTTCGCTGATGACGAATATCTTCAAAACGCTTTGACAGATGGAATACATTCCCAGGCGGCAGAATTCTATGAAGAAGGAATTTCAAAGCTGGTTAAACGCTATGACAAGTACTTACATTTAAATGGCGTCTATGTGGAAAAATAAAGAAAGTATGCAGTTTTAAGATGTATATAATAAAATATTTGTATCTATGCTGGTTTTACTTTTATAGCCAAACGGAGGGTACTTTCCGAATAGCCTTCGAATATGGCCATCGACACAGTTATAGATAAGCAAGATTCCATTCACTGTCCAATTGAATTCCTAAATTTTCTTAACCCATCACCTCTTCACGTTTTTACTTCGAAAGTATGTAGACAAATAATATTGAGGCACATAAACCCTCTGAAATTATGAAGATTAATAATAAGTAAAGGCAACCATTATAACTAGTTGCAGTACAAGCGAACAGGTGGCTCTAGAATACCAAAGATTCCTACAATTTTACCATTTCAGTTCAAGCGCCTCCAATTTCCAGTCAGGATTTGTTTTGCGATTACTATTAATAAGACGAAAAGTCAAACCTTGAAGATAGCCGGCGTTTATTGCGTTTATCTCGCGTGTGCAATTATATGTATCGTGTTCGCGTGTCAGCTCTAACAGCTCTTACTTGCTAGGGCCTAATGGTAAAATTAAAAATCTTGCAAATAGGCTCTCAGTTAAGTAATACTGTTCATTTCCATCCTGAGCTTTCACAATTTCATAGTATTTTATTTTATTCGATTACCTAAATTTGTAAGCATGTTGTAAGTTATAGAAAAATGTAGGTGAGCCTAGCCGAGCAGGGCAGCTAGTAAGTAATAATATTCATAATTAACTATCATAAAACTACAATATTTGCAAAGGTGTGAGACAGGGCTGTGTTTTTGTCCTCTTCTGTTCAATATACTAAACCAAAAAAATAACTTTCTATGCTACTATTTTAGTTTGGTTTAATTTTAGTTTATGTGAACTAATAACTGTATTTTACATAACCGAACGTCTGCTATATTTTAAAAATCCTAAAAAATCCATTTTGTAAGTTAGTTAGTTAGTTGAAATTTTTGGCGCACAGCAACAAAGGCTATTTGCGCCTAACGCAGCCCATCTAAATGACTAGACTATATATTAAAAATAAAAATTTAGACAATAAATAAATAAATAAATAAATAAAATCATTAAAAATACGCATACTCAATAAAAGAAGTCTTGCACTGACAAACACAAATAAATAATATAAAAAGTCTGTTCTTTTGTAACTTTCCCCAAAAAGTTCAACTTCAAAAAAATTGAATTAACATTTTTCACGGTGCTAATATTTTCACTAAAGCTAAAACTGTGTTTCGCAGACAAATCTGTGTGTCATGTCTCGCAACTAGCAGATTGGTGAGTACAGAGATCACAATAGATTCGCCAACAGTAAGTGCCTCTTATAAAAGTTTTTTTCTGGAGTTCATAATTAAACCTTTGGCGATCCCCACGCCGATCCACTTGAACTTGAGTTTATCTCCCGGGAACCCGGTCTGTTTAAAACTATTAAATTTTCCGGGATAGGTTGATTGTCCCGGCGATATTTAAATGTTATTTTCATTTATTACATGCCTGTGGTCGTAAGCGTTAAACTGTTTGTCCGCTAAGCAAGGGTAAGGACGTGAGTTAAACTCCTGCCTATGTCAAATAATTTGTGTAAAAAATATTTATACAAGTTCTGCTCAGGCGATCGCAATCGAATATAAATTGTACGTGTCTTTCTGCGTACGCTAAAAAATGAACGTAATACTGACCATAATACTCGTGAATGTACACAGATTGACATGTTCTGAAACATGGAAACAGGAGTCCCCTCGGACTGCCGAGCCAAAGGTGATAATGTTTTCTCTTTGTTTTGTCATAAGATTAATGGAGTGATTCTGCTCATCCTCTTAAATGTTAAAGATTTAAAGGTTAAAGATTTCCTTTCCTCCCAAATTTAAAGAATTTTATGTGATTCTAAGCATAAACTTTGATTCCTTCACTATTAAAATTCTACATCAAAATATGTTAGTTATCTTTCGAAAATAAAACGTAATTTAAAAATATGAAGCAAATCTTACCAGACTTTAATATTTAGAAGAAATGTTTAGTATATGGTAAGAAATATGCACAGTTGAGCCTTTTGTTAAATTTGTAAAACTTTTCATGGTAAAAGGCTTTTAATGTTTATACCATCCGCATGTCAAGCGACTCTAAAAGAACGGAACTAGTTGGGGATTTAAGTCACAAATAGGTTACTAACTTTTTCTAAACACTGATCCGCAGACGGAGCTGCTCTAAAGTAGCTCTGAGTTAACAAAAATGGCAGTTTCCTTTATTCGAGGCTGGATATTATGAATTACACTGCCCAACAAAATATTTTTTTTATCTTGGTGCCGGAAAAGTACGAACTGATTCTGGATATTTTTGATGTGCCAAAAATACTTGACTCTTTCGTAGCAGCTCTAGTTTTAGAGATACAGAATAATTGATTTTAGTTTTTTATCTAAAAACGGTAAACTTCCTTCTTGGACAGCAAAGTGGATATACAAAATATCCTTGTTTTTTATGTCTTTGGGACAGCAGAGCTAAGGATCAGCACTGGGTTAACAGAAATTGGGTGGTTTTAATTAAGAAATGTCATAATTCAAGAAAAACAAAACGTTGTCAACGAACCTTTGGTTGCGAGAGAGAAAATTATATTTCCACCCTTGCATATCAAGTTTGGGCTTATGTAGCAATTTTTGAAGGCTTTAAATCGAGATGGACTTAGTGTAGGCTACTTAACACGTAAATTTCTTGGGATTAACTCTGAAAAACTGAAAGCCAGAATATTTGATGGTCCTCAGATAAGGCAACCTATTCAAGATCCACAATCCAATCCAACCGCATCAATGAACGAGATTGAATCTAATTCTTGGCGTTCATTTATTCAAGTAGTACAAAATTTTGGAAATCATAAGACAGAATTAGTAGAAAATATGCTTTCCAACTTTAATATTCTCGGTTGTATTATGACTACTTACCAGCAAACCTAGGTGATTTTAGTGAAGAACCGGGGGAAAGATTCCATCATGATATAAAACTATGGAGGATAGATATCAAGGAAGATAAGATAGCCACATGATGGCCTACTACTGTTGGAGTCTTCAGAAAAACTGTTCTGGTAAACTCCATGCTAGAAAGTCGTACAAAAGAACATTTTAAAGTGATAATTGATGAATGTATATTTATCTACTTTGTGAAATAAATACCTTACTTTGTCTCTTTTGTGTTTGTAACTGGCAGTTGGAGCAAATAGTAACAGTAATAACGTGAAAAATACACAAGTTAAGAAATAAGATATTATTGTAAAAGAGGCCAATATAGCGAATCTCAAAAACTAGATCTGATAGACCAAATCTGACAGCTATTTTAGATTCTGTGCCCAAAAATTACCTAGAGACAGTTAAAAACTCGCAGGCACCAAAATATCTGTTGGGCTGTGTTATCATTAAAGTATTATTACTAATATAATGGTGCATACTTCTCATCTAGACATCTCGCCATTAGGTTAAGACACTTAGTCTGCTCTTTTCCGCTTTTAAGGAAAAAAAAATGCGCTTTTTTTATTAGCGACTCTATCGAAGTTTTGTTTTTTTAATTACAGATCTGGTAAGAAATTAATGTTTATTTGTGGAGCTTCATCTTAGACTGTGTCCCATGATTCCTAGCGGCTGCTTGGACTCTGATCTGGACTCCTTTCGTCAATTGCCCCCATGTTTGTTGAAATCAGGAAAAATCCTTCGACCAGCTAGCCAGCTTTCAGTAAAAAAAAAATGCTCGGCGTCCCCAACAAATTTTATATTTAAAATTTTTTCACCTATCTTCTTAAAGATATTTTATTTTAGTAATGGTTAGTGCGATTTAGGTGAGAGTTTGAAGTAGTTTGATAAAGTGGACGTCACGATACCGGCCATTGTCTGCATATACGTAGCGGACGGGTTACTAACGAGTGGCACTCGTTAGTAACCCGTTGTCACCACCAAACCGTTGATAACTCGTCACCAACGAGTACTCTCAGAGTAGCTGCATGCGCGACCGGCCTTTAACTTAATGAGCAGAATCGCCCAATAATAATATTCACAACTTATCAGTATATGTAGAATTTAACTTGCTTGCTTATTTTTATCCTTTTAAAGCATCTTTTGTAAAACAAAAAATAAGGAAGGAAATAGTCACAGTAATAATCACGCTAGATGATATCTGCATCAATTCTTCATCAAAAAGTAATTTTATCGGAAACTCTATGAGAGTTCCATCAAATGTAATGGATTTTGTTCATTTGCAATACAATAAAATAACGGGTTTGTTCTGAAATTGTCAGCCAACAAAACACAGAATCAAGATTTAGTTTATCCTTAGATGAATAAACCTTACAAAATAATCGGCGATATCTGAATATCTTAAAAGTGATAGATCTTCCTAGAAATCGAGAGTGGTGAAAATTTTTAGAACTTAGCCTGCTAAGATTTCTGTCGTAATAGTTTTATTTTCAAGTTTTATTTTAGATAATTAACCGTCCCCTTTTTTATCCAGGTTATATTTTGTTACATCCCGAAATCCCGGGATAAGCTAAAATGTCCAGAATAAGAACGTCAGTAATTGCGAACACTCAGTCGATCGATACATCGATGCCCGTCAAAATCTTTTAGACAAGAAATCTGAAAACAAATTTTCATCCAGCCATGCTAGAACCCTAATAAGAGTACCGGCAAAATAGAGTGCAAGTGGACAAACAAAACTCAAAAGCATCACATCTCGCAAGAAAATGATGGAATTAAAATAGGTAGTTTTCAGCAACATAGCTAGAAAGGTGTTGAACAGCAACATTCTTTACTAATAAAAAACTGTAAGGCATTAAAATAATACTTTAATAACGTAACGTTAATTGTTATCTTTGTGAAAATGGCCAAAAAATGAGCTACCTGAAAACATAATACTACCAAAAGGTCAAGCAAAACAAGAAAAAAGGGAGCAATGCAATTTTAAAGTATAATAATTTTTTAGATAAAAATAAACTGACTCATCAGCATCCACTATCTGTTATTGCGTTTGTCATTTTTATTCAAATGTGTTTTATAAATTATTAAAATTCCGATTGACATTATAAATGTCAATTTTGGTTACTATGAAAACTACTTGACATATATAAATGATTATAAAATAAATAAAAATAATTAGAACATCAAAATATATTAAATAACTTCTCTTATAATATTAACAGTAGGACTCATTATTACAGTCGGATTGCTGATAGGTGACTGTTACATGTATGTATCAAGTAATGCATTCATATAATAATCTAGTTACCATTTTTCAGCGATTTGAAAAATGTGTTTTGTTATTTGTCTTAACTGTCAGTGTCTGATAATAAATATTAATTAAAATATGGCTTGCTGCCCATTATTAAATTCACAAACTTTAATTTTAAATCTGCTGGAATAAACAACAAATTATAATCCAAAATTTACGTATGAGTATAAATTTTTCCTTATTTATAATTATTACCTTAAAATTAATAATTTTGTTTGTTTGAGTACTGCTGTAAATTTATTTTCGCGCTCTAATTAGTAAAGATATCTACGAATCATGCTATTTCTTTCTAATGCTTTGTTTTTTTATTCAAATAATTTTGAAGGTTAGTTGTCAACTTGAGTCACTATACGTTAATATGGGTATGCAAATAATTATAATGATATAGACAGAGAAAGCATATAGTATTGAATATCGATACTTGTAGCAACGAACAGTCACTTATCAGCAATCCGACTATAACAACAATTTTCTTACAAATTAATTTTTGTGATAGATTTCTCCCCGTCACCAACTACAGTATATTCCAAACGATTAGGCGGAACTAACCGGAACTTTCATTTTTGTAAGTTGTCATTAGCTATTTTTTTATATATTGAAGTTTCCTTTGGTTCAAGACTTTTCCTGAGCAAAATGATCAAAAGCTTGAATCAATGGGTAAAAGTAACAGGAATTAAAAATCTAGTTCCGCCTAAACCAAAGGAACAGACTTTAGTCTGTTGCCTATATCGATGCCACCGAGTTGACTGTCACCAAGTTTAACGCTGCCAAGTTAACCGTCGCAGACAGAGCCGCAGTAAGGGGCGGGCGGACGGGGCGACGGTCCCTAGTGCACTAAGGAAAAGGGCGCCGATGAGCTTGACTAAGGGTTAAAAAAAGTCCTCACTTTCGCAATGTGCCGCCATTGCGAAAGTGAGGACTTTTTTTTGCTCTTCACTTGGAATTTGGTGAGGACCTTTTTTTTGCTCTTCACTTGGAATTTGCGAGGTGAGGACCTTTTTTTTGCTCATCACTTGGAATTTGCGAGGTGAGGACCTTTTTTTTTGCTCATCATCTTTATTTTGGGCGGTGAGAATCTTGTTTTTGCTTATCACTCACATTTATTTGCCAAGGGCGCCAAAACGCAGTTTTGCCCCTTGCGAAAGTTTTCCTTACGGCGGCTCTGGTCGCAGAGTTTACCACTACCGAGTTGACCGTTGCCGAGTTGACCGTTGCCGAGTTGACCGTTGCCGAGTTGACCGTTGCCGAATTACCCGTCTCCGATTTGGAGCGTACTGTGAATATAGCATATACCTCAGCTGTGTTTATGTTACCAGTAAAATCAGAAATTAAGATAAACCTTGATTTGCTCGAGTGAAACCAATTTTAACCGGTTCCCTTTGTAAAGCAAGAAATAAATTAAAATATTTATTAACATCGGGATTAGCCTGGGTAAAATTCGATAAACCCACACGCATCCGGGTAAGGCTGGTTACTTTGTGGTAACTTTCTAGTAGTAGTTGAAGTAGATGACAAAGAATTATATACAAGCTAAGAAACGAAAATGGAACAGTTCTTATATAGCTATATACAATAATAATTATAGCTATATACAATAGCAATAGTTTTATTCACGACTGCAGTTGGATCATAACGAACTTGCGCAATATTCTGTTTAGCGTTCGCAAATGAAATAGTCATGGATTCTGGGAAGATATTTGTTGTTCGCAGTAGTCTTAGGACTATGTTTGTAGATTAGAGAAAGAACTCTTAAGCAGACACATGCGCGTTGTAGTTCCATTGATTTTCCAAATTTACTACGCTGTAATTACAATCTTATCAGTAAGAAAAATTTAGCGTTCTAGGTAACAAAGAACTCAAGTTGAACTCGCGAAGGTAAATTGTTCATGAACATATTCCATGAACGAAACTGATAATTTTAAATGTCACTTAAGCTTATACTGTTAGCATCCGTGTTTAGCACCCATTTTGATTTCGAATTTCATTATTTTATTAGTACTGTTAACATATTTGTATTTTTTATAAAATTAATAAATGAAACATAATGTTACTCATTTTATTTGAAATATCCTTTTTTTTCATAAACAAATTCACATATACCCAAGCGGGATTGAATTGGTTGCAGATTACCCGGATAAAGCTAGTAACTTTTATTTTATCTCAGTTTTATCAAAACTTTTGGATAAAGCGAGCTTAATCCAGGTAAAACTAGATTTACCCAAATTTCCTGACTCTACTCATAATACGAGGGTCAATCAAATATAAACAAGCCTTTCTCGACTGAGCGGCGGGAAAGTTAACAATGTGTGCTCTGGCGGTTGGGATCCTCAGGTAGGGATTCGTAGAGAGAGAAAACCAGCCCAATCGGTTTATTTAATGTCATATTTAGTAGCCCTTGCGAGGAATATGAAGAGTGTGCCAGTCTCTGTTGCGCAACACATTATTATAAAGTTTCTAACCCGTAAAAACGTGAAACCAGCTAAAATTCACCGCAGTTCCAGTTCGGGCAAGATACCCTTTCATGGCCAAGGGTGAAAGTTTGGTCCAACGAGTTCCAGCAATGCCCTGAACTAGTTGAAAATCAAAGTCATCCTCGCCGGCCTCGCACCATTGTGACTTATGAAAACATTGCTCGTGCTTGTGAGTTAATGGAACGGGATCGACGATTAACAGTGCTTGAAATTTCGGAGGAACTTGGTGTCAGCTATGGAGGTGTCCAATCAATCTTACGAAAGCACTTGGGCTGCAAAAAAATCTCATCACGTTGGGTTCCAAAGCTGCTGATTGATGATCCTTCACAAAAACGCCAGGTTCCACATAGCAGATCTAACGCAACATAAACTGGTGGATATGCACTGGCAAATGCTTGAACTTCCACTTTATAGTCCAGACTTATGGCTATGCGATTACCACATCTTTGGGCCCCTCAAAGGAGCACGTGGAGGCGAGCGATTTGAGAACAATGATCATGTGAAAACCTTTGTGCACAACTGGTTAGATACCCGCCTAATTTCATTCTACGAAAACGGAATAAAGAAACTGCCCAAACGTTGGGGAAAATGCATCCTAAAAGGAGGAGACTATGTGGAAAAATAATTTGTAGAAATGTATAAATATTTTGTGTAAAAAAAATTGTTAAAATAAAAGGCTCGTTTATATTTGATTGCCCCTCATATATACACTCAATATGAAGTGCATATGACACTGAAACTATGACAAGATAGTGATAGAACGTGGCATGGATACAACAGAACTAAGACACAATCATACTTAACAAATTTAAATCCGTCAGAAAAAAACACAATATACTCGACTATAAGAACTAACATCTTTTACAATAGATCAACTAAACAGATCAAAAAAGAAGCTAAAGATCATAAACCGTTCGCCCACTTCTAACTCATGTGCTTGGTATAGACGTCATGGACAACTTCCCACATGGGATCTGTCATTTCGAGCCAAGGTGGATGTTCAAGGGAAATGAAATATTGTGTTACTCTTGCCAAATCTGTTATGAGCAAACTGACTATCAAAAGACAAGATCATCATGGTGGAGACAAAAATAAAACTGGTCCAATCTCTGGTCTTTCCAAACGCTATGATGCAGATTATTAATTTATGTTTTCAGCAATTTTTTTTCATTATAGCATGAAACATTGAGATTATTCAGCAACATAGGAATATTTGTTTTAGAAGAAGATAAAATTTTGATGTACGCATAGAATGATTTCTGTCTCCATGATAATACTTGTTTCATGGTCATGTCGAGGCTTATTACAAAGGTATGATATTTGTTAGAAATACGATGGTGGTCCTGAAAATTGTGCTCGATATGATCACCATAAATGTTTTTTCCTGGAAAATATTGTGGTCATCCAAGATTTTCGCGCACTAACATGACAATTTGATGTCAGCGTGTTCCGGGATATTACTAACGGTAAAGAAGAAAACTTCCTATTGGTATCGATGTCTGATTCATTTGTAATTGCTAACTTTAGCAGTTGAAAGTTGAGAATTAATAGTTTCAGTTTTCTTTCCACAAGTTTGATTTTGGTGAGGATACATTTTACCTACAAGAGCATGCCTAAAAAGTAATTAAAAGACATGAACAGTTATGGAAATGATTAAGTCTAGAAAAATGGTTTAACAATTCGTCATTTTTGGTGCTGACTGATAAATGTAACAAATTGCTTAGGTCTTTTCCTATTATGAAAAAGTTCATTTGAGTCAATTCTCAATCAAACAAGTTATTTCTACATCTTCTTCTTACTCTGTTATCATAAAATAAGTACTACAAACACATCAATGTCTATTGGTAACACATTTACTTTTAATATATTTTTAGTTTTATGCGAATACTGTGAGTTTTTTTCACCTCATTTCATTATTAATCTAATTTTAACACATATTTCATCATTGTATTGATCTAAATCAATGCTTTTAACCTAAAATTTAGCCAACCAACGTGGTAACATCCTGCGTTTCTAAGCTCTCGGGTCATGCACGGAATTTAAAAAAATAATAATTGCCTTAATAACAAAGACCATTAAAAAAATACTAAAACCTTATCGCAAACTAGCAATATTTCTCATTTAATGCACACACTGACCAAAATCAACTACTCACGAGCAGTTAGAAATCTATTCAAGAGTAGTTGGAGAGCTATTCACGATCAGTTCGCGAGCTCATCGTCCACATATGTTGTGAATAATCAAGTCATGTTCGTCATGGACTTTGAGAGAGGTTCACTTATTTCGGAATTCCCAATATGTAGCAAATGTCGATGGCAATAACAAATTGTCGATAACAAATGTGTTATAAGAAGAAGGTGGAAAAGAAGTTTGTGCAGCAATCGTGAAAAATACTGCGGAACTGACTTGCACAATGTCAGTGGAGAATAGTAAATTCTTCAATAATATCAATAACTATTTATTGATTGATTGATTGAGAAAAGATTTGGCTGTTTATGATATTGTTCAATGGGTGCTCAATTAAATAAATAATTTGGTGTTCACTTCACTCCATTTTAATACGAAAAAAAAACCACTGTCACAGAAATAAAGTACATAATAAATAAGTCCACACTTCAAATGATATTCGCCACGTGTTCGCGTCGATTTCTTGGATTTTACCGCTCATATAGCGAGCTTCAATCGAACACACGAACCAAACACGAATTAGTCTGCGGTGACAGTGAAAGCGTGTTCGCCCGAAGTACACTTTCGGGCATATTCGCACGTATTCGAGCGAGTAGATAGGTGGTGTTTAGTTCTATCAGTTTCACGCGATTGATAAGCTTCTACTGTAACCACACATGCGTACTTCTACAAGTGAACACGCTTCCACTGTAACTGAAGCCTTATTCACTATCTCTATTACACATCTAATTCTTCAGTTGTTCAACAATAGTTTGCGAACAACTCTCGAACTTGTTCTGTACACGGCGTTTTACGCGGACCTATGAAAAATTTATTTTAAAAATTATCTTAATTTTATTTATTTATTGTAAAAAAACTGCAATTTTACATTTAGAAATAGTAATTGTTTAGTTACAAATACATATAAGAATTTATAAATACATATACAAGTTCAACCGAGTATTATTTTTACGCTACGCAGATCGGCGACTTGATGATTTGTGTGAACTTATCTGGTACTTCCATATTTTGAAAAAATGTCATACAGAGTGTCACAGGTTATTGATGCTCACTCGAAGTTCACAAACGCCAGAAAGAATGGTGTTTTTCATTCTGCCGATTATTCAATAACAATTCTTTAAGTGGTAATTTGTCTATGCAGGATCTTCAAAGGAGGAAGCAATCCTATTTGGATCTCAGACCTGAATTGATGTGTTCTGACTACCTAATAATGATATGTACCAAAATATGTAAGCTACATTTGACAATGTAATGCCCCTCCAGCTTTTGCATTTACTCAAGTCACCTTTTTTTGGTAAGTTAAGTCATCCTTTCAAATCTGGAATTATGGAATTATGGTTCCAGGCAGGAACAATTAAATACGAAAAATTTGATTGTGATTTGGTCATTATTTACATCACCAAAATGTTAGATTATTAGATTGGCAAAGCATTTATTTACTATCTAAATGAAAACAGTGAGCATACTTTTTCCTTGTGGATTCTCAAGAAAGCGTATTCGGTCTGCTTACATTTATTTATTTTTAACGAAGTATCAGTATGTTTCCAGGGTACCTATTCTAGAATCTTTTACACCTAGTGCCGCACACGACATTACTGACGTCACATGATTTGTTACTTTTAGTACTCTTGAATCTCGCATTCGACAATTTTCGTACGACAATGTGTCGGATAGTTGAAAGTGTGAGATATTACATGTCGCGACAACTTGATATATACTTAACCAAAGAAATTTGTAAATTCAAGCTCAATAGCAAATTTCAAAGACTTAGTATTTTTAGCCATTGTTAATAATACGAAACAAAACCAAGCTGCAAAAGTCAGAGGATCTAATTTTCGGCATTTAGTCATGAAAATGAATAATGATCTTTTTAAACGATCTTTCTAATTAAATAAGAAATTGGTAAGAATCGTAATTAATTTAGCTGAGTCTTATATACTCAAAAAATCGTTGCCTCCAGTGAAACAACGGGAGACAATTTCACCCTGCTATATAATCTCATGTTCAAAAACGATTTACTTTCATAATGGAACCTTTTTCATTATTATTGTGCTCCTGTGATGAAAATGAAAAGATGCTGCCTACGCACACCAACTAGATCTTCTGCTCTAAAGTGTCCAGACAAAACTTGTTACTCAAAATGTTCTTAATTTACCAAAAATTAAAGTTATACTGTTTCCCAGTGTTTTTATCATAATTTAATTTCCATGTGATGGGTAGTTACCATTTTTTTACCATTTGAGAATAGGTTATCATTTATTTATGGGAATATTTTAGTCTTTTGCACGTAGATAGAAAAAATTAGCAGTCTTATGGTGTAATTCTTTGGCAACTCTATAAGCTACAAACGATCGTATCTAAGGAGTTGATTTATGTGTTGTTATGGACAGTTTCTTATAGATTTTGTCTGTAAGCTTACAGATTTGCCACAGAATTGCACCATTAAATAGACAAGAAATATTAAATAAATGGATTAAGTTGCCTCGTAATATTCAACAATTAAATATAAAAAGACAAAAAGAACATGTTATCAATTGAATTTTAATTTTGGGTAATCATTAGAAGCACACTGGCCATTTGGAAACTTGTTCTAGTGCCGGTGTCCAATAGATGCCAGGGCCTAATTATTTTCTTATGCCACCACGGACAATCGTTCTAGGCCTTTTACTAAAGTGGGAAACAGAATGCACCGAGTTCTACGACGCGTTGACGGCGTACGTACGGCGCTATCTGTCAGAAGAAAGTTAAAACCAAGCTGTTGTACGCAAGTGCATTGAATAAACAACGTCCTCCGGCGTTCGAACGCCGTTGATACTGAATGTTCGTCAACTTCCAACTTTTGACGCCGTTGAACGTTGACGCAGAACACCTAACCTCAGTTTTTACTGAATGGTAAAGTGTTTGTATGTATAAATAACTTGCATACAACATAAATAACATCACACACAAGTCTTCATCATCCATTATACTTTTAATAAAAGAAAGCGCACGTATAAACACAGATATAGGTTGTCAAGTGACACTTGACGGTGTTAAAAATTATTGCATTGTGTGCAGGCGAAAATTCTCAACGGCGCTACGCAACGCTGTCGCAAATGACGCCGCGCTGACGGCGTAGCGCGCTGAGCATTCTGTTCCAGGCTTTAGTACTGAGCGTGGAAACTTCGCACTTATACACTTATGTAGTGCGTGTTGCATGTATCATAGACATAAACTATATTAAGGTACATTCTGAACTACTTTTATTTGTTTTTGGGGAAATATGCGTAGGTAAATTAACTTGAGAACGACTGGGAATGTTTGAAAAATGTTTGCCGGCACCGGGAGTTGAATAGGTACCTTATGCACACTAGCCAAACACTAACCAAATATGCTATAGTCGTCAATTTATTAAAAAAATCTGGAGTAGAGAGATATATGTATCCCTGACTGCTGATTGCATCCATTCTGAGATTTCTCCACCCAAATAAATGTCCCTGTATATTTTTTGTTTTCTTTTACAGCTGAAAACATTGACAATTTGAAAATTTTATAATATGCATTCTGGCAAAGTGCCAGAATATATACCAAATAAAATTTGGAGCACATCAAAATGCCACCTCAATTGTCAAGTAATATTCGAGAACCCAGTTTGAGAAAAGTATGTTTCTCGACATTTTCATGTAAGATTCAAGAATAACACCCCAAATACAAAATTTTTAATGTATGCTGATGATCTTAAATTATATCAAAAAGTGACATCTCTCAACGACTTCCAGTAATACAAGAAGACATTGATCAATTTAATCATTATTGTAACCTAATAGACTTAAATATTCAAAAATGTAAAAGAAAATACTTTCACACGTAACCGAAATATTATTAATTTTTGCTGTAGAATTCAAAACAACAATTTAGAAAATGTTAGTCAAATTAGAGATCTGGGCGTTATAAGAATTGCTAAACCATTTAGTAGTGAAAAAAGCATAACTAACTTTATATTATACATCCGCAAAAATCACCTATCTTTAAGTCACCGCAATATTTTATCGATATAAAACACCTTGAAAATAAAGGTTTTGAAGAAATATTTATAAAACATTTTCAAATAATAATGTAAATTTTATGACTTAAGAAAAGAGAATAATATTTTTGAATGTCGCTGTATTATTCGTAATAAATACATAAATAAACAGGTTGCAGTAGTGGTCAACTCACTCGATTTATGTGTGTAGGCCAGTGAATTCGAATCATAGAAAAGATTTTAAAAAAAAATCTTATCCGTTACATCCGTAGATATATCTGAATTAATATTTGGACACAAAGGCGGTGCTTTAGAGGGTACGTAAAACCGGAGGTCTCAGCTACCGTAAAAAGTAGTCCTATGGTTATGCCAGAGAGCGCTAGAGGCGACCTGAAAATCTCATTGACATTATGCTATACGAAATAATAAAAAAAATCGAAATAAGAAATAATATTTTTTATTGCGCGCCATTAGATCATTTACTTTACGTATACTTAACTACATTACGCAAAATAGTGATCTCTTTTACTTAATATTCAATAACACAAACTCCTTTGACTCATTGCTGAATAGTATCTGCTTCAACTATACTTACATTTTAAAAATGTTAACTTTCCTGATACATTTGTGCTATATATCACAAAATTTAAATAATATTTACGACTATTATAACTTATATTACACTTACAATGTAAATATTTATTGTTACTGTCATCGGTATTATACCTATTTTTATTAATTATTTTAATTCCATAATGTTATTGAGCTTGTCTAATACTAGCAGCATTAAATGTTTGTAGAATAGATGTTTTCAGCAACAACCAAATAATAAAATACATGAACACTAACGCAACAGCTAGTATTGTACTTCATAATATATCAAAAATAATCAAAATTGAACGTGAAGACAGGCAGATACAATTTTTCCGAATCTGTTTATTGCAGTTTTAGAATACATATCCAAGAATCTGACCTGGGAAACAGGGGCATTTAAACTAATGTTGTGAGACTAAATCTTCTGATGCTGCAGAATCTAAATAAGGCAGCTAATTGTAGGGCTCAAGTTAACAAACAAGAAACCAAAATGATGACAAACCTTGTATTAAGCGATGCGCTGAAAATTAACCACGCCAGAGTATCTAGGACATGAAACACCAATCAGGAGAGGCAATCAATTGTGCGAAATCTTTAGGATAATATCACAGAACGCATTTGGTAAATTACAGAATATTTTTAAAAATGACATCGCAATGTGCCTTAGAAAGAAAGCTTTCGAACTATGTTATGCCCATCTTCACCTACAAAGCTGAAAGACTAACACTGATTAAATCTTCTACTATAAAGCTGCAAATAACTCAAAGGGTCATGTTTAAGAGTTATGCTCGGTAGAACTCTAAGGATTAAATACAAATGCTGAAGTTCAACAAACGAAACTAACCAACATCCTTGTAAAAGTAGCTACCATGTAATAAAAATAGCCGGCCCATTTAGCTAGAATAGGTGGACCAAATCAAAACCGTAACTAGGTTTTTCTGGGCCCTGTGCAAGGTTGCTCAAAAATGTTATCCACAGTCTGACTTGGCCTTCCATTGACGATTTTTCGGACGCTCTTTCGACTTGGGCCCTGTGCCTGTGCACCTGTTGCACCTGCCTAGTAAGGGCACTGGACCAAATATACCAAACTCATTATCGAGTGGAGAGCATGGATAGATATACGTAGCCAAGGACCGCCCTCTCAGTGGAATAATATGACCTAAAGCGTATATCTGCTGACTGGCTACTAGATGCTCTAGACAGAAAATTGGATTTTTTTTTAGAGAGGCAAATATTCAGTAGTGTATTTGAAGGGCTGAAGGGTGTGTGGGTCAACGATTTTGTGGTCTAAGATACACAACTCAGAAGTGCAGCACATTTTATAAACAAATATATATTATTTAAAAAAATATTAGAATAAAAAGAGTAACAGTAAATGTATGGTAAATGTAAACAATTGAAAACCAATCAGAATTCCAATGTAACTGTTAACGATTGTCCAGACAAAAATCTTCAACCAAGTAACCCGAAATAACCTCAACAATTTAGAAAAATTTGTCATTCTAGGCAAGATGAAAGGAGAACGTCCTAGAGGTACATCATCTAAAAGCATTTTTTTAACCATTTTTCCATAACGGGCAGATAAAAAGTAAAATAATATTCGCGACCCGCCAATATAAATATATAAATTAAAAATGAATTGAATTTTATATGAATTTAATAGAAAAGAAGCTAAGAAATTCATATTTTTTCCTGTGTACTAAACATATGTCGAAACCAGTAAATTTTAAAATTATTCCACTTTTTCATCTGCACAGAATCATATGCTTTGTAACACGCGGCTCTTGGCTGGTGTTCATTAGCAAAACGGCGCCCTTTTAGTTTATTTTTGACGTAGAGGAAACCCCAAACTCTCATGAAGCAATCTGGACTATAAGAAAGATGTTAACTGCTGATGATGCAATAACTGCAATCCTGAAAAAATCTTGTGAAACACTAGCTCGATGTGGCGGTGCATAATTATGAAAGAACCAAGTGAACCAAAAACATTCAAATCTAAAATGCAATCTATCGTGCAGAATTGTATATAAAACTAATACATGAATATTGAAATGTTTCCTTTTTCTGTCTGTATGTTATTCCGTGATTTTATTTAATAATTTTTTTAACAACAGCTACATTTTCTCGAATAGCCACTTCCACAGGTATCCCAGAACGTGGATCAGCTTATAAATCTTCAAAATTACCATATTGAAAATTTTTATAACACCGCTTAATAGTCCTTACGGATCATCATGGAATACATCAAATATTTCTTCATTTAATCTTAAGTTGTCCAACTACGTTTAGGATTATACAAAATTATTAGATTGAGTTTATAAATGGACAGCACTTTCTCAATTTTACTGTACAAAATCCCAACACAGACGGAAAATAAAATAAATACAATTTTAGCCATGTTTATATGAAATACTGGTAAGGTCAAATATGTGGCGCACAGCAACATTGGTTATTTGCACTTAACACAGCTCAATGATATGAAAATAAATGCTATATGAAAGACTCGTTTAGACTGGTACGAATTCGATATCGCTAGATTTGTTTATATTGTCACATAGGTAATCTTAGGTCAAGATTACGACATCTAGACATTGTGACGCTCAGCTGTCTGATTAAAAAACTATTTGTCAGCGTCTGACATATGTGGCCTGATTACGAAATGCATACGCCGCATTTTCGTATAGAGGAAATATTTGTCACGAGGAATGAATATTGGAACTGGGTTAACCTTCGGTATAAATAGATGGATATCACAGAATACTGAAGCAGAGGAACGTAGCCAACTCTTCTACAAGTATTAGTCCGCACGGTGACGACCAAGACACCGACGCCAGATACTTGTACCGCTGGTGAGCCAAGCAAGTAGTCACCATGTGAATGGGAGAAGACTTCTCCAGGCTCCTCGACTCCCGGATGGGTAGCCCCCGCCTCGGAGATAAGTCCAAGCCGATCCTGGCCAACACGGAGTGGACCGAAGGCTTCCCCAACTCCATGGGCAAATTCAATCTTTATATTGTAAATTTGATAAATAATTAATAAATTTGTATTGTTGAGTTGTCTTTCAATCAAACCACCCACGTGACAATATCAAGGCTCGACAAAACTTTCGTATCGCCCTACGTATGCATTTTATCTTATTCAAGGGTGCATTTAGAATTTAATTCGTAGAATTAAATAATAAAAAACTGCCATTTTTTTCTCGTTACTAGCAGGTGGCAAAATTTTGAAATATATATGACTAAATTCCGTCACAATTATGTTTTTAACTATTTTCCGTTTTACGACCATTCTTTTGGAGCCCGTAGTAATTTTTTAAAATTAATATAATGTACTATTTATAATTCCTGTTGTGCTATTACAGTCCATATCAATGCATTACTATTTTTTTCAAATTTTGTGGCAAACAACACTTTTTTAACAATAATCACATCAAAATAATAGTTATTTGTTTTATTGTACAGAAAAGTTACAGTTTTCCTGCCACGGCAGTAATCTTGTGTGTCCGGGATTTGTACCCGGTTTCTGTGTTCCATATGAAACCGTCTTACCACGGTGCCGCGGAAACTACATATTCAACTGCTGTGAAATATA